>CM076576.1:767486393-767803343 GCA_034641835.2 Pinus albicaulis
GTTAGACTTGGTCTTGTCAGTCCTCCATCAGAGTCAAATTCACCAAGTTCATTTCTCGTCATTTGTAGTCATTAATGCTATTTTGGTCAAAAAGAGTCATTTTAGTTTCTCAGTCTAGTGGTTGGTCTTCAAACATGTCGAATAATGCCTGCAGGCTAGAGGAAGGTTCAATAAGTTTCTTATTTCAAGAGTTTCATCATCAGTAATGCGCAAGGCTGATTCTTCTCCAAAACTCTGTTTTAGAGAAGAAATCGTCAAATTTGTTTCTTGTAATAAATTTGTATTTAAAGTCTTCCATCATGGAGTACTTCGGATGCAGCTTTCTCTGGACTCATACTCTATAGCTTCATCATCTGACAGTCATCCAAGTGATTCAGATCCTCCGGTATTTGAGAAAACAGTTGGGTACAGTGCAAATGTTATTATCATTACCATAAAAAAATGTAAGGAGGATGGGCTACCGTCTACAATGGTATCTTAGAGTTAAGAAGGAGATTGGAAGAGGAAGCGCGGAGCAATGTGTTGACAGTAGAGGAGTTCGTGATGCTTTATACTACTATCCGCAACATGCATAGCCCATCAGAATAATTGTATGAAAAATACAGTGATTCAATCAAAGAGTACATCGCTTCTGAAGTTTTACCAGCTGTAAGTAAAGTTCAAAGTAATGAGGAGTTAATGTTGAGAGAACTTGTTAGGAGATGGGAAATTTACAAAGTGATGGTCCGGTACATGGAAAGGCTTTTTCGCCATTTGGAATTCATCTTCATACCAAGGCGCTCCCTGCCCACACTTACACAAGTTGGACGCCTGTTATTCCATGATATGCTCTATGATTATGAAATGCGAATGCAAGTGAAGAATTCGTTGTTGAGACTTATTAGGCAAGAGCGTGATGGGAAAATAATCGATGGGGAGAGAAAGTAAACATGGGTGTAACTGATCGACGTGTTTCTAAATGGCAGTACAGAGAGTTCATGCGCCTGGACTAGCAAGCTAATCTCTAGCACAGAATTTGAAACTCTAGCACAGAATTTGAAAATTCTTGGGGAAATTGTGTTTCTGTCATCTAAATCTTCAGATTCATAAAGAAAACACAGATTTTAACTACCAGGCAATTTCCAATTGTATATGTGAAAAACATACGCTTAAAAGATCGTGGAAGGCGGAGTCAGTAATTTGCAAAACCAAGACTGTGTTGAGACTTTGTGTGGTGCATAGGAGAGGGGCGCGACGCAGAATATTGACGTGGCACACTGGGCGCTCCTCCGCAGTGTAGAAATACACTGACGCGGCGCACTCACCAGGCGCGGAACACTGGGAGTGCGCGCGGCGCACAGAGCCAGGACTCAAATTTTTTTTCCCTTTCTCACTCAAATTGCAAAGGAATTCACCACTTCACATTGGAGTTTCTAATCACCCTTTCTGAGGCAAGAGAGCATGCTCCTTGGATGATGAGGAAACTATCTCAGTTGATTGGAAAGGCTGTTTGCTATTTCGGTTAACTTGTTACTTAATGTAGAAGGCGTTTCTGAATGGCATACTGTAAAAACTGGGGATGAAGATGTGGGGGTGACTAGCAATTATGAAGTTGGACAGGAATGCTTGGATCGCTTCTCAGATTCCCTTGGGGTAACACAATATTACCAGTAGCATCAGAGTCATTACCTTTGTACATATCTGATCAAGATTGAAGGAAGCGATATGCGCACAGTTTACTGAAGGTTGCGATAAGGTTTGAGCCAGTGTTAAACATGGTATTGGAGGAGACATTGTTGAAATTGCAGCTGGGATCATTCGTGGGCAATACGTTCTCCCTTTATTAAAGGTGGAATTCTACATTCAATACTATTTAAAACGGAGCAAATCGTAAAAGGGAAGGTGAAAAGTCAAAGACCGCAAAGCCAAAATTAAACAAAAATACCTACCACAGCAGAGAAAAAGGAGTGGGTAGTCTATTTGCGTTTTTAGTTATGATTTGGAAGGACTACGCTACAGGTGTTTCCTCCTTGTGGGTTATCAAACAACTTTCAAGTGTAACGCAGATCTTTCTTGTGAAGATTATTTGGCTTTTGTTCTCTATCTTTAGTTTTTAGTTCTTGAGCTTGTAACAGCTCCTCTGTCTGTCAATCTACATTCTGGCAAATTGGTCCTATTTAATGTATTGTAAAAACATGTGTAAAGGAGAGAGTTCTGGGAAACGTGTAGAGGAATAACAGAGAGCTTCATTGTACAAGTTTGACAGAGATTTTAATGAAAAGATACATCTTTGGTTCATGAGATTCATGTGGTATGACGTTTGACATATGTTTCTTCTCGGTTTCATATGTTCCTCGTTATGTTTACTGTTCATTTCATAATCATTTCTAGATGAATGCTTTTAAGGGAGAAAGGTAGAATCCATTTTAATTGCTTTGCCTTGGGAAAGCGTTCATTTTCTGTGTATCTTCTTCTGTCTGAGAAGGATTCATTATATATGCCCTTTTCGGTCTCTCAGCTGTCTTTCACTCCATATAATTCCAATTTGATTGTTAAACTTCATGCTTATCTTGCGTCATGAAACAATCTGCGTCTTTGATTTAATTTCCCTGCTCATACTGTCCTTTGTCCCATACAGCCCAGAAAATCCCGCCATTCATTATATCAAACCTTCCTATCTATTTACTAGCCTAAAATCAATATCCATTATAGGTCATCTCAACCCCTTTGAAGACCTTTTACTGAGATAGACCCAGAGAGAGCCCTCTCCTGTCCTCGTAGGGCTAGCTACGAGGCTAAGCTTGGTTTGATGTTGCCTTGAGTTTTACCTTATTTCAGCCTAAGGTAGATTCAAGTGCTAACAGCTTCTATGGTACGCTTTCTGCCTTGTCTGATGTTTCTTCTGTTCTGGCTACAGTGGACTCCCCACCTCTGCTTTTAGAATTCTCTTGCTGTTGGATCCGCTATCCAGAGGCTTTTCATCTTTTGGGAACAAGAGTTCTCTGCCTGGCATGAAAGTGGTTGCCTCCTCAAGTTGCAAACTTCATGGCTTTACCTCATTAACTAAAGATCTCTCATCACAGCCAATACATTATTTGGTGTTCACTAGACCACGATAATTGAGAAGTTTATAAAATAACCCACAAATATCCTAACTTCGTAAATGCCTACCTTCTTCGGCATCCTTTCGTCAGCCTTTGTAAACAGATGAGCCAAAAATATTCAAATGAGAAATATCAGGCTTCTTACTAGTAAAAGCTTCTTCAGGTGTACTCATGCCAAGTACTCTATGAGGACAACGGTTTTGCACATAAACTGTAGTGTTGCATGCTTCCACCCACAAGGGCATCGGTAGGCCCTGGTCATGCAACATAGCTCGTGTAGCACCCACAATCATTTTGTTCCTCCTCTCCGTGACCCCATTCTACTCTGGGTTATGAGGTTCTATGAGTTCTCTTTGAATTCCTTCTTTGATAAAGAATTATTTGAATTTGTTTGAGATATATTCACCACCATTATCGCTCGGTAGATCTTTCACTTGCTTCCCCGACTCCTTCTCCACCAATTCTTTAAACTCATAGAACTTTGAGAATGTTTTTCTCTTCTTCTGCATGAAGAAGATCCAACATCTACGAGAATATTCATCAACAAAAATAAAAAAATACCTGTGTTTTGATGTTGAAGCAACTAAGAAAGGTCCACACATGTCTGTGTGAATTCTCTCCAGGATCACTGAAGCACGGTTCTCCTTCTCATGAAAGGTGGTCTTCACAAACTTACCCATAGTACATCCCTTGCACTGACCTGACTGCACAAGAGTACCCTTGGGAAGTCCAGTAGAAATCTGCTGCAAAATCTTCAAAGCGCCATGGTGAAGATGGTCCAATCTCCTGTGCCATAATTCACCCTCATCCCGGCTCACCACTTCTTCTGCTTTGCCCATCATTGCAGTGCAGCCATCGACCTCCAGCTTGTATAAATTCTTAACTCGAATCCCTATCCTTTTAGTTTGACCTGTTGTTTTATGTCGTAGGAAAGATTTTTCATCGCTAAAAACAACGTCATAACCTCTGTCTTCCAACATTGCGACCGAGACCAAGTTCTTCTTCAGACCTGGAACATGCATAATATCTTTCAATAGAAATGGATTACCTGACTCCCTCTCAAAGGCAATGGTCCCAATGTCAGTCTCACTGTATCGACCATCGTCACCCATATTTATATGCATTTGGAGATCCTTCTCCTCCAAGTCACTAAGCAAATCCTTGTCTCCCGTCATATGGAAAGACGCACCACTATCAAGATACCACATCGATCCCATTGAGCATGAAACCAAGCATGCGATCAAAGAGAAATCAAGTTCAAATTGCGAGGCTAAGGCCTCACCCGCTACAGCTCCAGCAACCTTCTTGTTCTTCTTCTTCTGTGGGCAGTTAGTGGCGAAATGCCCATGTTCGTGATAGTGAAAACACTTCACCTTGGAAAAATCCTGATTCTTCCCTTTAGCCTCAGATTTTGGAGGGAATTGCTTCCCCCTCCCTTTCCTTGCTTTGGCAGCCAAAGCAAAATTCTCTTCATCTTCATTCTTCGATGAAGAGCCATCCCTGGCACTTCACCTCATCTCCTCCTGCACAAGATCCGACCAAAGTCGCTCCCAACCTGACAGTTTCTCCCATCCATTGACAGAGTCTTCGTAGCTATGCCAACTCTTCGAAAGCCCATGGAGAGCCAAGCTCACCAAGTCTTCATCATCAACAATAATCCCCACAATTCCCAGTTCATCCCTACAGTGGAAAAAATTCGTGAGATATTTTGGAATACTATCGCCCTTCTCCATTTTTATATTTTTTGAGCTTATCTTTCAACGCCAACTTCCTCTAGTTGCTGCTACTTTGGAACAAATCTATGAAAGCCTTCCACATTGCAAATGGAGTGGATTTCCCATGAAGGCTGGACACAATATGGTCCTTCACACCTTCCAACAGAATTCTTCTTGTCTTTGCTACCTTCTTTTTCCATGCATCAAGTAATGCAGCATCACTAGAACCAAGCTTAGGAACATCGCTATCGATGAAATCCTTCAATTCATTATCTTCCAGCACCGCCTCCATCCTGTCCTTCCAGGCTATGTAATTCGAGTTGCCATCAAGGTAATACTCCAATCGCAACCCATTTAAATACATTTCAATGTATGCCCAACTGTCGCACTAAGAATTTTTCTGCAACAAATTTGAATTATCCACCAGCACAAACTCAACAATTCTTCACAATTGCAATCTTCAAGAATTAACACTGCTCTAATACCATGTAGAAATTATATAACATATGCATGTATATATCCAGATTCTCCTGATCTAACAATATTTATCTTCTTGCTAAATACAGAATCCTTCCACTATTA
Source organism: Pinus albicaulis (assembly GCA_034641835.2). Taxonomy (NCBI): domain Eukaryota; kingdom Viridiplantae; phylum Streptophyta; class Pinopsida; order Pinales; family Pinaceae; genus Pinus; species Pinus albicaulis. The sequence continues at coordinate 767,491,774 of CM076576.1, forward strand.
ATATTTTACGGAAATTTAAACTCAATTGCAAACACATGAAGCAATAAAAACAATCACACATAACACAGTTGTTTAACGGGAAATCCTGAAGCTAAAAACCCCAACTATCATATATTATGTATCATGGGGATCATGTAACAATCTCATACAAAGCTTAGTACATCAAGTTATCAGTACAATCAATCGTCACACACTAACAAGAAGAAATTTGCAAATCCATGCATTGATTTCTTGCCACCTGATAGCCTACCTCCACTGTGCAATCCCTGATGAGGAAGACCCTTGAATGAATTCGAATTTTCCTTGCCTTGACTGTGCAATCCTCATTTGCATCTCCAATGTGTGTGTGATGCAATCAATGCATCACTATAGTCACAACAGATAGTCCATCTCACCCTTTCACCTATCTCTCCACTGAGTCTCCACTGGAACTGACATGCACTGTAGTTAATTGTTGTATTTGTTCAGTTGATTAATGAGTTATTATTTGTGAATTAATTAAATAATTAATTCACTCCACTCTCACTAGTGTATCATTCAGTTAGACTAGATACACCTAGCTCAACTGAGTTTAACTCCATTAATTGAGTTAAACTAAATAACAACTCCATGAACTACTCTTCCAACTCTCTCATAACTTTGCCACTTCAGGTCTAACTGAGTCCTCCATGCATGAACCACCAATAAACCCTAGGAATTGCCTAATTCCTTCAGCCCACTGATTTTCCAAATATGTACAGTGAAATTAAGTGCTCCAAGAGAATAAGTTGATATTTAGAGTTTGATTATTATTAAGCGCTAATAATAATTGACACATCTCTTTTTAGATCGACGATCTATAAATAGAATTCGCCCAATATTCTAAAATTAGAATTTCATCTATTTCTCCAACTTGACCAACCATCTAGAAATAGCATCCTGCAACTTCTGAAATATGATCACCGTGTCTAAAAATAGACATAGCCTAAAAATAGACTTGCACCTAAAAGTAGCCAGCAGGCCCACTTAGTGAAGGTGATTGATTTTCACTAAGCTCATCATCTTGTTGAATCTCAACAATAAGTAATGAGTTTAAGTTACCATGTTACAAATAAAAAAGATATAAATAATTTCATTTTAAAGTAATCATCCATTATCAGCATCCATTATGAAAGTTGCGTAGTAATTAAAAATGCATTAACATGAGAAGAACGTATTAATTTTAAGGCATATACATCAATAGTACATAAATTTACAATTCAACCATGATATATCATTCACTTTTACAATCTAATAATTATCAAGCATGTAATAGAACTTAAAGGAAACATGAGGTACCATTCAGTAAAGGGGTGGAGATTTGATCAGGGCTTTGTTGCTTCTTACACTCTCTTGTTTTTTTCCGCATACACTTGTGAATGATGTTGTATCATGACTGAACACCATTGAATCACCAGTTGACCTCCCAACCTATAATTCCTTGAGTACTCTTCTTCCCCACAGACCCTCGAGCTGCAATGGGGCTATAAAATAGAGTAAGAATACTAGCTGATGGAGGAGAGCACTCCTGGCTCAAAATTTCCCTATCTAATGGCCTCCACCACACCAAACCACTATAGATTTAATAGCCACTCACAATATCATTATGTAATCCATCCAAAAGTAGGCAAGAAAATTACTCTTCTCCCATAGATTTCTCCTTTTTTAATAGGAGGCTTCATAGGTGGCACTTGTCACTTCATGCAAAAATAATTATCTTTATTAATATAAAAGTTTGATTATTCATGTATCCATGTGTCATCCTCTCACCAAGGATCTCCTAAATTATTTACTTTAATTCTTACTTAAAAATAACACTTTCCCTCACTACAAGATGACTCCCTAGTTATTCTCCTATTTGTCTCCTAATCACCCTTTTATACTCCATATTTTGTGTTCATTACTGAATTCAAATGGTAGGTATCCTATTTGGTTCCCTAAACAGACCATATTTTATCTCCAATTGACTCTTAGATGGATATCCCTAAGTTGGTTGTTGCCACATGGAGGTTTTCTCATGAAACTAAATTTCTCTAATTTAAATTATTATTATTTATTTTTATTCACCCCCTCTTTTTTTAATGAGGTTAAACTATACTAGGATTAATGTTTCTAATTAACCCTATATCATTTTCCCCATTTTTCTTATTTAAAACACTTACATACTTTGGAGTTACTTTATGTGCACATTATCTACCTAATATTTTCCAGACATGGGAAAGGTATAGTTACTCAATTGATCTAATCATTTTATTTCTTCCTATTTTCTCTTTCCCCCAAGTTTTAGTATTTATTTAGTTAACTTGGCTCTGAAACCTCATTTACTACATTATGTGAAATAATATGATTATCAAATCTTAATTATATTCCAACAATTTATTATTGATGCCAAGGATGCCAAGTTAGTAGTGACATTCAAGAAATATCCCTAAATTTTCAAGGGTTCCATGCCAATCGGTTTCCTCTTGATGCTAAGGGTGACAAGTCGGTCGTGCCCTTCAAAAACTTCCCTCGAAGTTAAAATTTTGTCATGATGTTTTCCCTTCAGGCATCTAGTGACTACAAGGGGAAAAGATAGGTGTGATGAGAGAGACCATTATCCTCTTCTATGTTTCCCTCTATAGTGAGACTAATGTTGCTAGTGATCAAGGAATCCACCTAGATGAAAACCCCCCATTAAATTTCTCATGGGAAACCCAATGTGGGGTCTTCCCTCACAACATCATGATCTTCAAAGAAAATATGTCCCAACACCTTTCAGCCTAAGTCATGACGGGGGTGCTAGTGGCTGAAATCAAGGATGTTTTCCCACCCCTCCCATGAAGTTCCATCTATATATACAAGCCCATCACCCATGTGTGAGTCATTCGACCAAGAAACTAACTTGTGACTGTAGCCACTAACACGTCATTAGAATTCACAATATAGTTTTAAATTTTTTTATTTTTTTTTAGACAATAGTATGCAATTCAATTCAAAGCAGAGGTCGTCGACTCATAACATGCAAGTTCATCTCGATGGTATCTCGCAACACTCAATAATCATCAGAAATATTTTTTCTTAATATTAGTCATCGATATAATTGCATATGATAAATCATCACCATGAAAAAATCATCAACATATTCGTTAATTGTGAGTAAGAACTGATGTAGAAAATAACACAATGAATCCATCACATAACTATACCTTGTCATAAAATACGTCTATCTCATTTATTATAATCATAACATCAAACTAGAAAATAATTATTATCACATTCACTAAAAGTAAAATTTAAATCTAAACATCTTTGTTAAATGTGAACAAGAACTAATGTAAGCATACAACATAATGAATCCATCACATGAAAATTCTTGGTCATTGAAAACATCCATCCAAACTATTATTATCGTAACATCAAACTAGGAAATAATTATTATCACATCCACTAATATTAAAAATTATATATCTAGATCCTTGAATTAAGATCCTAAAAGAATAATGTATGATCCATAAGGCTATATCAAGGTTAATATCATATCAAGGTCATTTAACAAGAGTGAGGAACTACCTTCACCCTTCTTAACAATGGAATTTGTCCTAAATTCCTCACAGCAAGAAAGGAAAATGGTGATGCATCTCCTTAGCGGCCTCCCAAGTGGATGAAATGGGACTATAATTGTCCTAATAGACCTTAAATTAGTCCACCAATTGTTTTCTAAGCTACAAAGTTTGTTGGTCCAGTATGAAAACTAGTTCGACCATCACCATTCCCTCATTTGAGACATTCAAATAATGTGAGTGAATAACATGCGATGAATCTGAAATATAATGATGTAATAAAAACAAATGGAACACATCATGCATACATGCTAGTGATGTAGGTAAACTGAGCCTATATCCCATTGGTCCTTTAGTTACGTGGAGATAATTTTGATCCTTTCCCAAGCCTTATGGAGAGTTTTTGGTGTCTTACTCTGAAAACTACCCTATATCCCACTTCATAACTTTGATCCATCTTATGAATATAAACATACCTCTTATGTCAACCTTGTGCTTCTTTAAGCCTACCCTTAATCATGGTCATTTGTTCCTCCATCTCTTTTACTACTTCCGGTCCTATTTATACTCAATCCTCTAGTTGATCCCAACTGAGAGGTGTTTTGCAAGGTCTCTCAGACAAGAAATCAAATGGTTCCATCTTGATGGAACTTTGATAACTTTTATTGTAAGAAAATTGAACCAATGGTTAAACTCTTTGCATATATTTTTTTGATCCATTACATACATTTGCATGATGTCCTTGAGGATTTGATTAGTCCTTTTTGTTTGACCATCACCCTCAGGGTGATGAGCAGTGTTGAAGTTCAACTGCGTTTCCCAAGTTTTTTTCAAAATTGGTCCAAAATCTTCCTATAAACAATGATCCCCTATATAATATGATATTCCTTATCACTCCATGTAATCTCAAAATTTCATTAATAAAATATATGGCTATCTTAAGTGCCTTATATTTAATCTTAATTGGTATAAAATTGGTGCTCTTGGTCAACATGCCCACCACTAAAAATATGGCATCATGTCTTGTTGTGGTCATTGGTAGTCCCACAATGAAATCCATTGATATAACTTCCCATTTAGAGTCTGGTAGCTTATGGGGTTACAATGACCCTGTTGCATGTCTATGCTAAACTTTTACTCATTTACACTATAAGCATCCTGCTACAAAGTTTACAGAGTCATTCGTCATTGCTTTCCAAAAGAAGAGTGGTTTCAGGTTTGCAATCATCTTCTTGACACTGAGGTGTGCCATATAGAATTCTCAATGTGTTGCGCTCAAGATTAGTTAATGTAGATCTTCATTTGATGACACATATATTCTTCCATGGAATCATAGTATTTCATCTCCATATAGGGATTACCCTTAATACTTTGGGATCATCATTTTATCCTCCCTTAAAATCGTGCTAACTTCCTTGTACTAAGGGTCCTCAACTTGTAAATTAAGAAACTCCCCCCTCACGTTTGTGTTTAAGGAAATCACCAAAAATATTTGAGCTTTCCTACTTAAAGCATCTTCCACCTTTTTTATTGTTCGTTTTATGTGTGTAATATCAAATTCATATTCACTTATTTATTTTGACCAAATTCATTTTCTCATGTTTGTCCTCGTGATTATTCACCATTGCATGAATGCAATGATATTTTCCCAAATCCCACAATGTGGTTGATTTTTGGGTTGAGTTGGTATTACCTATCTTTTGACGACAATCCCTCTTGTAGTGTGGACCTTCGCAAGTCCAACACCCCTTGTTAGGAGCTTGGCTCCTACTACCGTTTGAACTGGGAGTTGGTGAAGGACCCTACTAGAAAGAGCTATACTGTTGTGATCAATTTTGTAGTGACACAGTGTTGCTGCATAGGAAAATACTATGGTGGCTAAATAATCTGGTGAGATACCAATGTGACTGCTGAGTTGTATACATATATGGTGTTATTTGCTTTTCTACTGACTTGTTTTGATGATTGCACACCTCTCCCCTTTGAATGTTTCTGTGATTCATATTGTTTCCACTAGACAATCTTGACCTTGCATGTTTTGGCGGCCTATTCGGTCCACTATTTAATATCTCCTCCTAAATGATGATTGCCCATTGAACTGCCTCATGCAAAGTGTGAGGCATCAAGATTCTAATCTTAGCCCAAATTAAAATTTATTCCATACAAAAAAAAATTCATTCTGATATTTTTTGTGTTTAAGTGAAAGGCATGATGAAGTAGTTCCATGAAACGAGCTTCATACTCGGGCACTAAATGACTTCCCTTCTTCATTGTATTGAATTCATTCAATTATCTTTAGATGAACTCTTATGATAGGTATTTTTCTCTAAAATTTTCTTCAAATAAATCCCAGGATATCTTTGATATATCCATTCCCAACTACAGTAATAATGTCTTCCACCAAAGTAATTAGTTTCCTTTCAACTAGAATACACCCATCTTGGACTTCATATTGGAGGTGGAGTCCCTCAAGGTGAAGCACATAACCATGTTTTTTAGCCATGCCTCTACAGCCTGTCCATAAGTGAACCCTCGAAATTATGGAAATTTTACCTTTTCCAAATCTCATCGCACATAATTTCTTGCGGGTTTTGGGGCCCTTTAGTCTGCATGACAGATCCTCAATATTCTCATTCCAGACGATTTATTAATGCCTCTTACGTGTTATGGAATGATCTCATTAAGTTCAACACTTCTCTAGCGGGAATCTATTCTTGTGTTGTGATGTGTTCCCCAACATTGAGTGGGATGACAAGAGTTAGTTGTTGTGGTGTCGCCATGTTGTTCCCTCTAGCAGCCCTACTCCTTACGACCCTTCTTCTAACAATGTTACCTACTTCAAAAATTTCAAATTTACAAATTTACTCCCAATTAATATCATAAACTTGGTGTGGAAAGTGAAGATGACTCTAAAGTTCATACCCTCCTAAACCATCCTAGTCACCTTACTATGGACTACTTTATGCACTATAGAGTTTTCAAATCCTTGACTTATCAGATTAATGAGACTAACTATAACCACTTTAACATTCATAATTTAATCTCACATATATATAAATATATTCAATTTTAATTAACTCATTATATACCTTAATAACTTAATAGTAATACTATAACTAAATGTATAAAATATAAATTTAAACAAATGGTCTATTTATATTATTACATTTAAACAAATTAATAACTAGTCTATTTATATTATGTATATAATATGTATGTATAGAATTAAATAATTAATATTATAATCCAATATATATATGACATGTAATAATATTGACATTTCCCAAGTCTGTATATATAACTTTACTGCCAATTATGACTTTAACTAATAATTCTTAAATAAATTTTGTAAATATGATTTTAAATATAAGCTTCATATAATACTCAATTTCTAGTATCTTTAAAATCAATAATTAATTTCCAATATGCTTTGATTCCTTATTGATTAATTCATATAAAATTTCTAAATTAAATTTTTACTTCAAAAAGTCAACATAAGTAACTTATGGGAAATGTATTTCTAATATAGAGTTATGAGAACATGTCTAGATACATCATCATACATCACCCCCATCGGGGAAGGGAATTGAACCTATGATGAGTGTCATAATAGCTCGCCTCATCACCTATCATCGTTTAACCACGACCCAGGGACAGATGTGTGTAAATATTTAAATGTTGGCTAAATTATTAATAAAAATTTAAAGTAATAAAAATAATAAAATTCAATTTGTTATATTTTGATTTTCTTATTAACTTGTGAATAGGCTTTGTTACAATACCATGGGCCAATAACACAGCTTATCAATTTGGCATGCCTAAAAACCATAACTTATTTCACAACTAAAATATTTTATAACAATATGACAAGATTCATAACTGTGGATATTCACCCTCACTTTAGGATGGATATTTCTAACTTGTAAAACTTAGGCCTTGTTACAACACCACAAGCCCAAAAAAAACATAACTTATTTCACAATCAAAATATTTTATAACAATACGAAAAATATTCTCAACCATAGATATTCATCCCCACTTTACCATGGATATTATTAACTTGTAAAGAGGCTTTGTTACTACTCAATTCAAAAGACAGGATGAAGGAGAGAGATAAGCTCCAAGAAGACAAAATTAGCTAGGGTTTAAAAATTTCGTGACTAAGTTGTGCTACGGATCCTTAGGTCGACTGGTACGGTGATGGCAGCTTCATCGGGAGGGGGACCGACCCCCTCCTACCACAATGTTACAAGCGGAGATCAGACCAGTAAACAACAGCAATCTGGAACCTCACATCAGAGAACAAATCCGGTTTTGGGAGCAGATTGGCAAGCGAAAACAAAGGGGAAATGCTTGCCAAGAGCAGTGAAGAAACCCAAATTTATAATTCCAGCAACCAAACTAGATGAATACAGGATTTACATGAAGGACCATGCTCTAATTTGTAAGTTTACTGGTATTTTGCCTACAAAAAAAGATTTATTAAAATGAATACAAATAAAATGGCAGCCCAAGGGTCATATTGATCTGAAATTTGGGGCTAGGGGTTTTTTTACAGTAATTTTTACTAATTTGTTAGATAAAGAGAATTTTTGACAGAGGGCCATATTTTTATAACAGTGCAGGGCTCTTTCTTAGACAATGGGAGGAATGTTATAATCCAAACCAAGAACAATTTCTTGCAGCGCCTGTCTGGATTCGGCTATTTGGCCTTCCAATGGATTTCTGGGATCCAGATATCTTGGAAGGTATAGGGAACTCTTTAGGCAATTTTGTTAAGATAGAAGAAACTACTCATCATGGCCATTATACTTCTTTTTCTAGAATCTGTGTATATATGAATATTTCTGAGCCATTTCCTGAAATGATCGAGTTAGAATATGAAGAGAAAATCTGGCCATAGCTTTGTGACTATGAACATATCCCTTTTAGATGCCGGAGATGCCATGAGTATGGGCATTTTTATAAATCATTCCCTTTAAATGCAAATGAACAACAATCAAATTGTCAATCTTCTAATCCTGAATAGAGCCGCCAACGAGAAGATGGATTCATCACAGTGACAAACAAAAAGCTCAGTAACAAAGCCTCGAGAAATGCTCAGAACCAGGTCAGTTTGCAAAACCCACCAGTTCAAAAACCCTCATCAAACCATTATGAAATCTTGTAGGAAGAAGGAGAACCGTCGACTGCAGAGGCAGAGGAAGATGGCACAGGCCCTGGTCAAGGGATTCTGACTCAGAAAACTCTATCAATAAAAGGCAAAGAAGTTCAGGAAAATGTTGAGACTAAAGAAAATAGTATGTTAGAACTGACACCTATGGATGTAGAACAGAATAAAGAGGACCTAAGTGCTGAAGAAAGAGTATTGAAACACCTTTTGTATGAATGGAGGAATCTAGATGATATGTTCATTCCTACAGATCAAAAGAAACTTTATAAAGAAACCTTTGAACACTATTTGACATCTCAAGCGCACAAAGAAGTTCAAGAAATAGAACAAGCCGCCTCAAAAAACCCTAACCCACAGCCCAAAGGAACAAAGAAAAGAGGTAGAAGGACATTGCAGGAATCCATACAACTTGTTGGAGAGATGTTGATTAATACATGAAAGATAATACCGTTAACAACGATATTTCAACAACTACCCAAAGTTACCTAATGGAAGTAATCTCCTGGAATATTAGAGGCCTTAATAGTAAAGGAAAACAAATATATCTAAAGGAAAGATTGAAAACAAAGAAACCCTAGGTAATGTTAATCCAAGAAACTAAAGTATCAGGACAGAAGCTTTAACATATTCTTCAATCTTTCAAACCCTGTTTTGAGGTGATGGCAATTGACTCCAGAGGCATGGTAGGGGGAATAGCTATTTTATGGAATCCAACAGAAATACTAGTTGAAGTATGGATGGGTCTTCCGAGAATTATAATAGGAAATTTTAGACAAATTGGATCACAAGAAAGGATTCTTATATCGACTGTTTATGGTCCTCCTATTCTAGGAGAAAGAGAGGAGTTCTTACAAAGAATAAGGACTTTAAATAATATGCATTAGGAAAAATATTGGCTTATTGGCAGAGATTTTAATATGATACTAAACTTGAAAAAAAAAGAGGAGGTATAAGAAGATAATATCCAGAGATGGAACTTTTAGGAGACCTGTTGACAAATCTGCACTTAATAGACATTCCCATGATGAATGGGAAGTTTACTTGGAATAACAGGCGTGGAGAAAGACATCAAATAGCATCATGGTTGGATCATTTTATAGCCTTGGAAGCTCTTGTGAGTTTAAATGCCTACTATGAAGCAGATATTCTACCTACGCTTGGATCTGATCATTGGCTGATATGAATAGAAATAAATGTAAAAGAAAGTCCAAAGAATAGACCATTTCGGTTCAAATTATTTTGGTTAAGAGATCCAAGATTTATGGAAAAATCCAAACACTGGTGGGAAGCTAATCAGATTACAGGTAGAAATAAGATGCATTCTTTTCATCTTAGATTGAAGCAATTGAAGACAGAAATAAAAAGATGGAATAGAATAGAATTTGGAAATATTCAACAGGATCAGACTCGGTTAAAAGATAAAATGAAAGAAATCCAGTAAAGAATGATCCTAGATGGCAAGACAAAAGCACTAGCAGTTGAAGAAGGAAATACACTCAGTCTCCTAGAAGAATGTAGAAAACAAGAAGAGATTTTGTGGAAGCAAAAATCAAGAATCCAATGGTTAAAGGAATGAGAGAGAATACAAATTTTTTCCATAAAACAATGATACAAAGGAGGCAGCACAATAGAATTTTCTCATTAAAAGATCAAAATGGAAACCGACTACTTCAACATGAGGAAATGGAAAAGTTGCTTGTAGATCATTTTAGAAATTTTCTTACAAAATCAAATCATAATAGACAGGCAGCTATTGATAAAATAAAAAATCTCATCCCGTCAGTAGTCTCTAGAGAGCAGAATTTATCTTTACTCCGGGAAATCAGTATGGAAGAAGTTGAAGAAGTTGTAATGAATATGCCTAGGAATAAAGCTCCTGGTCCGGATGGCTTCACGGCTGAATTCTTTAAAGCCACGTGGAATTTCATGGGTCGAGAAATTTGGGAATTGGTAGAAGAATCCAGGAGAAATCACAACGTTTATCCTGCTTTAATGCAACTTTCTTAACTCTTATACCGAAACAGGAAAATTCGGATACTCCTGTTGGTTTCAGGCCAATAGCTCTCTGTAATGTAATTTACAAAATTCTTTCTACAATCATGGTAAATAGACTTAAACCCCTCTTTCCAAGGTTGATTTCTCCAAAACAGACTGGTTTTGTTAAAGGAAGACAAATTTTAGATGGAATTGTCACTGCCCAGGAAGAAATTCACTCGCTAAAGACGCTGAAAATGAAAGGAATGATCATTAAATTGGATATTTCTAAAGCATATGATCAGATTCACTGGCCTTATTTGATAGCTGTATTGAAGACGTTTGGATTTGATGATAGATGGTTGCAGTGGCTTCAGTCATTTATATCATCTCCTAATTTTTCCATCTTACTTAATGGAATTCTGCCCCAGCCTTTTAATATAAATCGGGGTCTCCGACAGGGAGATCCCCTATCACCATTTATATTCATATTAGCTGCAGAAGGACTGGGAAGATTAATCAAGGCTCATCTTGCAGAAGGACAGATAAAAGGTTTAAAACTATGGGGACCTGATATTTCCTTGACACATCAGTAGTTTGTTGATGATATTCTCTTATTCTGTTAGGCTTCGGTGAGAGAGGAAAAAGCTATTTTAAAGATACTGGAAATTTTCAAGGAGGCATCAGGTACTCTTGTTAATACTGATAAATTAAATGTTTGTTTCTTCAATTCTAATACTACAACTCAAAATTATCTAGCTAGAATGTTAGGCTTCAAAATCGATTCTTTTCCAATGAATTTTTTGGGAATCCCTTTAAATATTGCTCCATTAAGAATTACAGACTGGAAGGATCTCATTTCAAGAGTGGAGAAAAGATTGCATAATTGGGCATTTTGAGTTCTGAATGCTCCAGGTAGACTCATCATGTTAAAATCAGTTCTTCAATCTCTTCCTCTCTATCAATTATCAAGGAGAGCTTGCCCAAAAATCATTTGTAACCAATTAGTTAACATGTTTAAGAAGTTTCTTTGGCAAGGTGCACAGGCTAATAGGAAATGGGCTTTACTTTCATGGGATAAACTTATTAAACCTAAATCAACAGGGGGACTGGGACTGCGTGACCCATATGTTTTAAACCAAGTTATGGGGGCCAAATTGTGGTGGAGATGGATCCGAGGGAAAGATCTATGGAAGAATATATGGGAAAAAAAATGGTATGCCTCAATCTGTAACAGGTAAACTAAAAGTAGATATAGTACCGAAAGGGTCTTCAATCTGGAATCTTGCAGCAATCAACAAGAATTTAATTCGACATCATAGCTTTTGGGAAGTGAGGGAAGGTAGAACAACACTCTTTTGGGAAGATTCATGGCAACAAAGAGAAAATTTATTTAGTAGGCTTGATTTAGGAAAAATCTTCCTGTTCACAAATACTCCAAATTCCATATTAATTAAAAATTATTGGTGCCAACATCAAAATAGCCATTGGAGAAGATGGAAAGAGAAAACCCATTGGCCAGAAGCACCAGAAAGGCAACAATGGATTAACCTTGAAAAAGAATTGAAAACAGGGAGAATTGTCAATGCAGTTGGAAGTGATATTCTAAGATGGGGTTATCAAAGTAAAGGAATGTTCACTATATAGGAGGGATATCATATTCAGTCTCAGCATATCATTAATAATGAAATATCAATATGGATGAAAATCTAGGCATTAAAACATTGGCCAAAAGTAGAATATTTCCTCTGGCTATTAAGTCATTGGAAAATTCTTACATTGGACAACCTGCAGAAGCGAGGAATGTATGGACCATCCTTTTGTTACATGTGCAGAATAGTAATTGAATCAATAGAACACCTTCTAAACACTTTCCCAACTGCGAAGTTTCTCTGGAGTAGTATTGCAAGGACTTTCAGACAAACAAACAGAGATAATACAAATATAAATGCAACTATTAATAATTGGCGAAAAGGAGGTTTCAAATGTGACGTTTTGAATAGAGCATGGAAGTTATCTATTAGATTTATTTTATAGGGCATATGAAAAGAAAGAAACCACTGTATATTCAGAGGAGAAGAACAAACAATTAACCAAATATGGCAAAAAATGATTGCAAATATAAGAGAAACAATTTTAGTGGAAAGTTGGACAAAGGATGATTGGAAGACGGAAGGTATAGAAACTCAAATGCTTGCAAGCTTAGATTTGAAACCTGAAATGTTATATCAAAACCTTTGGAAATATAAACCTCTGTCTCAAAATATAGAAGATAGGTGGAAGGTACCACAAAATGGTTTTATTAAGCTTAATTATGATGGTGCATCAAAAGGCAATCCAGGACAAGCAGGAGTAGGAGGGTTTTTAGAAATTCCCATGGGGAAGTTTGTAGAGTCTATGCTCTGGATTTGGGTTATGCAACTAATAATGAAGCAGAATTGACAGCAGTAAAACAAGGGTTATTGATAGCAAAAAGAGAAAATTATCAGCGACTAATTGTAGAAGGAGACTCGGCAATGGTCACAGGAATTTTATGTAAATTACAACAAGGCTCAACTTAGGAAAAGATAAGTAAAATATGGAGAACGACGAATCTCATTCAGAAAATAAGCTTATTGATCAAAGGAGTCTAGTATCTGATACCAATGCATGTTCAAAGAAAAGGTAATGAGGCGACAGATTACTTAGCAAACTGGGGCTGTAGCAATAATGAGTGACATTTGGATGTCATGCCAAGGGCTAGAATCTAGAATATTGAATTACACTCTCTCTAGCTCATTCTAGACAAAGATTTAAGTGGCAACGAAGATCCCTGATCGGGGTGCCACCTAACAGGAGACAACATCATGATGACGCCACGTGGTGGGCGTGTCAGCTGACCACTTAGTGTAACATTAAAATCTATGTGGTGGTATCGACCTCGCACGCGCCTATCTTATCATCACAATGAAAGTAGGTTCATACCATAAATGCATGGCAGAGACCATGATGGGGTGTCAGACATGGGATAAGAGATTGAAAAGGTTTTTTAGCTCTTGCAAAACGTTAATTCAAATAGGAGTTGGAAATTGGACACAAGCAGCGACAGGAGATCTAAAAGAGCAGGAGTTTCAGCATAGGGGGCAGAGGTTCTCTGGGTATGTTCTGGTTCTCATCACTCTAGTCTCAATTTTAATTTTTCATGTTCGTCTACTGTCAATGAACTCAAAAGTTCTTACCGGCCATGCAGAGCTGTTGTCGTTTCCGGTTTTTTTTTTTTTTGTTTTGTTTACGGGTTGCATGTAATGATAGAGGGGGTTCACTTCAAAATTCCACCCTGTTTTCACAGCCCTGGTTATCATCCTTATCTTTATCTCAGTATTGTCATAAGGTATGGGTTTAGTTGCTGCTTTTGTTATGATTTGGAAAGTTAGGTCCCTGGTAATTCTCTTAGGTTGATTTTCAAACACCCCAGTCATGTACGGGGGTATAGGGTAAATCTGTGCTTCGCAAAGATTTTTGAAGGTCTGCTCTGGAATTTGGTTTCCTTTGTTCTGAAAGGTCTGGTTAAGCCTGCTCATTTTATTCAAAAGCTTGAAGGTCATATCGATGCTTGATTCCTTTCTGTGTTCCGCCATTTCAGTTTTCACCCTCAATTTAAAAGGAAAGCCAACTGCATTTCATTTTCTTGTTGTTATAAATCCTTCCCCTATGTGTGTAAAGAGAAGCCCCTTCAAATTAGGAATTATCATTATTTTAATTCTCATTTTCTTGGGGTTAATCGAAACTCAAGTTTTTTTGCGAATACAGTATTTACTACCCAGAAAACCGTTATATTGTTCCAGTCAACGGAGGAAGTATTTTGGAAAAGAGAAGGCTCAGTATGTTAATATCCGAATTTTTGAAAAACGCAATCCATGCCCCACTATTCAGGTAAATCAGAAACTTTTGGAATTCACTATTGATCCTAAGTTTTATATCATTGCTACTGTTTGATATACAGGTCCTTGTCAGTCATAATTTCAGACGGTAGCATTCAGGACAGTTACAACCACCCCAGGTAGCTGGTCCAAGCAAAAGAGGAAGAAAGAGTCATCAACAAACTCTAGAAAATATAGCAAATACTTATGAAACAGGGATTTCAAAGCATATTCGTAAGACTATACAGGGTTGGGAAAGGGATAGTGATGATGACGATGATGATATTCAAGAACAAAAGGAAAGAATAGATTTTATCTCTGACCCAGGTAATACCAGAGGAAGAGTTTATTTATTCCAACAATCTGTCAAGACATATTGGAAAATTAAATGTGTTTTAGCAAAGGCAAAGTCGAGCATGCCAGAAAAGAAAGGCAATCCTTCAATGATTTTCAAGCTTCAGCAGATTAAACAAGATATGCGGGAAATGACCAAGGCGCAAATACAAGCAAATGCGCAAATAGGAAGGATTGAATAGTAGCTCCTGAACATGCAACAAGTTGAGATGCCAGGGTCAAATGCAAAAGACACGGCACCTGTTGATTCTTTAGATGGTTAACACTTTGATAAATTTAGTTTTGTATGTCTTTTGAAGATATTAAGTATAGCCTCTATTTTATTTGTAGTTTTTATGGACATAGCAAAGGGATGTTAGCTGACAGTAGAAGGAAAAAAACAATACCAATTTTGGTTGGCTTATAACTCTCTGAGGTGGCCAATAGACTTGGTTTCCTTCGAGCAGGTTGAGGCTATCAATAACTGTGAAATTTGTATAGCAACTTGCTCTTTACAAAATATAAAATAGACAGGTCTTATGAAATTTACAAAAAAAAAAAGAAAAGGTAAATAGGCTTTTTTACAATACCATGGGCTAATACCATGTCTTATCAATACCACATGCCTAAAAAATATAAATTATTTTACAATCAGAATATTTTATAACAATATGACAATATTTTTAATCATGTATATTCACCCCCACTTTGCCACTAACATTATGAACTTGTGATTAGGATTTGTTATAATGGCATGGGCTAATACCGTGTCTTAACAATACCACATACCAAACAATCATAACTTATTTCACAACCAAAATATTTTATAATAATATGACAAGTTTCTTAACCATGGATATTCATCTTCACTTTACCATGGACATTATTAACTTGTAAATAGGGTTTTTTACAATACCATGGCTTATCAATACCACATGAAAAATTAAATGAAGATGCACATCAAGAATAGAAACCCCACCAATAGAAGGAAGATTTTGTAGCTCAAATAGCTCAAATGACAGAGAAGCACCATGAATGTTTGTATGATTATTGTGGTGAAGAAAAGTTTGACAAAGAACACAACATGAGGCTTTACCTAATGGAATGGGTTTCCAATGGGGAAATCTGGTTGCATGGAAACCTAACGAGTTGACCCCATGACCATACATATACAATAGTAAAAATACATATCAAAAGCATGATTCCAACATTTTAACATGTCAAAATATTCTTCCCTTTCTTGAATCTTAGTGCAAGAAATATGATGATAATAACATGCAAGAGGATCCTCCATAGTGAGGAATATTTGCCCAATTGTTGGGAAACAATAATGCAGAGAGAAAGGTGCTACTTCAGGGGCCAGAAATAGGGTTACGTTTTAGTCTATCCTGCACTGGCATTTTCAATATTCCGCAAGGGAAGAATATCTCACTCGAAGCGATGTCGAGATTTTAAGTATGTTGAGGTGTTTAAAGGATAAGAGTGAGTTATTTTACCATTTAAATGAATTATTAACCATTACAAGACAATGTTCCATTACAAATGAACATAATCAGGATCCTAAAAGAAAAAATTAAATATAGAATGAATCACACACATTACACTAGAGATACCCTTGCAAAAAATCTCATTTCATTAACGCCATGCCAAGTCATAGCTTACAACTTCATTCTCTCCAATCCACTGAGTTACACTTATGCTCAATACATCAAATCTTATCAGAGCCACAATGAAAAATACACAAGAACATGATAAAAACATGAATAGAGTTTTCTACTGCATGTTGATACTCTCCTCTGGCGTCTCCCTCTCTTTGTGTGTGTCCTACAACACGCCTTGCAGTTTTTTAATAGATTTGGCTTGTTGACATTGTCAATCAATCCAATCCATTGATATTGTCAAACTTAACTCTTGCTCTTTGACAAGATCAATCTAATTGTGCTTTAAAAAAATCCATCTAATTGCACTTTGATAATATCAATCTAAATCTCACTCGCTTGATGTTGCCAACTCTATTTTCATGCTCATGTGATAATTTCTAACAACTCAATCTAACTATCCTTTTTTCCACTCTTACTTTCTTCTTTCCACCACTGATTTCTGATCAAAATTGATCAAAAAATGAAGGACCCAACACCAACCTCTTTAAATGTAAACACAAAGACAAGAGTGTTAAATGTGATGATAACACCAATCATGATCATTGAGTAGACAAAGGCATCATTCCCCATGTCCACGCTCTTGAATATCAATAACACATAAAACAATAATGAATTGTTAGTTTTCAATTGTTGGAATGTCAAAATGGACATCCATGTGACTACTTGTAGCTTGTCTCTAACATATTTAAATTTTTCATTGACAAATTCTAGCACCTACAAATCATGCAATACGTTGGTACAAATTTTGCATAGTAGAAGCAATTTATCTCTCCTTGGTCTGTCACCTTATGTTGTCTTGTATAGAATCATTGAAGGCATGTATACAGATTAAGGGGGGTATTATTTTTTTGGATCTATTGTTTTAGAATCAATACTTTCTTCAATCCTTATACATGTTATTTTACACTCAATGCTCTCTTAAATCCTTATATATGCCTTCAATGATTCTATACAAGACAAAAAAGATAATAGAGACAAATTGCTTCCATTGAGAAACATTTTCTCTACCATATTTCATGAACCGAACATGCTTCCATCTACTAGAGAAAAAATCAAATACACTAGAGATAGACACAACCATTCATAGGGACATGTATTTCAACTTTCCAATAATTGACGAGGAATAACCCATTTCTATTCTACACACCAAAGTCTTCCAGAGCTTGGGCATGGGAAATGAGCCTTACTCTATTCAAAGATCAAAATGGGCACAATCATCACATTTTTTGCTATCATATCCATGTTCATAGTTGACAGGGTCAAACACAGGATCCTTATCTTGGAGGGTGGAATGAAAGTAATTCCCTACAATGTTATGAATAACTTATTGCTTATGCTAAAATTTGGGGAAGAAAAGAAGATTCCTATGGGTTATGGTGTTGGAATAATTCTTTTGATATGTATTATTACTGCTACATATAAATGGTTATAAGGTCCACTCTCTTAGCTGATATGCAACAAGATATTTCTGATTGAAACATATCTTTTTGGGTGGAGCCTCAGGGTATACATTAACATATTCTTCATAGTGATAGTCATCTAGTCATTCCTAGTGTTTCTCTATCATTTTAATTATGGAATATTCCTTTTGTTCAAGGGTTAGTGTTCTTGATGAGTGACTTCATTTACTTTTTCTTACTAGAGATAAAACATTCCCATCAATGATGAGGTTTGAATTGGACAAATTATGCCCGGGAATATAAATCATCCTTGCAAAGGGTATTGAGAAACTCATGAAGCTCCCAACTGTAGCCTTGGATGTGAAAGTAAAAGTGAATGACCTTTTATTTTGAGAAGGTAGTTATATTAGTTTTTAGTTGAAAACATTTTGTCATTTATTACAAATGGTTTGCATTATCCTTCTTTGTGAAATAAATAATGATGAATCTCCAAAACTAGAGGTGAAAGAGACCCTAGTGAAGTGAATTTGTATCTCCAAATCTAGAGGGGGGTCTTTTAGGTTCAGCTCAAGGTGAATGGTTACCTTGATATTATGAGATGTTGAAGTATCAAAGAAACTATACCTCATTGGAGTTATGAGATATGTATGTTAGGATTGATATCCAATAGTTTCAAGGAGAGTAACAATATGGGGGTTTAGTGTCATACCTTTACGAGGGATTTGAAACATTTAAAGTGCTAATGGTGCCTAATGATCTTGTGAAATTCAGATTACAACGAGGCTATATATTTTGGAAGAATTAGTGGTGACATAATGGATTTTGGTAGCCTACAATATTCTGAAATGGTTAGAAATTTTGTTGAAGACATTATCCAATAGAGATTAAGACAAGTAAGAGATATTAATCGAAGATATAGAGAGAGAAAGAGTGTGAAAATCTATTTTGAAGTGGGTTGATCTAGTTAGGAAATGCATAATAATTAAAGTCCAAGTTGATTTTAAAATCTGCGATACAATAAGAGTTGGTTTAAAAAAATAGTTGTAACATAGGAGTTAAAGTTCTCCTTGTCCCCTATTACTTAAGTAAAATTTTCCCTTATCCCCTCATTTTTCGTATTTATATTGAAACATTAGAAGCATGTCATTTTAATTAGGATATCTATACTCTTCCTTTTTTATGATGACAATAATGTTACTATGTGGAGGTGCTCCTCCTTTCCTATAATATTGTTCTTATGGTGAGGTGTCTCTATGATCTCAATAAGTGACTAAAATTATCAAGAAATGTGGTTCTAGTACTAATATGTTTGTAAATATTGATAGCACAATTCATTAAACCCAAAAATATCACTTACACTAATTTAATGCATGAAATAACAATTTAACTGGAACATAATTTGATCTTCATAACAACTTTAAAACATCTTATTTTTTGTTCTAGAAAAAGATAATTCCCCCTTGAGATAATTGTTACTCTATTTATTCTATATGGACGTGAAATTTGGGATTTCTAACAAGGTATTTTTAAAGTATTTTTAAATACTATGCCTATTTATAGTGTTAAAGGAAATTATTCTAGATATTCAATAAAAATACATGTAATTTTTTTTATTTTTTTTAGAAAATGTTAAGAAAATAGCTAATTAGCTAAATTTGACCCTACAATTTAAAATAATTTTTCATTTTACAATCTTAAAATGAAAACCAATACACTCTATCTAGAGGTCCTCTTATATACTATTATTTCACCCATTAAATACAAAAGGTTTCCCACGATAGTTTCACTTTCCAATCAAAATTCATTTGCATGGAATAAAAATGCTAATTCTTTGCTAAAACATTGGAAAATAAAAAGAGGAGGTGACTTTGTGTAATATTAAAATAATATTTTTTTAATGGCAAGTATTGAGGAGATAGAAAATAAGAGAAAATTAAGGTATTAAAGAAATGTCATTAAGTGACGCTATGTTAGTCCTGAAGCTTAGTTTAAATATAGTTAAATTATAATAAAAATGTTTAAATAAGTGTTAAGCTTTAGCATTCCATCAATTTAAGTTTTATTGATCACTAAAGTCTTAATGTGTGCAATTAAAGAATAAGACCCTAATTTCAATGCCTACGCAAACATAGATTTATAAAACTATAATACGTTATACTTACATTTACATTTGAATTAAGTTAGTACTCTAAATCAAGATTGTATCTCCAAGTCAAAAATTATATATTTTATTTCTTAAAATTTGAACTAAAATATTCAATAAAAAAATTTATTTTAATATAATTATTAATTTATAAAAATACATATATTTTATTTTTTAAATTTGAATTTATATTTGAAAAAAATAGTAATAATGATTTATTATTTAGTTTATACAAATGGCTATGTTTTGTTTTATTAAAAATTTAATTTAAATTTAACTTATATATAATATTAAAATTTGAATTAAAATATTTAATTAAATTTTTTTAATATAATTATTAATTTATAAAAAATATTAATATGATAAGAATGTGTATTTCATTAATAAAAGGCAATAATTGCAAAATAGCAGTTTACAATGTATTTTGTAATAATATATTGAAATTCTCAACAAATAATATATATATATATATATATATATATATATATATATATATATATATATAATTTTATTTTATTAAATCAATAAAATTTTTATTTAAAAAGTTTGACATAGCTATTGAATTATATTGCTGACGGCAAGATAATAAGGAATTAAAGAAATTACAATATATTTCCATTAAAGACCGTGCCTTTTTGGGATGGTGCCTTCTGCCTTGGCACCTCAATCTGAATGTTTGACGGGGACATGCTTCCCCACTCCTTCATGCTCTCGAGATGCTCCTCCATGCTTTCAAGATGGAGAAATACCTGTGGAAACTTTCCCACGTCTTTTTTTTAGAAAATTTGGGGAAACTCTAGGTGGTGTTTTTCTGGTGATGAAATGTGTCTTTGTTGTGGGGGATGAGGGGATGCAAGAGGGACACCTCCCCCGATTTTTTTCGCCAATAATAATTATAAAAAAAAAACAATTAATTTGTATTTCACTGCTTTCTATGTTTATTTTTAGTTTAGGTTTCTATGAGTGTTTTAGACTTAAAATGTCATTGTCATATGATGAATTCAATTTTTGATGTGCATTGAGCAGTTCCAATTGTCAAATGATGAATTTAATTTCGATGTACCTTGCATAATATTAATGCCCATTGCCAAATGATGAATTTAGATGAAACATTGCATAATGTCAAATGATAATTTTATTTCACAATAGTCTAATACTAAATGATGATCATATTTAGATGTGCATTTTATGATTAATAAGATTTAGTATCTACTAATTTAGTTATTAACATATTGTTGGGATTTTATTTTTTTATTTTTATATATTAAATTTCTAATAATTTTATAATTTTTATGGGTTTAACGTCCTCGTTTCCCTGAAATTTCCCTTATATACATCCCCTTTGTGCATATCTTCGCTCCTGCATTTCCTCGTCCAGAAAACTCAGTGGAATAAGATATGATTTTTTGGCCTGGTTATTTGGTGACACTGTTTAGGGAACGTCTGCTTGGAGTAAGATTGCAGACACAAAAAGGTAAGTCGGTTTCTTGACTTTAATTGTATGCCTACTAAGCTATGCATTTGACTATTCTTATTTCAATACAGGATATGGTGGCCACACCAAGTTGTTATTGGGAGATTTCTAGTTTGGAAAACTGAGATGATATTGAACTGCAATAAATGGTTGGAAAATTAGATAGCCACCTTCACTAAAGATCATATGCATGAGCCTGCCAAGCACACATAAATATCAGGTTAAATCATTGAATGTTCGGTTGACTCATTCATCTGGTTGACCCTAAAGCACCTTAAAAATTACATTCCTGCTTATATCACTATCAAAAGCTATCATAATTACATGTAATATTATGCCATATCGTAAGAAATGTGTGACTAAAGTAGATAGTCATTCATTAAATATTGGAGTTGCATGGCTGAATTCCACACTGCAATCATATATCTTGTGAAATCCACAATGTGCCGTATTAATGTTTAACATTTGATAGAACAAGAAAGGAAAACAAAAAAAACATTGTGTGTCACAGTGACATGTACCAATAAGCAGAGTACCTACAAAACAGAACAACACGTACCAATAAGTAGAGTACCTACAAAACATAACAACAAGCCAGTATTTTGTCCTTCATAAAACATAATTTCAATAAAGAATAACACTTTTATCTGGCACATTAAGGATTACCCTAAATTGCTCTGAAATTTTTTTTTTCATAAATTGGGTGTAACACAAAAAAAAATACAAATCCAATTTTGTTGGTTTAAATAAATAAAAAAAGTTCAATTGAGAAGCCATCTAAATCCATGGAAAAACTATACCCTAAAACTTTAATCCCTTGGAACTGCAACATACACCTAATTTCTACAGAGCCTCTACCTGTTTTATTGCCCTTAAAAAATATATACCCTAAAAATTTAATCCCTTAAAACTATAACACACCCAAATTACAACAACATTTTAACCTGTTTATTTTCCTTTAAATAAATGTGGGTTTGGATGATCCTCATCTTAAACCCTTTTATCTTGTATCCAACATTAATCAATATCAAAAATCTAGTGCGTAGTCTAAAGAATAATTGCCAATTGTATTATCTAGATCTAATTCCAAAGCTTCAATAGATAATAGACATTCAAACATAAAATCCACTTATACAACTTAGCCATAAATTCTTATGAAATAAGGTGTACTTGAAACTCCATTTCTACTCCCTGACCATCATCAAATTCTTTTGAATAAAAAATTGCAATAATGTATCTAGTTGTCCACACTTGTAAATGTTGCAATCAGACTAGAACGTTAAATTTATCAAAATCATGATTGAGTTTATCAACAACACTCCTTGTTTTTTCCTGATTATTTTATACAGTACTAATGGCGGCACATTAAATGGGCTCTAAGGTACAAGTCCATCATGGCATATTTGCACAATAATTTGGGTGTAGAGCACTGAAATAAGACCCCTTTTCTACTCATAAGTATCCCCAATTTTTTCTCAGGTCACCAACGTTGCATGATAAATTCATTATCTAACTGAAACTTGGTCGTCCTTGATTGTGTCTATGCACAATAATATGGGCCTAGAGTAGTGAAATTAGACTCACGGCTCAGGACTCAATTCAGTAACCTTGCAAGATAGATCCACTGTCTGAGTGAAACTTGGTCAAACTCATGCGAGGACTGAGCTGACCTGTATGACTTAGAAGACTGAAGTATTTCCAATGTCTGCATTAGAATTGGAAGTCCGCAGATTGAACCTCATTGTTGGAAATACTCCCAACCAGCACCATGATAAAGAGTGGTAGTAACCCACAAACTAAATTGAATTTTTGTGTAGGAAGGACAAGGAGAAGATTTAAAATCCGAAGGCATTCCACACAAAATCAACAACAGAGTACCCAATCCCATTCTCCGCGTTTATTTCCTTTCCGCGTTGACTTACTATTTCCCGCAACTCGCAACTCGAATTTTTAAGTTGTAACTCTTAAGCCTTCCACAAAAGTTATGTTTCCATCGATACGATATCAGTGGGACGCACCTTCCCTTTACCACATTAACCAAATTGTGCAAATATTTGCATTTCTGCTTATTTCTTTCTTTTTCACATTTCGTACTTACCATGGTTTATCGCATCACCGCATGCACTTTGCAAAATTTAGCGTTTAACTCTTAAACACTTCGACCGAAATTTATTTCTCTGCCAATGTGATATTGGCGAGACCCACAAACCTCATCGCATTACCGACCACTATAAACCTTTTTCCTTTGCTTTATACCTTACCTTTCATATTTCGCACTTACCGTTGTTGACCGTCCACAACTTCGCACTTCGTAACATTTAAGACTTACCATTTAAGCCACCCACAAGTTGTTTTATTTATGATGCGATGCGATGTGATCGCAAATGGAACATGGCAAGCTTAGGAGGATAGCGCATATTGGCGCCCGCAAGATCAAGAGTTTAACAAATAAGCTCCCACAAGTTAAAGTGTTTATGTTGCGATGCGATATGTGCCATGTCACATTGCATATCACAAGTTTTATGTCTTTCCCGTAAGTGCCCAAGTTAAATGTTATAAACGTCGGTATGCGATTTGCGATGGAGGGAAGGATGCGATGTGGTTTCGCATGCAGAACATATAATATTTCAGGTCCAACCTTTTATGTTTTTTGTACGTTGTTTCATGTAGAAACAACATAACAGAGCAGGAGGACAATTTGGTTGTTTTATGTCCATTCTGCATTGAATTGCATTGAATTGCAGGCTTCAGCCAATTTTGTATAAAAGAATGTAATTTCAGTTTGTTTTGAGAGAGTGAAGGAATGAATCAAATATAGAGAAGAGTTGAATAAATTTCAAAAAGAGTTCCTCTCCTGTGTTTAATCATTGTCTTTCTGTGTTTATGAATTTTATTTCCGCATATTGTTGCATTCTCTTTGTTGTGGGGGAAACACATCCCTATGGTGTTTTATTCATAATTTCCAACATGGTATCAGAGCAGGTTTAGGCTCTCAGTGAAAGAATGAGTCTTTAATAAAGAAGCTAAAAGGTTGTTTGAGAAAGAGATTCTCTAGCAGTGAGAAGGATTTTGTTTACACAGTCAAGATGGTAGTAGCAGGCATAAGCCTGACTAATCCCCAACTACCACAGTTCAATGGAAAGAATTATGATTATTGAGCTATTACAATGAAGGCCCCGTTGTCCTCACAAGATATTTGGGAGCTGGTGGAAAATGGTTTCCAAGAACCAACAGATGCAGCGGCATATAATGCTTTGACACAAGCACAAAGAGATTTGTTGAGAGAAAATAATAAGAAGGACTCCAAATCCCTCTTATATATTTTCCAAGAAATACATGAGAGTATTTTCCCAAGGATTGCAACAACAACAAAGTCTAAGGAGGCATGGGAAACCCTCTAGACAGCCTATCAAGGCATGGCAAAGGTGAAGACAACAAAACTTCAAATCCTGAGAAGAGATTTTGAAACTCTCTATATGAAAGAGTCTGATAACATATACTCATTCTTCACACATGTGATTGGGTTGGTTACCCAAATCAAGTCTGATGGAGAGACACTTTAAGAAAGGAGAATAGTGGAGAAAGTCTTAAGAAGTCTACCATCAAGGTTTGATGCCATAGTAGTGGTCATAGAAGAGACAAATGATCTCTCACAGTTTTTAGTTGATGAGCTTCATGCATCACTGATGTCTCATGAGCACATATTGAACAAAGCAACAAACTCCTCATTGGAGCATGCATTTAAGACACAAATGTCTTTTGGTCAAAGTAGAGGTCAAGGAATATCAAACTACTGAGAAAGAGGAAGAAGCCCACACAAAGGTGGAAGAAGCAGCCCTGGAAACACAAGTGGAAGGGGCAGCAATAAAAATCCAAGCGAAGGATCAAGCTAGAATCAAGCATAAGGACAGAGGTATGATAAATCTCAAGTCCAATGTCATTATTGCAAAAGGTATGGTCATTATGCAAATGAATGTAGAAAGAAGAAAAATGACATGGGTAGTAAACCTAGTGTAAATTTTACAAAAGAAAATCAGAACCAAGTGTGCTTTTAACTTGTAATGTAGCACAAGGAAAACAAGAAGATCTATGGTTCTTAGATTCAAGTTGTAGTAACCATATGACTAGAAACATAGCAATGTTTTCCTATCTAGATGAAAGTGTAAAATTTGAAGTGACAACGGGGACTGATAGCAATGTCTTTGTCATGGGGAAAGGAAGAGTAAACATACTGACAAAGAAGGGAGAGAAGAAGTTCATGTTGGATGTCTATTATGTCCCTGGCCTAAAATGTAGCCTTCTAAGCATTGAACAGCTCAAGAAAAAGGGCTACAATGTGTTTTTTAAGAATAATGTGTGCACAATCATGGATATACCTCCAAGTAGACAACTCATTGCAAAAGTTCATATGACAAGCAATAGGATGTTTCCTCTCAAGATTAGATCAAAATTGAAGGAAGGAGGTGTTGTAGCAGTTATCACACAAGAATTCTTTCAAGAAGAAGTGAAAGATGAGAGCTGGTTATGGCATTTGAGATTTGGACATCTCAATTTCAGAGGTTTGAATTTTTTGCACAGAAAAGGCATGGTAAAGGGATTACCACTCATACAGAAACCAAACAGCCTATGTGAAGGCTACATCTTGGGAAAACACCGTAGAGAATCATTTCCAGCAGGAAAGAGTATAAAGGCAAAGGCACCTTTGGAGATTTTCCACTCAGATTTATGTGGACCAATGCAAATGCCATCATTAGTTGGCAGTCACTATATGTTGACATTTATACATGATTACACAAGGAAGACACATGTCTATTTTCTAAAACAAAAAAGGTAAGTGTTTGAACAATTGTACCACTTCAAAGCTCTTGTTGAGAAGAAAAGTGGACACTACATAAAAGTGTTGAGAACTGAAAGAGGTGGAGAATATATCTCCAAAGACTTCCTACGTTTCTGCAGGGAGCATGGAATTCACAAGAAATTTACCACAAGGTATAGACCTCAGCAAAATGGTGTAGCAGAAAGAAATAATAGGACCATCATAGACATGGTAAGAAGTATGTTGAAGGAAAATCATTTGCCAAATGAGTATTGGGCAGAAGCTGTCAATTGTCCAACTTACATCTTAAATAGATGTCCAACCAAGAGTGTTATGAACAGAGTTCAAAAAGAATCATGGAATGGAACAAAGCAATTTTTCACTCACATGAAAGTGTTTGGTTGTGTGGCATATGCACATGTCCCGGATCAGTTAAGGAAGAAGTTGGACAACAAGGGGGAGAAATTTATATTTCTTGGATACTGTGAGGAATTGAAGGCTTACAAGCTCTATAATCCATCTACCAAGAAAGTAATAATGAGCAGAGATGTTCAGTTCATATAAGAAGAAGCTTGGGATGGAAGTTTAGAGAAGACTGTCAATGTGAAGACATACATTTCACATAAAGACAAAGAGGAATTGATTGCAGAAAGTAATTCATCAACGATGGCTCCTCCTCCACCTACACAAGCTCAACAGAGCACACCACAAGCAAGCAATAGAAAAGCATTGAGAAATCAAGGAAGTGCTTCTCCAAGTACACCACAGGGATTAACAACTCCCTCGAGTTCAAGTGAAACTCCAAGCACATCTTCAAAAAATACAAAAATACCAAGATTAAAAAAATTTAGTGAAATTTATGACTAATAAAAAGTTGATAATAATGGTGGTTTGAATTATTTACATGCATTATTTTGCCATGTTGATGATCCAATCCATTTTGAATATTTAGTCAAAGAAGATACATGGATTGAAGCAATGAATGAAGAGATAAGAGCAATAGAAAAGAATGACACATGGGAGTTAGTGGACCTCCCACAAAGAAAATAAGTTATTGGAGTGAAATGGGTCTATAAGACCAAGAGAAACATTCAAGGCAAGATAGAAAGGCATAAAGCAAGACTAGTTGTCAAAGGCTACAAGAAGCAACAAGGAAGAGGCTATGAGGAAACCTTTGCACTAGTTGCAGGGATGGAGACAATGCTGAAAATGTTGTCCATAGCAGCACAACAAAATTGAATGTTTATCAAATGGATTTGAAGTCTGCATTCTTGAATGGAGTGCTGAAAGAGGAGGTGTATGTTGAACAACCTCCTGGCTATGAAATAGAAGGTCAATAAGACAAGGTGTGTAAGTTGAAGAAAGATCCTTATGGCCTGAAGCAAGCACCACGAGCATGGTACACCATGATTGATGCTTACCTGGTGCACAATGGGTTTGACAAGTGTGATGGTGAATCCACACTCTACATCAAAGAAAATGACGGTAAGATCCTTATTGTTGTTTTGTATGTAGATGATTTGATTTTTACAGGAAATGATGTTTCTCTCGTTGTTGATTTCAAAGCAGTCATGAAGAGTGATTTTGAAATGACTAACTTGGGTTTGTTAGGATATCTTTTTGGCATAGAAGTAAAGCAAACAGAAAAGGGGATTTTTATCTCCCAAGAAAAGTATGTTGAATAAGTTTTAAAAAGGTTCAATATGCAAAAAATAAAGCCATCATCAACCCCAACTATCATGGGGTTGAAGTTGAGCAAGGAAGATTGCAGCAAGAATGTCAATCTGACATTATACAAAAGCAGGTTTGGCAGTGTAATGTATTTGACTGCAACTAGGCCTCAGATAATGTATGCAGTAAGTCATATCTAGATTCATGGAGACACCCAAGGAGACACATTGGCAAGCAGAAAAGAGAATATTTAGGTATGTAAATGGAACAAAGGAGTATGGTATTCTATACTCCGAAACTGGTAATTTTAAGCTAATTGGTTACACTGATAGTAATTGGGCCGGAAGTGTAGATGACAGAAAGAGCACATCAGGGTATGTTTTTCATTTGGGATCGGGAGCCATTTCATGGGCTTCCAAGAAGCAGCCAATAATTTCATTATCAAAAACAGAAGCTGAATATGTAGCAGCAATAGTAGCAGCATGCCAAGAAGTTTGGATGAGAAGGATGCTGATGGATTTATGTCATGAGCAAGACAAAGGAACCACAATTTTCTATGATAACAGCTCAGAAATTACATTGTCAAAGAATTATGTTTTTCACAAGAGAAAACAACATATTGAAGCCAAATACCATTTTAGAAGGGAATTAATTAACAATGGTGAAATTGTTTTGTAGCATTTCAGGTCAGAGGAACAGTTTGTTGATATCCTCACAAAGTCATTGGGACAGAAAAAAATTTCTTATCTCAGACAGTGCCTGGGAATGATTGATGGCAAGAGTTGTGATTAAGGGGGAGTGTTTGAAATACTCCCAACCAGCACCATGAATAAAGAGTGGCAGCAGCCCACAACTAAATTGAATTTTTGTGCAGGAAGGAAAAGCAGCAGATTTCAAATCCAAAGGCATTCCACGCAAAATCAGCAACAACCCAAGCCCATTCTCTGCATTTATTTCCTTTCTGCGTTGACTTACCATTGTCCATAGCTCATAGCCCACAAATTTTAAGTTGTAACTCTTAAGCCTTTTGTCGAAGTTATGTTTCCACCGATGCGATATCAGCGGGACCCACCTTACCTTTAACGCATTAACCAAACTGTGAAAAATTTTGCATTTCCACTTATTCCTTTATTTTTTTGCATTTCGTACTTACCATGGTTTACCGCATCGCCGCCCGCACTACAAAATATTTAGCGTTTAACTCTTAATTGCTTCAACCGAAACTTATTTCTCCGCCAATGTGATATCAGTGGGACCCACAAACCTCACCGCATTACTGACCGCTGCAAACCTTTGTTCTTTGCTTTATACCTTACCTTCCATATTTTTCACTTACGACTGTTGATCGCCCGCAACTTCGCACTTCGCAACATTTAAGACTTACCATTTAAGCCACCCTCAAGTTGTTTTATTTATGCTGCAATGTGATCGCAAATGGCATGTGGCAAGCTCAGGAGGATAGCGCATATCGACGCCCGCAAGTTCAGGAGTTCAACGAATTAGCGCCCTCTAGTTAAATTATTTATGTTGCATTGCAATATGTGCCATGTCACATTGCATATCGCAAGTTTTATTTCTTTCCCATAAGCACCTAAGTTAAATTTTATAATCGTCGGTATGCGATTTGCGATGGAGGGAAGGATGCGATGTGAGGCAGAACACATAATATTTCAGGTCCGACCTTTTATGTTTTTTGTACGAGGTTTCGTGTAGAAACGACATAACAGAGCAGGAGGACGATTTGGTTGTTTTACATTCGTTCTGCATTGAATTTCAGGCTCTGACCAATTTTGTATTAAAGAATGTAATTCTCTTTGTTTTGAGAGAGTGAAGGAATGAATCGAATTTAGAGAAGAGTTGAATAAATTTCAGAAAGAGTTCCTCTCCTGTGTTTAATCACTGTCTGTTTGTGTATATGAATTTATTTCTGCATATTGTTGCATTCTCTGTGTTGTGGGGGAAATGCATCCCTCTAGTGTTTTATTCATAATTTCCAACACTCATGAGGTGTATTTTGGGTGCCTTTTTGGTTAATTTGTTTGTTAGTTTTTTTTTTTTTTTGGGCCATTTTTTTAGTGGAGTAATTTTAGAATTGAGTGAGCTTAATGGTTAAGAGTATTTGTTCTCTTTTTTAGATTACAATTTCAAATTTATAAGAATAAAGTATTTATGTTTTTGTCCAATTTAGTAGTAAAATTATTTTTTTGCCATTTTCTGTACTAGAGGGTAATTTTAGAGCTTGAGTGAGTTTAATGGTTAAGAGTATTTGTTCTCTTTTTTTAAATTATAGTTTCAAACTTAGAGGGGTAAAGTATCTGTGTTTTTTTCAAATTTAGTAGTAAAATTGTTCAAAAGAAATGAATTGCTTATCCTACTAACCAAAAGTCCTATACACTAATTTGATGTTTGAATTAGATATAACCTTAAAATTAGATAATTATTATTAAAACTCTGTCAGTATTGAAAGAAGGTTTTTGAAATATAGATAATCAAAAAACAAGTATTAAATAAAACCATCAGAATACCTAAAAAAAATCAGATTTGATAAAGAAAGCACTATAGTTATAAAACTGTTCCAATGCCAGTAAAGATCTAAAATAGAAAACCCAATGAATAAGATCGCACCGTGAAATTCACATAGAAGAAAGGAATAATATGATTAAAGAAACTTCCTCAAGTGAGGCAGCATGAAAATAATTGCCAAACCTGAACATAAAAAACAAAAGTGCCCCTAAAATGTTTAGGAATGACTAAAAACCAATGGAAACAAATGAAAAGAGGTGCAATCATTAACACAGCTGGGTGAAAAATGCTAAAAATGCAAGAGATGGTTGTAAATGCAAGGAGACGAACATTAAGCCAAATAGTTGAAAATGATAAAAGTGCATAAGATTTTCAAAAATGTGCTTTAATTTAAATCAGATGCCCATTTCTTATTTTACAACGGATCACTAGAAAAACTTGATCCCTTTAATTATTGAAAAAATACTCTGACTCCAAACAAGAAGATCACATTGTCAATACAAAGTTGAAGCTCAAACAATTAAATTCATATGAAGGACAAAGGCATAACCCAACTGAAGTAGGAAGTTGTTTTTTGTATCCTGCATTCAGAACCGACAGAGCAACATCTTGCCGAGAGAATTTGTTAACCATATAACACGTGTCCTCCCTTCTATCGTATTTGTTCGGTGCTTACCACAAATATTTTAGACTACAACACACATCAATTCCTCCATGAAATTGTTTTTCTTGGTTTATATATGCCATTTTCCACGTATATTTGGGATTGGAACACACGTCTAAGAATTCCTTCATGATTTTGTATGATTTTCTTCATAACTCTAACATTAGCACATATAGAGAGCATGGAGGAAAAAATGAATTTTTAGTCATCTCTACCAATTTCAGAAATTCTAAACCATAAGCAAAGAAACAAAACCGAAATTCTAAACCATAAGCAAAGAAGCAAAACGAACTTATCTTGCAATCTACCACCAAGGTGCTCACGGAATCAGTTTAGTAATTTTAATGTTGGATTGGAGTGCAACTCTTCCGATATTTGTAGAGGCAACCTCAGAATACATAAATGTTGATTTTCCTGTTGTTAATTAAACAAATGTCTCAGTGCAACCCTACATATTGCCCTAATTTGGAAATTCCATTAGATAATCAATGGTTGTCATTGCCTAAGACACTAGAGCAATGGCTTCATATATATTCAACAAATTGAAACCTGTTGTATTGTACCCTCGCCTAAAGAATTATTTGTATTTGTGCACTTTGCAAAATACCCGTGATCACGAACTGATGTTACCAAATATTTATTAACAACAATGAACAAAAAAAACTCCTTCTATTCTGCTATGAGAGGACCGGGGTGTCAAGAGGTACGGATTTCCCCATTGTAGTTGTTGTTTAATAGACAAGTTTCCACATTACAGTGCTTGTTTACTAGACAAGTTTCCTTCAACGGTTCACTTGTGTCAGAGTAGACAACTTATGCTAATGCCCATTTATTTTTCTAGCGGGATTTTTTTTCTTTTCGCTGGAAAAAAACGCTTTCTTTTCCTTATATATAGAGAGTAAAAAAACAAAGTTCCTTCTCCTCAGATTCTCTTCCATAGGTAGATAGTACCCAAAATCTAACCCAGAAAAACAAAATGCGCCTCTAATAAATTTCTATACTGATTTATATTGTTCCT
This sequence comes from Pinus albicaulis, assembly GCA_034641835.2. Classification (NCBI taxonomy): domain Eukaryota; kingdom Viridiplantae; phylum Streptophyta; class Pinopsida; order Pinales; family Pinaceae; genus Pinus; species Pinus albicaulis. Next base: position 767,524,083 of record CM076576.1, read on the forward strand.
ATCTTTCCCTATCATTACATTGGGTTAATTCCCTACTAGATATAGCAATATTCCATCTATATTCAAAAAATATATGTATCTCCTAGTATCATATAGCACATGCTAGATTACATAAAATGTGCCATAAAACATAAACTAAAAGAATAAAATGAACGAGTATTTATCTGGGTGTCCAACACAAAAGCTGTAAAATAAGATTGCTTACACTCTTTTGTTATGCCTTTCTTTGAAAGAAGATTAGCTACTTGATTTTGTTCCTTATATATATACTTATAGACTAGAAGGAATTGACGAGGTTGCAGATACAACAATTTGATAGAATAGGAGGACTAAAAAGAGTATAATCTTTTATCCAGTTGAGTATGCCCTTTGCATCGTAAAAAACGTGAAGAGTCTCTAGTATTAACCATCATGAACAAATCAAATCTCCCCACGGAGCTATAATTTGTGCCGTGCTATTAGTGCATTTGCCCCCATCCCACAAAAAATGATAAATTTGCATGCCTCTAGCATGATAAAAGCGCCATATCCACATTTCCTCTATTGGCATGCCCTGTCAAAAAAACCCACTGGGAAAGCTTCCCATGTGTCCTTTAACTTGATCTCTCTCTTATTATATTTCACCTTAATCGGCCCTATTTGAGAGAAATATGTCACCACATTATTTGAGAGAAATATGTCACCGCATTTATGATAACTGCCCTCACATTTTTGTCTTTATGTTCAAACAAGTGATAATTTATGCATCTTCAAATATATCAAATGATGTAAAATGGAAGGGATTTGTATTTATTTAAAGTCAACAACCATGAAGATAAACATATCTCCATTGCTTCCGGCTCCCATAACCCATTAAAGCTTAAAGCGTCCAAAACCCATTCCCAAACAACCACAGCAAATGAACGCCTCAATAATTGATGGCATATATCCTCTGGGCCCAATTTACACATAGGATATATACTTGGTCCATTGAAACCTTTTCGCGGAAGGTTGTTCCATGTCAAAATTCTATCATGTAGTGCCATCCATCCAAAACATATAAGTTTCCATGAAATTTTCCACTTCCACATGCAATAGAGCCATCTGTATTTTTCAGGAGGCCCCTCAACCTTGGGAATAATGTTGTAAATTTCTCTGGCCACTGCTTGTCCCTTCTTCAAATTCCCATCCCACACCATAATGTCCTCATGTGTAGAAATATTAATACGAGTAACTCCTAACTAGACCGCATATGCCTCCCATTCTATAGCAAGTGCACCATACAAACCCAGATCATTTTCTTTCTTCCAGTATTGAAAAATAGAGGTTTGATTGAGTTAGATAGAATCTGATAGAGATAGAAAATACCTTTGTCATGTCAAAGGCATATCAGGGGAATTGATAAGGAGTGATTGCCGGAAAGACCCATGATAGCATCTAGTCCAATCTTTATCTGTTTACCATCTCCAAAATACCACCCGAGGAACCCAAGAAACCATTGGATTTTTTTCATCATACTCCACCATATAACGGATGAGCATATATTCATTTTTGCACCAAACCTATTCTAATTTGAAAAATGTATTTCATGCATATATTTTTCTTTGTTGATTTTAGTTGATGCATTATTGACATCCAACACTTGCCAATGATTTTTAATAATTAGGGATCTATTAAAGGAATGAAAATCCAATATTCCCCACACTCTATATGACACTAGACATGTGATATTTTTCCATTGTACTTTATGTATCTTTCCCTGCTTCATGTGACCCATCCACATGAACCCAGCCATAATAGATTCTATCTTGTGTACTATCTCCATCGGTGACAAAATCAAATGCATCCAGAAAGAGACATGATGTAAAATTGATTTTATCAGTGGCATGTGACCACCGGTAGATATCCATATATGTGTCCACCTTGCTAGTTTATTTTTGAATCTTTCTAATAACCATTTCCAGTCCTCATTGCCATGCATGTTCTGTTTTAATCTAAACCCCATGTAAGTGAACCCCTCATTAGAATGACAGGATGAGATATCAAAAAGATTATAGATATCCATGTTAAGCCTACCCTCTGCATCCCTGTAATCAATATAGACTTTGTTTTACTCATGAGTAATCTTTATGATTCTCCAAATGACTTAATAATCTTGTGTATGAGATACCATTCATGTATTATGGTTTCCCCCCCGAATAGAAAATCTTCCACAAACATCAAATGTGAAATAGTTGTGTGTCTAGAAACCCTAACCCCCAATACCAAGGCCTTGTTTTGAGCATCCCCCATCATGCTACTGAAGCAGTCAATGACTAAGAGAAAGAGAAGGGGAGATAAGGAACATCCTTATCATAACTCCCTGTATGCCTTGAAAAAATCTGAAGGTACGTCATTGATGATTACAATGAAATGTGTGGTGTTAATGCAAGACATGATCTTCTGAGGTTCCATTCCCACCTTATATAAAAAAATCATCATTAGGAAGTCCCAATCAACATAGTCATATGCCTTAACTGAATCTACTTTCAACATGCAAACCATCATCTTCCTCATCTCAGTAGTGTGTAAACATTCATGTGTTATTGCAATGGCATATCTGACAACCTTATAGAAACCCTTACTGCTTAGGAGATATATGTTTGGAAAAGACCTTCTTTAACCAAGAGGCTACAAGTTTTGAAATAATCATATATACAAAGTTACATAGAGAGATATAGTAGTAATATGAAAAAGTCTTAGGATCCTCCTTTTTAGAAATAAGAGCTATAAAAGTTGCATTTATAGCCCATGAAATATGGCCTAGTGTCCTGGACTCCTCAACGACATCCAACAAGTATGGCATCATCGGCTCCATAAAATGTATGAATAACTCCACCCCCCAACCGTTGGGTCCAAGTCTCTTTTCCCTGGCACATTCCTACATAATCGTAGGCATTTCTTCCCTCGTTACCAAACTTCCTAGTAGGACATTATCTACTTCAGAGAATATAATAGGCATGAAAGAAATGAAATCCATTTGAGATGTGAAATGCCGTGCATTTTCTGTGCAAAAACTACTGAAATGACGATCAACATTTGCTTTTATGTCCTCTTGAGTGGAGAATAATCTTCCTTCTTCATTCCTGATTGCCCAAATTGAGTTCATCTACTTACTTTTGTTTGCATAGATATGGATTTTTTTTTGTTTTTGTCACCGACAACAACCCATATGGCCCAAATTTTAAGGCACCACTCAACCTCTTGTGACTTAATAATTCTGGTTTTACCCCACTCGAGAGCCAAGATTTTTGATCTATAGAATTCATTGAAAAAAAGGGGGTCATTGGGATCAATGAAATACCCGATGGATTCTTTAATCTTGTAAAGTGATTTTTATTCAACGTCTTTTATATTCTTGGCCCAAGCTCAGACTTCATTTTTCAGAGCTATCAATTTGGCATATATGGATCCGATATGATTAACATGTTTGGGAGATATGGACCGCATCCAAACTTCCCTTAGAAATGCCTCGAAATCCTTGAGTTTTAACCAATCCGAATTAAATTTAAATGGATATGGTCTTCATTTGTTATCATCCTCCCAGATCAGCAACATCAGCTTGTGATATGAAGTGAAAGAGGGAATAATCAAAGAAGTAATCCCACCCATACCATCATTCAAGGTATCACTAATAATGAATCAGTCCAAGCGTTTTGATATCCCCTCCACCCTAGTGCGCCCATTCCGCCATATTGGAGCAAGAGGTACCGAAGCAACGTCTCGAAGAGCATGTGATGCCAACATTTCTTTACAAAAAGATGCCAAATTATCCTCCTTAGCCCTCTCCCCCCAAATTCTACTAATCCCAAGGTAAAATTGAGGTCCCCAACCATAATAAAATTACAAAAATCAAGCTAACCAAAGAGATTGCAATAGTTGACCATGATCCCACTCATAAGGAAAGTCCAAAAATAAACATAAACACAATCCCATCCATGAAGAAATAAATTAAGATGCCCATTTTGATGCTATACTATACTCTCCATATGATTATTTGAATAATAAGAATGTACATTCTTCAAATATAACATCTAAAGACACAAAGCCCAAGTGAGGCATCCCCAATGGTGATGGTTGTGTGGGCGAGGACTTTGGTCCCTGAGGTTCTAGGTTCAAGTCCTCCCTAGGTGAACAATGTAATCATATGTAATATACTATCCACCTAAAAAAACATTTAAACGCGCAAATTTGAATGATTTTATATGGTTGAAAATGAAAAACCTAGTTAATTAAGATGGTTGTGTAATTTAGATGCCCATTTTGAGGCTATGTGAACAAAGACTTGTGTTGAGGCGAACATTTTTTATAAAATAGGTTGTTGAGATGTATTATATTTAAATAGTAGTTTATTTAAAAATAATAATTAATATAAAAATAATATATATATATATATATATATATGGTGGTGATGATGATTAATATATATCTTATATATATATATATGGTAATGGTGGTGATGATGATTAACATCCCCACTCAAATCTATATGGTTTACCAAATTTTTAAAAGGCAAGAGATTAATAAAAAAAATTGACATTTTATTTCTATGCTTGAAAATTAATGAGAGAAGAGTTCCAAGATCACCATAGTTTAGCTAACTTAAAGGTAAAAAAGGTTGATAGTTGACAAATATTGCAAAACTAAATAGACAATGTTAGTATAAGATGGACAATATAAGAAATATAAGAAAATTTACTTTTCATCTTCCACCCTTTTAGCATGGCAAAGGTGATAACTCTTTGATCTAATGGTGTTTTGGAAATTGATCAACACTTAGTTTCACTTAGAAGCCCATGAAAAATAGTTCTTATCTTAACAATGTTCATTTTCATCGTAATACTAGTAAATACATGTATTTCAGTTTCCTTTCCCTCTATTTTTTTATTACCACATAATTTCAACTTAATTTTGAAAGAATAATATTTTTAATATCATCCTTATTTTGAAAAATGATAGCCTCCTTTATCCCCCAATGGCCTAGTTAAGATTGGACATCCTTATGTCATCCTTGCTTGAACCAAAGATGGAGGTTTTGACTAGAGTTAGAAGCTTATTTATGAAGCCTCTTGCCTTCCATGTTGTATAACTTCATATACATAAGATACTTAGTCATAATCATATGCTTTTAGTGGGGGAAAGACTAAGTTCAATAAAGACAAGGTAGGGAGCATTTCCTTTAATCTTGAAATTGTAGGTTATAAATTGTTTTCAAATTTGTCCACAATCACACTCCATTACTCTCTAGAGATACTCCATCACAAAATCTCACATCCGTATAAAATAACAAGAGTGACAAGAGTCTCAAAGAGGAGTTTTTTTTCTTATTTTTTTAATTAATTTCATATCCACATGTCTGCTAACTTACAATTATTTTCAAGTCCATATTAAACTTTACATCCTTCATTTATAATTTTATCAATGCTATAATTCAAAATGAGCTTGTGATGGATGTTGATTCCAATATATGCAAATTGAGCTTGTCATGGATATTGATTCAAAGATATGTGCATGAAAAGACTTCTTCCAAGTGGCAGAAAGTATCATATGTGATCTCTTTTGGATTTAATTATCATGACTTTATTTTTATAGATATTTATAGACATATCAATCTTGAAGCAAAAATCTTAGATGAGTCTCACTTACTAGCCAAAATCATAATAATTCTTCAATAAAAGAGCAATATCGTTACCACAGAAAAGAAAATCAATGACTATACTAATAAGTATAGGCCAACATAGCCTACCTCATCTAAATATTCTTCAAACTTATCAATATAAAATGAAACAACAAATAAATCAATATCACACTGAAAAATAAATCAATATCACACTAAAAACTATTTAATTAATAAAAATAATTTAATAAATAATTTAATTAATAAAAATACATAATATAAATTTAATAAAAATTATATAGATATAATTAAACACACAAATTTAAACTACATAAGGTAAATTAATATGCTATAAATTATTTATTTGGTACTTTTTTTATGGTAATTAATGAATTTAATTGAGCATAATGAATTTAGTTGAGCATATTTATAGTTGTGCGTAATTGGTTGAGCATATTTTAATGCTAATAAATTTAAATCTTTATAGAAATATTGTCCAACCACACTGGGTGGTTCAAAACGCGTTGACAAAATTTTAATACATGTGATTTTCACAGAAAATTTGTATACACAAAAGGTAAATTTTTAACTTAGGATTTGTTGAGAATATATATATATATATATATATATATATATATATATATATATATATAGGATTTGAATTTTTAAAAATAAATAAAGTTAAAATAATTCTACGATGAGTTAATTTTATGTGTAAAATTGATTTTGAATAATAGATTAATATATTCAATAAATTAAATTATAAATACTAGATATTTATGTTAAAAATTAATTTTAATTTTAAATTTTTTATAGTAATTATTATTATTATTTTTAAATTTATAATTATTTTATATTTTGAAATTTTTAGTTAGAATTTGGAAAAACAATACTAATGATTTTAATATGTTTCTATAAAATTTCTAGCAAATTCAACTAGAAAATATATCTAAAAACACTTCAAAACTTAGAAAAAAAAAGACTAGAATAGTATAATGATAATAAAAATAAACTAAATAACAATTAATTTAATAAAAATTATAAAAAATTTAAAACTAAGTTAAAATTGAGAAAATATCTACTTTAATTATTTCTCTAGGTTTCTCTTTCTTTATATTTTTATATATATGGATTATTTTTTAACATTAATTTAATAAAAATTATAAAAATTTTAAAACTAAGTTAAAATTGAGAAAATATCTACTTTAATTATTTCTCTATCTTTCTCTTTCTTTATATTTTTATATATATGGATTATTTCTTAAAATTAGTGTCATTCCTTTTAACTATTTTTTCTTTTAAAAAATATTAAAATTGAATATTAGTATTTCAAAACTTTATAGGTAATGATTAAAAAATTCAATATCCATAAATATTAAAAGTAACTTGAAATTTTACATTTATATTTTTTTAATTTCCCCAAAAGTTTTTCAGATAAATGGAAGTAATATTGAGAACTTCAATGGCAATGGCAATAACTGCAACGTATGTTCAGGAAGAGATAAGAATCTAAAAGGGAAGATCAATTGCCGGAAGATCAAGGAAGACAAGGCATCACCTATTCACAGGAATTGGAAGGCAGCAATTTTGATTAAAGAGGAAATTTGATATGGGCCACTGGATTCGAATTTGCCGAAAAAATGGGAGAGAAAAGGATGGGCCTTGGGCACGTTTCTAATCTGCCGATTGCTAGTTTTGTTAGTTGGCAATTTTCAAATTACAATTTTATACATCAATAAAAATGTATAAACTCGCCTTCAAGCATATATAGTTTTGTTTAGGATTGAACCACAAAAAGTTTTGTTTAAGATTGAACTACAAAACCTGTGGGTACTAGACCTTCTCACCTCACCTTTAAATCATATCCACAGTTATCTAGGTTATCCATGGCAAAAAACTTGATAGGGATTTTCAGAATATTATAAAATATAATGACAGAAGTGAAGCTCTATATATGTGATCTCTAGTTGAATTTATAACTAGCAATTGCACTGGGGGTGCAAGGGAACGCCGGAAGGAGGAGACATGAATCATTTTGTGGTACATGTTAGGGAACATGATGAATGTGAATTTATGAGGGTAAAATTTGCCATTGATTGATTACATGAATTTTTAGATTTCAAACTATGAAAATTAAATATGTTGTTTGCTCAACTTCAAAAAAGAAAGAAGGTAGGTAATTTCATCTCCATGACTTTAATTTTATAACTTTGTGGTTATTATCTTAAATCATTATGTCTTAATAATAGTAGAAGTAATTTACTCAAATTTGCACGAATGTAATTTAAATTAGAAGCAAACTATTTGAAAATAAACAATAGGTTCGCTTGTGAATCGATTTATAATTGTATAAAATGAAAGCGTATAAAGGAAATAATTTGTGAGATTTAGATATGTAGGCATAACTGATATGATGAAAATAGATAGCATACAATATAGTAGACCATAGATCTCTTGTGCATCATATAGATCTTTCCAAAGGCATCATTGACTTGTATTGAAGTAATGTAATGCTAAAAAGGTTGTACATGTTATTAAAACTTGCAATAGTAGGTAGTTTTACATCATGGTACAAGAAAAAAGAGTAAGAGTGATATTGTTAAATACAGAAGAAAACCCATTTGGAACAAAAAGGAGGAACAAGTGATAACATAGTAGACTGATCATGCATGCAAGGTGATTGGTTGCAAGTAGGGGGTATTCCTAGTCGTAAATACAAGGGGTTGCTCGATAGCGACAACACCAATTGACGTCCAAAGTTGGGACGCGACTAAGATAGTATGCTCGAAGATTCCTATGTGCATCTCTTTCATGTACATGAATGAGGAGATGCATTAATTTTTTGATCTTTTGGAGTAGTTGCAATGTTGGGCACAAACAGTATAGTGGTAGAGTAGGTGGAACTAAGAAGCGTTGTTGTACAATGAGGAGTGCATTCTCCTGTTCAGTGATTTCTTCGTAGAAGTTGTTGAGTTGAGAAAGGTAGCTGCAATCCATAGTTGCTGCAAGGAAACAAAAAGCATGTAAGTGAACATGTAAAAATTCTACACGAATAACATAAAGCATAATAAGAAAGAAATAGTAGGAACAAATATGAACTGAAATGATATTGGAAAGTCAAAATGTAAATGAAGTAGGGAATTTGCAAGGTCTTATTATGAGGAAGAAGATGAAAGAAGTAAAAGTGGAATGCAAGCGAAGGGAAGGTACCAATAGTAGGAGCTCTTCAAGGAGTGTGAGTAATGGATTTGGAGGCAAGGTATGCCTCTTCTTGTTTCCTACGCATGACAAAAGGGTTCTCATGCATTCGTGAATAGCATGAGAAGGAGAAGGCAGGGGAGATGCAAAGACCATTCAACGAGCGAACTCTTGAAATAGTTGTAAAAGTGAGCCCTTGCCGGTCGATGTTGCCGATGTCGATTGTTGCCTTATCTAGTATCATGCCTTGCGATTTATGGATTGTTAAGCCCCATGCCATGCCGAGAGGCATCTGTGTGCGCGAACCCCTTGTGATGGGGGGGATTGGCACAAATGTAGGATTCGAAGGATCCCATGGTGGACCATTGTAGTGAGGGAAGGCAACTACAACAAAGGACGGTAGTTCTGGTGGTGTACAACCTGGTCCATATACGATAGCGCGAACGGTGCTGAGCGAACCGTTAACAAGACCAGTGCCAACCCACAAATTTCTTTTGAGAATAACACGTTGGTCAATGCAGAGGAGTATTTTCTTTGATAATTGATCATCTTTTGGTTGCCTAGTTTCGAGTTGTCTCTTTTCGACAGCATAACAATGTGCAATTGGCTGATTTAATAATTTTAACATCGATTTATTGTGCAGGTCAACAGCCTCATTTGTTGAATAAAGATGCATTGAATTAGAGAATGATTGGACTTCGGCTTCAAGAAGATTTTTTTTTGAACGTGTCATAAGAAGATTCCAATCAGTGACAGTGGGCGTTGCATTGTGAAGGTTGGAGAGGATTTTGCAGAAGGAAATATGTGCAGGACTTGTTCCTTGTTGCCGAAAGACTGTTGCAAGCGTAGCCACAATATTGAAGCTTTGCCAAAGTGCAGTGCCACGAGAAGTTCCTACATACATTGGTGTGTCTTTTACAGGTGGTAGTTGGCCAAGGTCACCCACAAGGATTATAGAACGTCCACCAAATGGGTTGTTTCTATTTGATGGGAATGCCTCATGCAAGCAATCATCAATTTGAGAAAGCAATTTAGGACCAATGAAGCTCATTTCGTCAATTAGAATGTAATTCATAAGTTGAAGTTGTTCTTGAAGGTTTAGGAGGGATTGACCCTCTAAAGGCTCCATAGAGGATATAGGGATGCGAAGAGCAGAGTGGATCGTCAAAGCATTAATGTGGAATGCTGCAACACCGGTAGGAGCAAGTAGTAGCATGGGGTATTTTCTGATGGTGGAGCTTTCAAGGAATGCATTTTTTAAGCACTCAATTAGGAACGACTTGCTGGTACTAGTAGTGCCTTGGATTATCATTTTGAGTGTTTTTTTGGCAATGTTGTTGCGGAAGTGGGAGAAAATGATATTGAATGCAATGGTTTGGCTTGGGGACAAGGAGGAAAGGGAATGTGCGCATGGAGTTAGGATTTGGTGGGATCTTGTGGAGGAGCGGGTGGAGTCGATGAAGCAGATGGCTGTTTCTCGTAAGTGTGGAGGGATTGTAGCATGGCCCCAATTATGGTTTCTGTCAAACTCACGATGGCCGAGCATTTCAAGCTCATCAAGGAGGAGGTTGTTACCTAGGTGGAGTTGAGAGAGAAATTTCCATTCATGCATGTCAAGTGTGGGGGCATGGGGAGGGTTGTCTGGGGATGAACAGATAGAGTCGGAAAGGTTTGGGGTGGATGGTTTGCGGTGAAAATGCCAAGGTTGATATGTGTGTCTAATTTCTTCCCAGTGTGCAACAATTCCTGCGTCGGATATTCCAATATCGTTAGGGAGGCTACGGAAAGGGAAGTATAGAAGGAGTTCGCTCCAGCAGAAGTCTACATAAGATGGTGATTCTTTCAATGGAATGGAGGTGTAATGAGGAAGAACGCGGACAACCATGGGAGGGAATATTTGTTTCCATGGTGATGTTTTTCGATGGGCAGAGAAGGACCAGGAGCGTGCAACTTCAATAAGAGACAAACTTTCAAGTGCAGGTGGTCTTTGCATGTAGGAGGCGATGAAAGGTGTTGATGGAAGATGACCATCTAATTCATGCGATACAGGTTTGAAGACTTGTTTTTTTACATTGAGGGAGAACAAAGAGCGACTACACTTTGTTAGTGGAAGTTTTTGTAGCATGTGGCATGTTTCTTGTGCACCAATGTCTCGATCAGCAACAATTTCGGTGAGGACTTTGCGGATGATAGTGATAGTAGGAGCATCCGAGGGGGAGCACTGTGAGAGGCGTGAGAGAATTTGATAGTAGCTTTCAAACTTTGCCTCTGATTTTGCTGCATACTTTGAAATGTAGTTCAACACAACATGGCGTGAGAGAACTGGTTGAAAATCAATGTTGGCCCTCCATATTGCAAGTAGTTGAGCATTGTGCATGTTGATTTTGTCATCATTTCTAGCAGGGGAGTACACTTTTTTGCCAGAACCATCGATGTGAAGAGATGAGGTGTTGCGAACCTCCCATGGGGCTCCATAGCGGCAAGATGTAGTGTTATTTCTTTTGTGTAAAAATGTAGAAGAGTGGCAGTTTGTGTGTCTTTGAACGGAATTGAGGAATTTTTCATATTCTTGTAACTGGTTGCCTGTAAATATTTCATGTGTGCTAAGGAGGCATGGATCTTGTAGAGATGAATGATTTATTCCAAGTGCTCGATTGTGAACCGAGCGAGGGTTCCAATCAGTGCAGTACTTATCAAAAAATTCCGTAGCCGCGTGGACAGTTATGGGGTTGGTCGAATCGAGATTTTCCATAGCAAGTGCATTTGGAAGCCACAAAAACCCATGGATATGTGCGGAGCCGCGATGTTTCCATTCATACCTTATAAAGGAAGGGGACAGATAGTAAGATTGGATGTGTGTAAGTGAAAGTAATGAAAGATAAGAGAAGGAAGGAATAGTATGCATACCTACACCAATAATCCTTTACAAGGAATCCTTTAAGTAGGACCTCTTCCAGGAATATTGTGAATCTGCAATGGATATATTGAGATGCACAATGTGGGTTTCTAACAATGTTTTGGATTCTCCATCGAGTGTGCTCATTTGAATTGGATGGAGGGTTGGAAGGCATCAAATTATGCAAGTCAGGCCATTTTGTATCAGCTGCAGTTAGTGTGAAGAATATGGTAGGGGTACCAATTTTAATGATCATTTCCATAAGTTCCCCTCTAGCCTTGGTCCAGAAAGAATGGCTTCCATGCAAGGATGACCCGAAACACATAATTTGGTCTGGAATGGTGCAAGGTGGGGTTTGTTGGAGTTGGTGGCGAAGGTCAGCGACTGTTGTTGGAAGGGTGTTTGAAAGGTCCCTTTTAATGAAGAAAGAGGCAGTTGCTTGGCTGCGATGGTGCATGATAAGGTTGTACAAGTAATATCGGAAGCGAGGATGTTGTGCAAAACGATTGTCATTGTAGCACATTAGATGCAAAGCATATTCTTGCATATCCACTTTTGCAATTCTTGGTTGGTTAATCATGGTAGATCCTGTGGGGAAGAGGGTGGGGAAGGCCATGGAGAAAAGGCCCTCTGTGTTGTATTCATTGATTGGGGAGAGGCCAATGGTTGGCCATTGAAGTGAATGGGTGGTTGTTGAATTGGACGAATCTATGTAGGTGTTGTAACTGCTACAACACCACCCAAAATTTTGGGTATATTTAAAATTTTGAGTCCCCCTCTGCTCGCTTAGGCGTTAGAATCTTTCACCCGACCCGCAGTCAGTGACATCCTCCCGACCTGTCCCCGACCCCTCATGAGCATTCTCACCATCATGATCAGATGGTGTTGCTGCAATCACGCCATATGATCATCCGGCATACGCTCGAACACTCTTATCGCATTCACGTCATGTGCGAAGGGTCACCATTGCATGCATTCGAATGAAATCTTGTGTGTATTTACATTAAGAGTGCTTGTATCATGGATTGTCCAGGCACTCTGTTTTAGCACTTCGCCGAGCTCATAGTCTAATATTTATTAATTGCGGGGCACCGTTCTCTGAAAGGTAACTGTAAACTAATTAGTGTTATCATGTCACGTGCAGGCAATCCCACAGATGATATACCAAAGGATATCACCATCGTGTTAGGAGGAAGAGATTGGAACCCAACTAACAAGAGCACAATGGTTAGGGAAGTTGTCAATCACGAGGAAGAAGAATCTCCTACAAGAATACCAACAAAGTGGCGAAGCTGATGTTTTCTTGGACATGCAGTCTGGGGAAAATGATGATGCTCTTGAATGATGACAGATAAGGTTATCATTAGATTCCAGAGTGAGCGACAGTCACAGATGCTTTAGAGCAACAAATACACTCTATCAGATGGAGAAGATGACATTCTTACTCATCATGGTGTTACTCTATCAACTCTTAACGACCTTGAGGATGAGATTGTTTGAAGATGAAAGGGATTATTACACAATTACTAGGAAGCTACATGTTGGTGGGGGTGCTGAGGAAGAAACAATCCCATGCTGCTATTTTCGAAGGAAAAAAAATAAGCATAAAATAAAAAGGGAAGTTTTGGAGATCCTGCATGATACCATCTGAATGCCGACGGGTGTACACGAAAGAACATATTTCACCACTCCAAAAAGTCTAGCCTCAAGTATAGCCCGACAAACAAAGTGGAATCAGAAGATCTCCCTAGAGAATGACAATCTCATTCAAGGCGTTCTCGTGCCGGATAGCAAAGTGAAAGGACACATGTGGGTGTGGCAAGCCAACGACAGAGTTTCAAATATGTGAACGCACCTTTGAGAAGCAACATCTATTAATCCTGAGCTACATAGTGTGGAATTATTCATGCCGCAAGGAGTACATGTGGAGGAACGAAAGGGCCTTAAAACCCCAGTCTCCTTTGCTCTTACAGGTCCATAAAGGTTGTTTATGCGAGACCATATATAAGAGATGGAGAATTTGAAATTTAACCTAAAAGGTCATGTTTAAAATGCATACACCTTTTGGTAGTCAGACACGTTGATGCATTTGCGGAGAAAGCTTGAGTGTCATACCAAAGTCAGATAATGGCGAAGTACATTTTGTAGCTAGAGATTGTACAAATCCTATTAAGGCCATTCTTCTCAATCGACCATAATTTTGAGTGGGGACAACTCTGGCAAATTGGGGAAAGGAAGCAAATGTTGTTAGACCTAAACTGCATTATAAGTGGGCGCACATTCTATGTACCAAGGCCACGTTGTTTTTTTTTTTTAGACAAGGCTCAAACATATGGTTTTAAAGCCATATAAGAACACGGACTAGAATCATATGAAAAATCATCACAAGTGAGCTCGAATATTTCTAAGGTTTCGATGGAGTTTCCCACCTATGCTAAAATATTTGGAACATATATATAATATGGTCTAAAGCCGCGTTTACGTTGCATGGAACTGAACGTGCAATGTTGACGTTGCATGAAGCCAACGTAATTGTCTATATATATACACACGGCGGTTGACTTTTCAACTAAAGCACGAAGCGTCATGCTATAGCGATAGTGGCATATTATAATTAACAATCTGTAACCACGTAAGACTGCCAAGCAAAGCATACGAGGAACGTTCGATTGGCTCAAATGTTTTATGCCAAAGTATTAGTCCAGGTCAAAACTTATGGAGCGGACACACATGTATAATGTTCAAAGCACGGAGTAAATTTTTTTTAACAAACCTACAGCGGCAACATTGTAATATGGTATGTTGACAGTCAAAAAGCTGCAAGGTGGAGTTTTCCACGTGGCTATCCCAAAATTTATGCAGCAACATCACAAAAGAACCGCGCGTTTTGAGTAAGTATGTAAAGATATCAATATTGAAGGTGAATGCATTACAAACTGTAGTCGTGGGCCGAGAAGCCAGCGCCATAAAAGGCATGCTGCGCTACATTTCAAGGGGTGGATAAGATCTGCTTTTTGCAGCCTCGACAACAATATTCCAAGAGACAATCACGCTTCAAATCTACTATTAATAACCTGCTTTGGTCCCATTTAGAAAGCCGTTATCGTTTCATAGTCCGTGGAAGCTGAATTTGCGATAATGCCACTACGGATCTCGACCAGCTATCTTCGCAGAGCTAAATTTTCTGTCCAAGGGTACTGAAAAACCGGATCATCACATCCCATGTGAATTCATTCAATGCATTTTCTATTGCAGAATCATGCAGGAATGAGCTTCTCACCATGGAAGCGGAATGTAAATAATCGAGCGTTGCACCAGAACAAGCCACAGTAAAAGAGACAGGTCGATGCATATGAAAGAGGTGGTGATGCGACTATAACGCATCGCTGGACAGAGAAACGAAAGCAGATTACTTGAACGTGTAGATGATTTCCACAATAGGAGCTGAAACGCATCACTCCAAATGTTGAGACGATAAGGAGGAGGTCGCAACTGTCTAGAGGTTGCATAGTCGCCCCAAAGTGTGACCTCCCTCGGATGGCAAACGCCCACACCCATCTGAACATAGAGCTGCATTCTTGAAACGCGTATTGGACATCTTCTTCTGAGTAGCTGGCTTCGATGTGGTAAAAGGTGAAATGAACCTGAAAGGCGCCCCACATAGCACGTGGAAACCTCAATAAACAGAGAATTTCAAGCTGGATGCAACAATGAAAGTTCGTCCTCTCTACAGCGAAGCAGGTGATATTGAACACTTAGCAGCCACATTCCGATTTAATCATGGTGGTGTACCTGGAGACAATCTGAGGAAGCCTCCTTCTTTGCAATACTCACTTTATCCAGGACTATGCAGGGGTCCAAGCTGATCTTTAAAATCTCCTGGTTTTATGTGCCAATATAACTTTTATGCATCTACGTTTATATATTTATTATTTCCTCAACATGCATAAAATAGTTGTATGCATGAGGCTGATTTAATAGGTTACACATGGCTGATTTAATTCGCTTATCTGTAGGTTATATGAGAATATGTTGATCTACTCTGTTGTCTTGCAGGTAATACAAGGAAACAGTAATGCCCATCCAAATTAAGAAGATTACTAGCTCTCTCCGGAGGATGCGAAGCTATGTTTCAAATCAACCTCAAAAACCTCGTGTTATGTGGATGCTCAACATCACCGGTAGATATAGACTATTGTCTCATATGGCGAAGGCTAAGGTTGGCCTCCGGAGAACAAGGTTATGATATATCTGAAAGAGAAATGTAGAAGGGATGACCGAAGCTCTAAGGTCGCATAATCTGGGCAAGTCGTAGGTCTCACATTTACCCAGGTCGCAAGGTCGCATATCTTCGGTTTTCGGCCTCTTGCGACCCCGCGACCTCACGACCTAGTTGCAAGGTCGCATCTCTTCGGTTTTTCCGCCTTTTGTAACCCTATGACCCAGCGACCTAGTTGCAAGGTCGCAAGGTCGCATATCTTCGGTTTTTCCGCCTTTTGCGACCCTGCGACCTAGTCGCAAGGTCGCAAGGTTGCATATCTTCGGTTTTTCTGCCTTTTGCGACCCTGCGACCCAGCGACTTAGTCGCAAGGTTGCAAGGTCGCATATCTTCAGTTTTTCCACCTTTTGCGACCCCGCGTCGCATACCTTCAGTTTTTCCACCTTTTGCGACCCCGCGACCCAGCGACCTAGTCGCAAGGTCGCAAGGTCGCATATCTTCGATTTTTCTGCCTTTGCGACCTCGCGACCCAGCGACCTAGTCGCAAGGTCGCAAGGTCGCATTCTCTCATTTTCTTACAACTTGCGACCCCGCGACCCAGTCAGGTCGCAGGTCGCAACAACGGCTCAGGTCGCAGGTCGCAAAAGGGACTGGGTCACAAAGCAGCCCAACGGTCAGGAAGATGAAAGTTCAAGGAAGCCCAAGGGGCGGGTTTTGTTTTATAAATACTCCTTCAGGAGCTTGTAGAATGATATTTTGTTTGGGACAGCTGAGTACATTGTATTACTAGTAGATTATACATTTAATGATGAATACAAGCATTTTGTAAAATTTCTTTGTGGATCTAGTGTTGTTTTATGTACGAGCACTCTTGAGTATTATATTTTCAGTTTCTAAACATCTTTAGATTAAGGGAACTGTATCTTTAATTCAGTTCACAGTTACATAATAGTTTGTTGAGTATGTTAATGGTGGTTGAGTTATTTCACTTTCTTAGTGAATGCTGATGACTTTGTTTATCTGCGTTGTGTTATCATTTAAAGCTTTTAGGAAGTGAAGGGTGTTCTCGCCACGAGGAACTGTTTCTTTCATGGTCATAACAACTTACAGGCATGAACCTAATGAAGTGTTGCTAACAACACTTCCTTCGGTCTTCATGCTTTATTATTTTTCTCTTGCTACTCACAGTGTCATATGTACATTTAATGCATCAAGCATATGTCTTGTATCAGTCGATTAGGTGTGTATTCACTGTTTTATCGAGTTTAAGCGAGACCCAAAGCAAAGGAGAAATCAGTGGTAGCCAGACCCACACCCGAGACGGGATCCCTAATCCAAACGGTTCAAGGTCTAGTTGGGACCTTTTACCGGGGAGATCCCCTGCTGTTGGCCGGACAGATTTTCCTGTCAACAGTAGGCAAGTATTTCATCAAGTTCAGAATGACAGTTTGGTAGAGTTGAAACAAAGGAGGATGGGTGGAGGTCAGACGGGCATGAGTGGGGAAGTTCAAAATTAGGAATTTCTGGAATGGCTTCCTGGAGTGCGATGGAAGTTGTGTTGATATGGTGTAGCATGTTGGAAATGTTGGTAGGTGAAATAGACAAAGCAGAGAGGGAAAGTTGGTTAATATGGACATGTTTGTAGTATGGGTCGTTTTGTAGTTTGAATTGCAAAGCTGCATGGACATGTGATTGACTAACAAAAAATGCATAGTTTTTTTCATCATAGCTAGTTTTGTTTACAACAAGGATGTCTAGTTCTGACAACATGCGAGGAAGAGAGGTGACAATATTTGTGATATCTTGTGGAAAGCTAATAGTATGACCGGAATATTTCAATTGGCCACCAGGTGCATGGGTGACTTGAAGAACGGGATTGACACGAGCAATGAGCATCTCTTCAACTTGAGTTAGGCAGGATAGGACATGTGGTTGGATACTTGGGTCCATGTTATTTGTAGAGGAGAAACGATGCGTTGATCGTTCGGCAGCACAACGGGTACAAAAAATTATTCCATGACTTATTTTTGTTTTCATGGATGGGTAAGCTTCATGACAAATTGAGCAAACTTGGATGGGACAAAGTGCATCGATCCTTTCACGAAAGTGAAAATGTGCATGTTGGAGAAGGATGGGGAGAAATTGTTGGGGAGGTGGAAAGGGAGGAACATGGGGTGGCATATGTAAAGGGTAGGCAAGATTTGAAGGAGTTGAAGCATTTGGAAAGGGTAGGTCAGGAAGTGGAGATGGAACTGGAAGTTGGAAAGTTTGGGTGGGATGTATGGGGAGGACAAAATTTTGTGAAGGAATGGGAGTTATGTTGGTTTGAGAGTGAAGGTTTGTTTGACGATTTGAAGAGAGGAGGCGACGACGTGCATTGATGATGTCTTTGTTAAGTGCATAGTGGAATCATTGTTGTTCCCTTCCCACATTGTTTTCTGGTGGGGTTGGCATAGCTGTTGCAAGTAAGGAAAGGTATGTAAAATGCATGAAGTATATTGCGAGTGATTATTAAAGCGAAAATGTATTGAGTATGGGTTTCTTAGAAATTTTTGTTGGATATTTCAAATTGAAAAAAAATTATTTTGAAATCAACTACATGTTGCATGTATTGGCTAGAGTAAAGTGAAGACATATTTTGTATTTTACAAAAAGAGAAGAAGCAATGTATGTATTATTTTTTTAAGTAAGCATAGTATATTGATATGTACATTTAGAAAATGTGTGTGTTGTAAAGAAGATCAAACAATGAAAGAGGAAAGGCAAAAACATGTGACTAAATGTTCATATATTAGAAAGATCCATTAAAGCATAGTGGAATGACATATATACAAAACGTCATGAAGAAAGGAGTGGGCGCTCAAGCGTATAGGAGAACTAGTAGAAAGTAGAAGGGGAATGAAAATATATAGATACGATTACAAAAGATGTCTGAAAAATGGATGAGGAATGGAAATCAAGGTTTAAGAAGACTGCAAGGGGAACGATGGGAAGGAATTCAAAATGTGTGGTGGAGGGTGGGCATTTTAGCAGGAAACTATTATGGGGAAAGTATGTATCTAATGAGAGGAGGGGGAAAGATGAGTGAGAGCAAGAAACAAACAGCTAGAGTTTGTGTTAGAATGGGTTTGGGGGGGAGGACCTGATTGCAAGGCCTCTAGGAGGGTAGTTGATGCCTCATCGTACGCAAGTTTTTCTGCGTGCATAAGAGTTGGGCGTAGTCGTTCAACACCATTGAATCTATCCCTCTTTAAAGATAGTGTGAAGAGGAAATGTCGTCCTTTGATTTTGCTGTATATTTCGGAAACACTTGCAAGAGCGGTTGAGAGGAGGCAGAGGTCCTTTGCTGAGACACCAAGAAGGGAATTTGTGGCTTCGTCGAAAGCGACAACATTTTCGAGGTGGCCAGTGTGGTCTTGCAAATGGAGTCGAAGAATGTAGCGATAATCGCACTCATTGAACGAGCCTTCACATTTCGAGCATCAGTAGGTGTTGTCATCTTGTCGTAAAGTCTTTCTCATGAATTGCATCCCATCAATGATAAGGGGACATGCGAGGAATTAGAAATCATCCATGTTAATAGAGGTAGCAGTAGCATAGAGCGAAATCCATGGGATATTTTCGTCAGGTTGCATTGACAAAATGTTGGCAATTGTTTTCGAACTCAAAGGCCTCTTGCTTGTACTTGTGTATTTGCGGCTGAGCAATGGTGAGGGTGCTTTATTTCCTTCTCCGTCACACCATTCTTTCAGTTGTCTTGTTTCAGGGACATCTGGATTTATAAGTAGCGAAGTGGTCGGGATTGTACCGATAGTTTGGCCATTGAACTCGACGATCCTTCCCCCTTTAATTGCAAGCACAGAAATTTCATGAGCCATGCTCATTTCGGAGAGTGCACAACCTTCAACATGGCAGTGTTCGCCCCACAAAGTGACATCAATGCTACTATCAGACATATCACGAAGAGTTATAGTTTTCTTGGGAGTCTTAGAGCCATCGCGTTTGCGAATGATAGATGCAGGAGAGAGGGAGGCGACAATACCTATGACATCAACAATTGAATTAGGAGGTGAAAGTTTGAGGGAACTTATAGGCACAAATTGATAGGTATGGGAAGGAATTGTAAGGTCATCAGCGAAGATTTGTGACACTGTTGATGAAGAGAAGAGGAGGATTTCGAACAGCGATTTGAGATGGTTATATGAAGGGTTGGGGATCTTTATGGTCCCATTTGCAACATTGTAAATGTGGCCAATTTTAATAAGAGCATGTAGGGATTCTGCCAACTCATTGAAGGGGGAGACATGGATTTGATCGCTGTCGCGATCGACAAGGTCAAACTCTAGTGATTTTCCAGTGCCCTGTGCATTGCTATATTCACGAAGGGGTGTCTTTGAAAGGACTCTACCCTGGATGGACCAAGATTTTCGGGTAGTGGAGAGTGCTTTAAAAGGGAGAGCAGTTGTAGATGCTAGGGTGGAGTTTTGGGAGGACAAGGAGTGAATGTCAAGGGAGGGTGGCGATGAAAAGGGAGAGGAAGAAGAGGAGGACGAGGTGGCTTGGATCATTTGCTCAGTGGAGAGAATAATAGGGGCTAGGTCACCAACCAATTGTGCAACACGCTGTAGTATGTCAAGATCGATGAGACAAAGTGACCTGCAAGAATGAGATATTTATTAGCAAGGAGGGGAAGTAAAATGTTAGGAATGAGAATTGAGATAAAAAAGGGACATAAGAGGAGAATCAGTAAAGGGGAGGAAGCGGGGAGGTGGCATGTGTGTAGCTTACATGGAATGATGTGCATATGTGCACGAGCTTCTTTTGAGGTGAATTATCGAGCCTATTTGCAACTCCTCATTCTGCGCAAACTCTGTATGTGAAGAAGGGAGTAGAACGGTGTGCTTGTGAGCACCATCGGACAGTGATACGCGGTAGCGAGGCGTTGTAGCTCGAGCAGAATTTATCTGTTCAAGTGCAATGATCTGTAGGGTTGGTTGCAGGTCAATAGCACCAGCAAGGAGCGACAAGAGCCCATTGCGGGTCAAGGATGTTTCCATGGCGATGCAACTGGTTTGTTAAAACAAGGTGCTGCTAGCGAATATAAATATGAAGGTAAAGAAACTGAAGAAGAGGATGTGTACATAAAGGAACGAAAACTTATAAGTTCGCAATTTAAGAGAGTTGAAGGAAATAAACAAGAATTGACAAGATTCACAAAAACTTTCTATTAAATTTTTTAGGTGCTCACCTTAAAGCATAAATCCATTGTGCCTTGAATGCCCCAATATAATGAAAAATCTTATACAATGATAAATCCATAGTCCCCGAAATTATTAAAATTTTTATGCCTTCTATAAATAACAAGATTTTAATACCTTTCATGCCTTAATTATCACAAATTTGATTTCTATAAAAGAAGAAAAGTTGTCTAAAATACAAATAATGCAAAATTCATGTTCAAAATAAATTGTTAAAAATAATAAAAATATAATTTAAATATTTTTATTTTTAATTGTTTAAAGAAACTAAATAATTAAATAAAATTAAAATATTAAAATAAAATAAATAACCATTTATTTAAAAATAATAAATTATAATTTAAAATAAAAATAAAAATGTAAAAAAAATTATTAAATTTTTTATAACAAATTAAATATGAAATATTTTTTTGTATAATTTTTTCCATATGAATTATCATAAAATTTATGTTAATAAATTATTATTACTTTCCGTTGATAAGAATGGACCTTGAACTTTGTCACTTTAGAAGAAACAAGAAAAATCCCTAACAAAAGTGAAATACATAAATATATATTATCCATAATCAATCTAGAATCAATCAATCTTTTTGGTAATTAGAAATAGCATAAAACTTTGGAAATCGTTTCATAAAAAGTGTTGCTTTAACATGTTTAGTCATTTCAAATTACTCAATTAAGAATATAATGCTCTATAGTTTTAAAATCCTTTCGATAATCTCTAAATAGGTTTACGACATATTTTTATTTCGTCTTACTTTTGAATGAAAATTCCAAAAAATTAAGTTATGTAACCTTTTAATTTTTATTATTATAAATGCCAGACATGAAATGACACTTGCTTTTATGAAGTGTTAAACCGAACCATTTAATTATTTTAAATAAAATAGACAAATCATAAATCTCTTTCGCTTACATGCTAATTCACTTTAATTTAATAATATTTAAAAACATAATAACAAATATACGTTTAACATATTCTCTATTTTGTATATAAGATATTGTTGGAGAATAAAAAGTTTACAAAAAGGTGTTCTCATGGTGAGAAAAAAATGGAGAATAAATCACTTTAAATTTACTTTGATACTTGTTCATTGAATCTTAATATAATAATATATTATATTATATTATATTATATTGGTATAAAAAGACATGTTTCAATTACTAAATAATATAATATAATCTTTGTACAAAAAGATAAGTTTAAATTATTGTTAGGTCAGTGTTTTTGAGTAGTGACATTTTATGATTGATTGTTAACTATTAGTTTGTTTTTACTGTAATTTTTATTTTTTATTTTTGTATAGTTAACCATGTGTTTTTCTTTGAAATTTTACCGCATATATATTCGACCAAATCAGAGGTTGTAACGTTAATACAATGTCATATAATTACATTCGACCCCACCGATTAACGTGTCTTCGATATCGGCGGTTGACCTGTTCTCTCACCCATCTTAACGATCCAACGATCCCAATCGAATCTCGCGCAGGCTATATGCACAAACGATAATGTGCGATGAGATTGGTATCGCGAAACCGCTTCCTCCACGTGCCACCCAACCTATGGGATCGCTCCAAATTCTGAATTACAGCTTACCGCCTTTGTGGCACGCGATATACTGTCGGTTTTAGCTTTGAACCATGTTCACTCTTCTCCGGGTTCCACGTCCTTTGCTTCAAGGTTCCACTACATTCTCTTCTGCTCAGCAATCATTCAACTTCCCGCGCCATCAGAGTTGTATTCGATTTCATCCTCCTTCCTGGTTTGAATACCGCACACGAAGACTTCAACACACAGTCCGGATTCTACCCAGTCTATAATTCGGATAGTTTCGAATCTTAAGGTGTCCTCATGACTTTGATATGGAATCCTTACCCATTGCCATCGGTCCATTCTCTCTTCAAACTCTGCTTCAGTCCAGACAGAGGTTAACTCCCTTTGCGTGAACCCTTCCTGTGCGTCTTATAGAGTAATGTCTTCGGCAATGTTAGTCAAATCTTGAGTAGTTATAGATTGTAATTTTCAGGTGTGAGTATTGATATCACATATGCTATCAGTAATGTAATTAAATTCTTGAGATGTCCTAATTCGCAATAGTCAACAACAATTTAGCGCATTTTTCAAGTATTTTATGTCCAACGGACTTCAGCATCACATCAGTGGGAGTTTGGACGATGCATTGCAGCTAATTAGATACTGTGATGTGGATAGGAAAGAAATTTTGATGTCATGGGCCTACATGAGATTACTGCTTCAAATAGGAGGGTGGAATCGTCTCATAGGCCAGTAGGAAGCAGTCCAATATTTTTCTTTTGAGTGCGGAAGCAAAGTACCTAGCAGCTTTTTATGAAATCAAGCAGCTAGTCTGATCAAGAAAGTTGATCTGCAGATTTTGAAACGGGACAATTGAGTCCCACAGTTTTTAGATGTGATAGCCAGAGCTGCATTTCCATGAAAATCCACTTAGTTCACCAAGAAGTGGAGAAGCAAAATGCACAGATGGAATTTTGTGAGATTGGGGCAATTTTAGACAATGCATGAGTGAAAGCATTTCAGAGGGACAAATTGCAATATTGCAAAGGTGGCTTCGGATTAAACTACAATATTGCCTGAGTTCAGATAAATGTTTGACTGAGTGGTAGTCTTAAGTAATTCAAACTAAAACATTTACGTTTCAAGGGTGCCTTCATTTGTTTTCTTGTCCATGTTTTTGTTCGTGTTAAGAACCCACATAGATGATTGGATCCACATGAGCATAGGTAGGCAAGGCATGCACAATGTTTGATTGTGGATGCGGGATAATAATAAATGAAAAATAAAGTGTTGCAGGCCAATATCTTTACCGCGTATAATTTGTGAGTCTTGTGAATTTTAACACCACACACACAAAATACAAACTGCTGAAACCTAGACAATATACATAACAGGTAACAAACTTTAAACAAGTAACAACAACACGAAAAGTGCAACCAAACAATTGACAAATAAAAAAGGAACAAAATAAGGAACAAAATTATGTTTCTCTGGTCTGTCGCTCTGTGGTAGCTATCGAGACAGAGGATCGTCACCTTAACGGCCTTGGTTCAAACCCTGGAGAGTATAAAGCCCTTGATTATAAGTTAGCCAAGTTCGAGAGGTTAGATGCAGCATTGATTCAAAGAGTTCAAAGAAAATAAAAAAGAGTTTACATTTCTGCTTGCTTGCAGACGAAGGTGGACGAACTACAGTGGCAGATTGAGGAGAAGGACGGCTTAATCAAAGCTGCCATCTTCAGTTATGCTATAAGAAGGTAACTTAGAGGACATTGTTGATTGTTTTTGAAATTTTCAATGTTGTTTGAATCAAACAGTTTGTCCACAAAGTTGTATTATTTTCAATTTGACCTCATCTAATATTGTAACCCTTTTCACTGTGCGATTAAAACATTAAAAAACATCCCATTGATATTATTCCTAAATTCGTAATGCACTGATATTATTCCTAATTGCAGGTGACAGAAGCTTACCAACAATTTATAAATCCTAAGTTCTTCAAGGGGAACTCAGCTGCAACTGCAAGTTCTTTAGGCTGGAAGCTGGAACTGGGCTACAACTGGGCTGCAAGCTGGAAGTCGGCAGTACTCTGTTTAGCTAGATCGAAGTCCATTTAAGCACATTGAAGTCAGCTGCAAGCTGGAAGTTGGCAGTATTGTAGTCTTCAATGCATTAAATGGTTGCGTTTTTTGTTTTCTATGTATTAAATGGTTGGGTGGCTGGAATTGATAAACCATGATTCCAGGAATTAATATCGGATGCCATGAAAAGACACAAAGAATTGCAGGGAGCAGAGGTGCGGTCACTTCTTATCCACCAACAAACAGTTCTTATCCACCAGCGATAAAATATGTCAATCACATTGAATTTTAGATCTATGTAAATTTCAGTGATTGAAGAATTTCAAACGTAATAAATTTCAATCTGCCGTGTAAATTTCAGTCATTGAACAAAATCAAACTCTAGTGCCGTGTAAATTTCACTCATTGAATAACAATTTCAAACGTAATAAATTTCAGAGAAATCTGCAAATCTAAATTTCAGAGATTGAAATTTCAAATCAACAGCTGGTCGGAAAATAGAACAATTTTATTGCTTGAGGAGCTTCCACATGTCAAGATTTCACTGGCTGCAAGGGCGATGAGAACTGTTTCTCATTGGCTAGAGTGAACAGTGTTTTCTCACCCCAAGCCCGCAAAGAAAACACCTCCAACGTAAATATAACTCACACACCATCAAATTTGAAGTTTTAACAATGTGAAAACACTGGGTTTGTTGCGGAATGTAGAATGCATAGTCGCTTATAGTACCACTCAAAACTCATGAAAAGTGTGGATATAAATCTACAATATGTTGTAAATGTTGTGGGATCTTACCATGTATAGTGCGGAGAGACTCGTGTAAAACATTGATCTGAACACGGCCACGACCCTTGCATAAACCCCAACTGCACAAAAACAAAACGTATTCCTTGCAACAATTTATATATATTTGAGTTCAAGCTCTTCTTCTGAATTGCGTTACATTGAAAAAAGGAAAAATTTGCAGTTTTCAAGCACTCAAAAGTTTATTAAATATTCTTCGCAATCTTAAAATCGATTTCCAATGTCCACAAAAGTAAAAATCACTTTTGATTTTCATAAATCTAGGTTACAAAAGCCACGTCTCACAATGCTCGAGTATCAATCTGTCATACCTAAAACCCATGTAAGATCAAAGATAGGGTTCATAGCCAGAAAATTTTCATGATGTGCAATAGAAAACATAATCTCAGGAATATCGGAGATAGGAATTCCTTGTCCTTACTTGATGTAGACAGCTTCACGGGCTCTTTAACTACAACAAATGGAGTTTTCTTTAGTGTTATTTTCAGGTGTGGGGATTTGGTGAAAAAATTTGAAGTAAATTTTGATTTTTGTTATTTATACTGGTTTTTTGACTCTACATATAGATTCAAAGTCCTCAAAGATCTCTAAAGCACTTCGATTGTGCAAAGTTAGCAATCAAACTTCTCTTTCAATAAATTCCTACCAAATTTTAGAGAAATTACACCCAAAAAAACCCCATAAAACCTTAAAAAGTCCAACTAAAAACTACTCCGCAACGAACATCTCATTTAGATACATCCCTAAATCAACGGAACGACATCATACCACTATTTGCACATATTTTATGTTGGAAATTAATTCCAACTGCTGAAGTCAAACAACAGTAATTGCAGAAGTGAGAGATAAGCGGCACATTGAAGCCTAAGCAAAGGCAGTTGCCGCTGTCTTAATGTAATTGCAAAAGGATTGGAAAGCTACACAGGTGCAATATAGAGCGTTGATTACAGGATTGGAACAGACTTTAAAGCCTTACCAATATAATCGGTGGAGTAAATGGAAGAGGCAGTAATCGCAAGATATTCTTGCAAGTGTCTTGTTGATGTGGCGAGTTCCGCAAGCGGAACGAACATACTGTTGATCATCTTAGCCCCTTGCTAAATTTTTGTTAAGCAGCCCCTTTAAACCATTCGAAACCCCCTCTTTTACCCTTGAAAATCTGTGTTTGTGCCTGTCGTTGCCTTCAACACCCATGAAATACATTAAAAAGGGGCCACAAAACCCATATTCGAACATATATAAGGCCTGGCCCCTTTACCGCAAGCCTCAACCACTTCCCCACATATGCCCTTAGCCTGAAACCAAGTGCTGACCCTTAAGGCGCTAATCGCACCATCGCAATCGCAAAATTCATTTGTATGCCCTGACGAGCCCATCGTAAATATTTGCGATGCGATCGCATTGCAAATCCTTTAATCGCATCATCGCAAGTTCCTTCCCCATCGCAAATCGCAACTTCGTAATGTGCCACCCCTCTGCTTCTTGCGATTGCGATCTCCCGATGTGATCTCCGCCTTTGATATGTCATTCCAATCCGATGGCCCAGATCATATCGCATCACACATTCACCAATTTGTGATTTCGATTAGTCCCCTCTCCCGATCTTCGATTGCAATTTGCGATTCCATATGGGTCCCACCTCATACGCATTTCCGTTGCATTTCATGTATGTCCTTTGCATTTCCACCAAAGTCTAAAGTTTCGCATTTTGCATTAAAATGTAAATGTTTCACATGTATTCCGCCATGTCCATAATTCACTCCATTGACCAATCTCCACCGTTGATCTATGTCCCCGAGTCATGATCTATCGGCTCACGAGCATTTTCCCCTAAACCCTACTATTTGCTGTCTACACCATATCAAAAGCATTTTCCATCATCATTTCACATAAAACACTGCTCCATCGCCGCGCCATTGTTCTCCTGTCCTCCATAATCACCCCCGTACACATGTTTTTCTTAACGAGTTTGTGGATTTTTGCAAGAATACCAGTGGCAGAAAATTGCCATAATTTGCAGCCTTCATTACAAAAGCTCAGTATGCTCCAAAGGATCATTTATCAGATGCAGAATTATGAGGCAAGGATCCGGGAAGATATGCTGATAAGACTTCCATTAAAGAAGCATGGTAAAAACCTATCGAACCCCCCTAGAAGTTATTCAAATGCACAGATTGAGTAGATGGAAAATTAATGGTGATGATTAAGAATATCAGTGGAGGACAAAGAAATTAAATAATCATCATTCAATGTCTCAAGCCCCAATTCAAAGTTAGAAGGCAGAGGGTACCCAGCACAGAAAACAATACCCTCCAGGTTTTATTTCAACAGGATTTTCCTATCTGAAAGGAAAAAATGTTTATTCGAATTTATCCTTGTAACATGTCCTTGAGAATATTTTCATCCCCAGCGCATTTATTTCAGGAAGCTGGTATAGAGTACATACAATACTGCAGAATTATTCAACAGCATGGGCGAGAATGTTTCCGCCATTTTGTTTAAACCATGCGAATTAAATGTTCATTACCTACCTCTTTTCTAGATTTTACGGCCTCTCAGCTATAAAAGACATGAGGAAACTCATTGTAGGGGTTCCAGAATTGTATTAGAAAATTGTGCAGCGAAAATCATTTATGTATACCTCTTGTAAAACTTCTGTATGAAGGCTCAGAGCCCGTAGGGTATCAGTGAGGAGGATTTCTATCTGTAATGAGGATTTTGGACTTTGGTATCCCACTGTATGTAATTTTCTCTTATGTGTTAATACAAAGTCTCATTTCATTTCATTTATCTTCCTGTATCATGTTTTGGAATGCGAGTGGCTCACTGGTTTGGTAAGGATTCATCCTAGTTGATGCCCATACTTAAATCGGTCAAGCGCTTTAAATAGGCCCATGCATGGTATATTGTTTCATATTCATCTCATCCATATCTCTGCTATATTAGTTACCTGAGGAGGGTGCTTTTAAAATTCCATTGTCATGTATGGATTCTTAGATTGATAAGCCCATATGTGGTTATGTTGTGTATCTGGGTATCAGCCTCATGTTAACTAGTATCTTCTTGGGATTTCCTTCACTGTATACACTTTCTGATATTTGATTTCTGTGGTATATTATTTGAATCGACCCTCTTTACAGTAAATTGTCTCTTAACTGTCTGATGCTTTATATTGGAGTGTTGAATGATGTTCCTACATTATTCTTATCCCTGTATCAGCTTCTGAGAGAGTTTGGTCCCATTCAAAATCATTTTCCTTGTTTCACAAGAGATAGCAGGAGAGCTTTTTGATTGACAACCCAAGTTATATTATATGCCTCCTGTTATGCTAAGATGTCCTAGGCACTGGTCTATAGAAACTCTAGGTTGTCTCTAGGGTAGACAAAAATTATCGACAACACATACAATACCACACCCCTCTTGTTAAGGCCCGATGCGATCATACAAATCGCATGTTATATAACAATCGCCCTCCACTTTGAGCCGAGGCCCGCGGGTGGTCCCACAGACCATGCGGCGTTGTCTTAATTCAATCACAAAGTTTGAATCAGGGGAGTCTTTGTATTTGGCCCGATTGCATTATCAAATAGTGGACCTGACGCCATATTATATGGCGCAATTAATTGTTAAATCACATCTGTTTTAAATCACAATCGGAAACTTTGTTGAGCGTAGCCCGATGGAAAGTGTTGAAGCCCGGACCCGATTCAGTTTATGCAGCGGTATTAAATGGAGTCATCGCGTCCGGTTTTCAATCACAATCACAGTTTTTATTTGGTCGTGTGTTTTGTTATAACATGGACCCGATGTATTTATATGGTGGAGTTTATTAGTTCATCGCATCCGATAGTCAATTGTAATCGAAAGTTCGGTTGAACATTTTATTTGTTATAACCCGGACCCGATGGACTTATACAGGGGAATTAAATCCGTCATCGCATCCGTGGCTCAATCGGCGATCGAAATTTTTAAATGGTCGCGTGCTATGTATTAAGTCACGGACCTGATGTTTTTATGTTTTACGTTTTAATTTTATTATATGTGCGGCATATAAATATTGTAAAAGGCCCAAGAGCCTTTAATGTTTTTTTTTGTTTTATACACATAAAATAATTTCCTTTGCACAACAATGCGTTTGTTTTTTTTTTATTTGGCAGAGATAGAGTGTTTATTTTTCAAGCACAACAGTGCATTGTAATTGTTTTATTGAGACAAAGAAGTCTCTTCTGAGCACTGCGTTTCTGAAGCAGTCCAGATTTGTAATGGTTTTTGTTTTGAGTTTAATGAAATATAATTTCATGTGGAAACTCTGTCTCCTGTGAGTAAATTATTAAATTTCTTTGTGTTAAAGAGGAGAGTATTACTCTCTCTACTGTTTGTTCATGAATTTTCATATATTCCAACATGGTATCAGAGCTAGTCTAGGCTCTTTGAAGGTCAAAAAAGCTGAAGGAAATGAGTTCTTTGTTGCAGCAGCTTCTCCAGCAGAGTGAAGGCTCAGCCAAAAAGGATTCAAGGTATTTCTCTATATAGTTTATTGTGTTACTGTTGCAGAACAGTGAGCTATTTTAAATACACAAACAAGTGTTTTTGAATCATAGTTAAGAGTGCAAAATGGCTGGAGCCAACACTGGTATGAGTATGGGAAATATCTATCTCCCAATGTTTAATGGGAAAAATTATGACTACTGGTCAATAACTATGAGAGCTTTATTTGTCTTCCAAGACTTATGGAAATTTGTTGAGGAAGGCTTTGAAGAGCTAGCAGATAAAGAAGAGTTAGATGATTTAACTCAGGCAAAAAGGGAGTTGCTGAAGAGCAATAAGAAGAAAGACTCCAAAGCTATCTTCTTTTTGTATCAAGCAGTGCATAAGAGTGTGTTTCCAAGGATAGCAGCAACCAAGAGATCTAGAGAAGCATTGGAAACTCTCAAGACAGCCTATCAAGGCATGGAAAAAGTGAAGACAACAAAACTTCAGTTGCTGAGCAGAGACTTTGAGACTCTCTGTATGAAAGAGTCAGATACTATTGACTCATTCTTCACTCATGTGATTGGAATGGTTACACAAATAAGATCTCATGGAGAGACTCTTGAAGAAAAGAGGATTGTGGAAAAACTCTTGAGAAGTGTCCAACAAGATTTGATGACTACACCATAGAGGAATTGTAGATCTCACTCTGCTTTATGGATGAAACTATATGAACACCTGCCACCCATGAACAAGAGATTGGGCAGATGGGAAACTCATCTCTCTTGAAGTACGCCTTTAAGCCCCGATGTCTTTCGGAAGAGGAAGAGTGGGCAGTAGGAAACAAAAGAGGAAAAGGCAGAAGCCAAAGATAAAGCAGTCAACAACCTTCAGTCTACATAAAGTTATGTATTTACCAAAATCATATCCACTGCACCATGTCAGTCAAATAGTGGTCAGCAGAATGCTCAAGGACAAAGGTATGATAAATCCAATGTCCAATGTCACTATTGTAAAAAATATGGTCATTATGCTAATGAATGTAGAAAGAAGCAGCGAGATATGGGAAGTAGAACTAGTGCAAATTTCACTAAGGAAAATATCAGCGAAAATAATTTGTTTTTAGCTTGTAATATGGCTGAAGAAAATAATGAGGATTTATGGTTTCTAGACTCTGGTTGTAGTAACCATATGACAGGAAACTTAACAATGTTTTCTATGCTAGATGAGAATGTGAAGTTACAAGTCACATTAGGAACTGATAGCAAAGTTTCTGTTATGGGAAAAGGGATTGTAAATGTTTTAACAAGGAAAGGTGCAAAGAAATCCATAGCATATGTTTATTATGTTCCAGGAATGAAGTGTAACCTCTTAAGTATTGGAAAACTTGTCCATAACGGGTATAATGTTTTCTTTGAGGATGATGTTTGTACCATCATGGAAAAACCACCCAGCAAACAATGTATTGCTGAAGTGAAGATGACGAGGAACAAGATGTTCCCTCTCAGAATGAGAGCAGATTTGAAGAATGGTGAAGAGAAAGCAGCAGTGGCACAAGAGACTTTCCAAAGCAAACCAAAAGATGATAATTGGTTGTGGCACTTGAGATTTGGACATCTCAACTTTGGAGGTCTTAATCTGTTGAACATAAAAGGAATGGTAAGAGATCTACCATTGATAGAGAAACTGGACAGCCTTTGTGAAGGTTGTATCTTGGGGAAAGAACACAGAGAAAGTTTTCCTTCCGAGAAAAGCATAAGGGCGAAGGCGCCCTTAGAAATTGTCCACTCAGATTTATGTGGACCGATGCAAACTCCATCTCTTGCTAGCAGCCACTATGTGCTAACATTCATAGATGATTTTACAAGAAAAACTTGGGTTTACTTTTTGAAAAACAAAAGTGAAGTGTTTGAAAATTTTCGCAATTTCAAAGCACTTGTTGAGAACCAGAGTGGGCTGCATATCAAAGTCCTAAAGACTGACAGAGGAGGTGAGTATATCTCTAAATATTTTCTACGTTTTTGTAGAGAAAATGGTATTCATAAGGAGTTTACAACTAGATATACTCCGCAGCAAAATGGAGTAGCCGAAAGGAAGAATAGGACCATAATGGACATGGCAAGGAGTATGTTAAAGGCAAAGCATTTGCTTAATGATTATTGGGATGAAGTTGTACATTGTGCAACGTACATTTTGAATAGGTGCCCTACAAAAGCAGTTATGAACAAAGTGCCAGAAGAGGCATGGAGTGGCACAAAGCAAGGTGTCACACACATGAAGGTTTTTGGATGTGTGGCTTATGCACACATTCCGGATCAGCTAAGGAAGAAGTTGGACAAAAAGGGGGAGAAATGTATTTTCATTAGATACAGTGAGGAATCCAAAGCTTATAGGTTGTATAACCCATCCACCAAGAAGTTTATTGTGAGCAGAGATGTTCAGTTTATTAAAGAGGAAGTTTGGGATGGAAACATAGAGAAAACAGTGAATGTAAAACACTGTTTATCTCATGATGAAAATAATGATGAGTTGGCTGAAATACATCCCCAAACAACAGCACCAACACAAGAGCAGTAATGCACACCCTTGAGGAGAAATGAAAGTGCTTCTCCAAGCATACCACAAGGAAGAAATTCAAGTGCTTCTTCAAGCACTTGTACATCTAATGAAAAAGCTAAGAAATTCAGAAGTTTGAAAGATAATTATGAAAAAGATATAGCAAATGAAGGTATCAATTATTTGTTTTCTTTATATTGCCATGTTGATGATCCTGTTCATTTCGAAGAAGCTATCAAGGATAAGAAATGGATATAAGCTATGGATGAGGAGCTTAATGCCATAGAAAGAAACAAGACTTGGGATTTGGTTGAACTCCCAAAAGGTAAAGATGTCATTGGAGTTAAATGGGTCTACAAGACCAAAAGTAATGCTGAAGGAAAAATAGAGAGACACAAGGCCAGACTTGTTGTCAAAGGTTATAAGCAGAAGCATGAGATAGATTATGAGGAAACTTTCACACCGGTTGCTAGAATGGAAACCGTGAGAGCAGTGCTGTCCATAGCAGCACAAAACAAGTGGAAAGTTTACCAAATGGATGTGAAGTCAGCATTCCTAAATGGAGTATTTATGGAAGAAGTTTACATTGAACAACCTCTCGGCTATGAAAAGAAAGGCCAAGAGCACAAAGTGTGCAAGTTGAAGAAAGCTTTTTATGGGCTGAAGCAAGCACCAAGAGCGTAGTACAATAGGATAGATTCCTATCTACTGGAAAATGGTTTTGAAAAGTGTGAGGGAGAACCCACCCTCTACATCAAAGAAAAAGATGGAAAAATATTGATTGTAGTTTTATATATTGATGATGTTATTTTCACAGGTAATGATGATTACCTTATTGAAAATTTTAAAACAGTCATGAAAGAAGAATTTGAAATGACTGACATGGGTTTGTTGAGATAATTCTTAGGAATAGAAGTAGAATAAGATGAAAATGAGATTTTTATCTCACAGACAAAGTATGTTAATGAAGTGCTTGAAAGATTTAACATGCAGAAAAACAAAGCAGCGATCACTCCCACAGTGATGGGATTAAAACTCAGCAGAGAGGACAGTAACAAGGATTTTGATCCTAGCTTATACAAGAACATAGTTGGCAGCCTTATGTATTTGACTGCAACTAGGCCAAACATAATGCATGCTGTTAGTTTGATTTCCAGATTCATGGAAAAGCCAAAGGATGCACATTGGCAGACAACAAAACGAATTCTGAGGTATGTTAAAGATACAAAAGGATTTGGTATTTTATATACTACTTCAGAATGTTTAGATTCAGTAGGATACACTGACAGTGATTGGGCTGGAAGTGTAGATGATCGGAAGAGCACTTTCGGTTATGTTTTTCACATGGGTTCAGGAGCCATTTCATGGGCTTCTAAGAAACAACCCATTGTAGCGTTGTCTACAATAGAAGCAAAATATGTGGCAGCTACAGCAGCAGCGTGTCAAGCAGTTTGGATGAGAAAAATGTTGAGAAGTTTATGCCAAGAACAGGTAAAAGAGACAGTGGTTTATTGTGACAGTAGTTGAACTATTGCATTGTCTAAAAATTCAGTTTTTCATAAAAGGACTAAGCACATTGACACCAAATTTCACTACATACGTGAATTGGTTAACAATGGTGAGATAGTTTTGCAACATTACAGAACAGAGGATCAATTTGCAGATATCCTCACAAAGCCACTTGTGCAGAAAAGCTTTGAACATTTCAGGAAATGCCTGGGTATGCAGAAAAACCCAGCAGTTGAAATTAAGGGGGAGTGTTGGAAATTAATTCCAACTGCTGAAGTCAAACAACAGTAATTGCAGAAGTGAGAGATAAGCGGCACATTGAAGCCTAAGCAAAGGTGGTTGTCGTTGTCTTAATGTAATTGCAAAATGATTGGAAAGCTGCACAGGTGCAGTGCAAAGCGTTGATTACAGGATTGGAACAGGCTTTAGAGCCTTACCAATATAATCAGCGGAGTAAATGGAAGAGGTGGTAATCGCAAGATATTCTTGCAAGTGTCTTGTTGATGTGGCGAGTTCTGCAAGCGAAACAAACATACAATACCACACCCCTCTTGTTAAGGCCCGATGCGATCATACAAATCGCATGCTATATAATAATCGTCGTCCACTTTGAGCCGAGGCCCGTGGGTGGTCCCACAGACCACACGGCGTTGTCTTAATTCAATCGCAAAGTTTGAATTGGGGGATTCTTTGTATTTGGCCCGATTGCATTATCAAATAGCGGACCCGACGCCATATTATATGGCGCAATTAATTGTTAAATCACATCCCTTTTAAATAGCAATTAGAAACTTTGTTGAGCGTAGCCTGATGGAAAGTGTTGAACCCCGGACCCGATCCAGTTTATGCAGCAGCATTAAATGGAGTCATCGCGTCCAGTTTGCAATCGCAATCGTAGTTTTTATTTGGTCGTGTGTTTTGTTATAACACGGACCCGACGTATTTTATATGGCGGAGTTTATTGGTTCATCGCATCCGATAGTCAATCACAATCAGAAGTTCGGTTGAACATTTTATTTGTTATAACTCAGACCCGATGAACTTATACAGGGGAATTGAATCCGTCATCGCATCCGTGGTTCAATCGATGATCAGAATTTTTAAATAGTCACGTGTTATGTATTAAGTCACGAACTCGATGTTTTTATGTTTTACGTTTTAATTTTATTATATGCACGGCATATAAATATTGTAAAAGACAGAGCCTGTAATGTTTTTTTTTGTTTTATACACATAACAGAATTTCCTTTGCACAGCAGTGCATTTGTTTTTTTTATTTAGCAGAGACAGAGTGTTTATTTTTCAAGCACAACAATGCGTTCTAATTGTTTTATTGAGACAGAAAAATCTCTTCTAAGCACTGCGTTTCTGAAGCAGTCCAAATTTATAATGGTTTTTGTTTTAAGTTTAATGAAATAGAATTTCATGTGGAACTTCTGTCTCCTGTGATTAAATTATTAAATTTCTGTGTGTTAAAGAGGAGAGTATTACTCTCTCTATTGTTTGTTCAGAAATTTTCATATATTCCAACATTTTAAGCTAACAGAAATTTATGTGTAATCCCGGTATTTGAGGAGTTGTGCATGTTTCATGCTTTTGGTGATTTCTCTGCAGCGAACTCTATATATTAACGGCAACTCTAGTCTAATTATATTGAATGGCATGACCAAAAAAAAATAATGCTGGTTTTCGGGCGTTATCACCAAGCCCGAGAAGTGTTGTTTTCTGTGAGATTTTGGCAAGATTTATCAATGCGTTATCACCAAGCCCAAGAAGTGTTGTTTTCTGTGAGATCTTCGCAAGATTTATCAAATTGATCAAACAACATGATAGCCAAAAAGTAAAAACAGGGATTAAATAGAGAGAATATACTTTTATGCATAGACCATTCATCATATAATATTGGAGAGCGGATTAGGCATGAATTTCAACCCGAAAAATAGATTTACAAGACTCACTCGATAGGCTTCTGCAGCAAACCCAAAGATAGTGCCACTCTTCACAGAAATCAAGAGGTGATTTATATACGCAGCTCTTGCAAAATTTTGACATCAGCACCTGATAACATATAACGAAGCTTCCATTCAACTCCAAGAATAGAAAACAGTCAGTATGGTAACCAAAATGCATTATATCAACTGTAAGACCAATGGCAGTTTGATGGAAAATTTTCACTATCTGACATTAATAAAATAATATCCCCATAGTCCCAGAAAAAGCTACCACAAAAGACTAAGGAGAAGACAAGTGTCCAAAGCTGCCTCCGCTACCGCCGTCGCCGGCAGGCCTGGCTGAAGAATACAGCGCATAGGCATGATTTGTCAAACCCAGTGCAGCGAAGCCAGCCTCGTAGGAACCACCGATTCTCATGGCCAATTCTAGAAGCTGCTCTTTATTCAGCTGCAGCACCTCTCTAGAATTAGGGAATTCCACTAAATTTTTCTGCTGTTGTTCGACCCTAGCTGCGGCATGAATCATGTGATCTCTGGAATAAGCTGGCAGCGTGGAGCCTGGACTATGTGGATTCAGAACAGGCTCCGCTGCGGAGGTGTATTGAAGGAGATCCGCATGGGCAGCCGCCAGTTCTTTCTGCAGCTGATGCACCTGTCTCCAACGCACCCATAAACGGGATCTTTCAAGCGAGCTTCGGCTTCGTAGGCCAGAGAATTCACCGCGTCCTCCCGCTGATGAGGCTCTAAATCGTTTAGAATTTTGGTCACGTTGCTCGCTCCGAAGATCTTGTGAACATTGACGAATTTTTGAGTTTCTTCAGGAGGAAAATACGGCGCAAATACACACTCTGAAGTACACTTTCTTTTAGGAATTTGCAGGCAGCACAGGGTGAGTTCGACGAAGTAGAAGCCATCTCTGCCCTGGAAGATAAATCATCATGCTTTACTATGGCCGAAATGAAATCAGTACCTAACACATAAATATGACTAACTAGAAGGTAAATCGTTATTTGAAACAGTACAGAAAATAACCACAGAACGCACCTTTTCTTGATATGCAGATTATTATTTTTTTAATTCCCAACGGGCAGAGTAGCTGCAAGATCGAAATCGTCCGGGAAAGTACCCGAATTGGGTTGTTGAAATTTCGCAACCACACGCAACTGAGCAAATCTTCGTTTATTTGTGTGTCCCACGGCGGCCGTTGATGACAAATTTAGCAGTCAAAGTACCAACACTGGTGGCGATCTGGGCTCAACTTTTGAGTGGAAATTGGCCTGAACCCTAACTTGTGCTCAACTAATGCATTTTATGAACAGTTAACACTGACACAAAACACTGTGCTTCGAGTGTCATATGGTACGCCTGTATCTTATAGGAATCGCCCAGCTGTTTGAAATTCAAAGATCTTCCGTTCTTGCGTACAGATGCTCAATCGAGTACTGTTACCAACCCTCAAAGAACTGTATATCAGAGACGAAAATAACCTATTTGTTTCTGGAAACAGGATGATCAATATCGTAATCTAATTTTGATTTCCGGGTCCTGCGGTCGATCTCCCGTGACTAGCCTCTGCACATAAATATGGCTAAATCGAGACCCCAGTTTCCTCAGGGGCTTAACTTTCGTCGTTGCACCAGACACCACACTGATAAAAAACAAGAAACGAGGTGTTGTACCTAACGGTTAGGTTTGGTAATGTTGGCATCACAGCCTGGATGAATTGGAAGCTGGAGATGGAATTCCAAGTACCTATCAGCTATTCCCAAACAATAAAAGGCTGTGATGTGAAAGGAAGACAAACCGAAAGCTGGAAATGGGTATGGACCACAGGCCGGGAATACGATCCGCCCAAAGTGGAGGACTAAAAGGGGTGGGCATCTGGAGGGCCTTTCTAATTCTACTTCTAAATTTGTGTTAGCTTCATTAGACTGAACTTGTAATTTTATTTGTTTAAAGAAATTGGTATCTTTCTCATTTAGGCGAGAGTGAAGTCGTTGTTACCAAGTCTATTATACTTTCATGTCGGTCTTGTCTAATTATGAATATGTTGAGTTTTTGTTAGATTCTTGGCCAAAGATTTTTTATTTTATTTATTTAAAATGGATTATTGATTACGATATAGATTCAGTGTTTTTTACCGAATTTTTAATTTTATTTTTTTATTTAAAATGGATTATTGATTACAATATGGATTCAGTGTCTGTTACTTAAAAAAAATCAGTGTTATGAAAAACAAGTGGGCCATTGGGATTGTTGAGATTTATCACTCTGAAAAACATCTGGTGATTGAGATTGTGGAGATTTAGCACTTTGAGAAACACATAGGACATTGAAATTGTAAATAATTTACAATTCAAATTTGCAATATCAAGAAATATTAAATAAATTAATTAAATAAAAAAATATGCTAAAAATACCCTTCAAAACTTATAACAGATAAACTACCTTTCCTATTTACTTAAATAACCAATTTTTGAAATTTTCTTACCCAATTCGGCCATAAAGTTTTCCTTCTTGCCTCGGTGGACAACGCCTTTGCAAAATACATCCTGCATTATCATCCTCTCTTACGGTGCGACTCTCGATCTCCATGGAGTTTACAAACATAATTAATACATTCGTGAACCTTTCATTATTGATATTAAAGTCAAAACGAAAAGCAGTGAATCAAAGCTGTTGGATAACGCGGAATACGTAATTGTTTATGTATATATAAATCTAAACAAATGAACACGTATGTTCTTAAACAAATCAAAAGAACGATTATAGGGGAGAAGTTTCTATTGTTGTGTACGTATAAGTAATAGTTATAGTATTTGTCCTATACATCGATTAAACAAAAACCATAAACTCACTAAAATATACACAGAAATACTTTATATTAAGCTATATAAATATGTCTAAAATAGGCACAGATTTTGATTGGACCAACAACTGTCATACACCAAGCCTTAACATCACAAGTTGACAAGACCTATTATCTCCAGTTCTGAATTACCAACTAAGTTAAAATACACTACAAAACATTACAATGCTTTCCATCCAAAAGTACAACTATCCAATCAAACAACCACCCACTAATTTTGCATTGGGGCAACACATCCTATGGCTAGGTAACACCTACACAAGAATAGCTTAAATATGTGTCAGCCATATGTACATGTATGTTTAACCATTCAACCTATTAAAGACATTAAATGACACCATTCAATTCAAGGAATAGTTCACCCAACTTTTCAATTCAAGAATTAAACACAACAACCCTTTCAATTCAGGAATTAAATTCAGGAAAGCACAAGGATCAACCATGAAATCTTATCAGCCATTGGATCATGTACAAATCAATCCACAACACGGATCTGAATTTGGGAGATGGCAATTCATGCCAATATTCCCTACCAATTAAATTCTAGATCATAAGACTATAAAACATTAACCCTTACTACATTTGATGCATTCATTATACTATGAAGCTGTCGCTGACATACAATCAGAGTTTTCGCATACAATCAGAGTTTTATCAGAGAGTGTTCTATTCATTTTGCAGACATACAGTCGTTTTCAAATAGTGTTCTATTCATTTTACAGACATACAATCGAAGTGTTCACATAGTGTTACATTCATTACATTCATCAGTTGTTGGAGACATAAAAACATAGTGTGTGCTCAGTGTTACATTCCACACAAAGTGTGTCCACAGTGTTACATTCATTCTCTTCATGTGTTGTTGGAGACATACAAGTTGTTGGTTTTTGTTAAATAATGTTATTATATTGAGTACTTTATCATTGTTTTAGTTGAGAAACTATGTTAAGATTAAAAGTTATAGATCATATACGTTAATATCTACTTATTGGAGCTTAGCTCAGTGACTTTATGACTTCTATATTCACAGCCTAGACAAATCAATCAAGAAAATCCCACAACCATACAAAAGAAAGCTAAAAAAATGTAAAACTTTCTATTATTTACAAGCTTGAATTATGATAATTTACACTAGTAATGAGAGTTATGTTTATAAGAAAATCACTTAGATTAAAAAAGCTATGAGTATTCAAACTAGATTACCATATATCCTTACTAGAGATATACTTATACTTACCATCATATTCTATCATCTTTCTTATGTGAATAATATAAAAACTACATGTTAATAATGTTTAAGTTATCTAGAAAGCTTACTATTCTATTCATTAGCTTTGATTAACCACGTAACATGGTCTCACTATTATGGAGAGACCCATTAATAATAGCTAGTAGTTCTTAGAGCTAATAGTCTAATATTCAAATTTACATAAAAAAAGGTAGTAGTTCTAGTGGCAAAATGCATCATGCATTATCATCCTCTGTTACCGTGCGACTCTGGATTTCCATGGAGTTTACAAACATAATTAATACATTCATGAACCTTTCATTATTGATATCAAAGTCAAAACGAAAAAGCTTAATATGGACGAAAAGCAGCGAAACAAAGTTGTTGGATAACGAGGAATACGTAATTGTTTATATATATAAACATGGACAAATGAACACGCCTGTAATAACAATCCCCAAACAAATCAAAAGAGCAGCCATAGATCATCAATATACTATATGTCAACTCAGATCAACCAATGACTGTAAATAATCTTGCAGCAGAGAGCCACATGTGTGTGGCATATTTACCAGAAACTGCCACGAACTTTTCACAAATACGAACAGCACAGCACCAAGAATATTTCTTGCACGGTTTGATTTATTTCCAGCAATTCTATATGAAACGTTTTCCATCATATGCGTTTCTAATTGCATCAAATGGAAAGTTACTGGACCGGGTTGTTAATTAGCATAATTCAATGATCGAAATTAATCATATGGTTGATGAATTTCAAAACTAGTAGTCCCATAAACATTGAGAGAACCGCACATATATATATATATATATAAAACCTGACTTCACTGTGCTAGGAATTTTGAGACCAGTGCCGTATACATCCACTCAGGGCTCGAAGAATTCTATAATGTCAGAAGATGCCGAAATCGAATCTAAAGAAGATTTTAAGAGAACGTCGGCATTGTAGGAGGAGAAGTATGGAGAGACCAAACAGGCACGCGCACAGTCAGCCAAACATAATCTATGAATGCAAATTGCCATAGAATTCAAATTTGCGGCCTTCTTTACGTATATATATAGTATATGTATTAAGGCCCTCTTCCAATAATTCCTAATCAATCATTCCATGGAGCAATAAAATGGAACACAATTCATGGGATTACTTCAGTCCGGTTTTCTTAATCACTATTATATTTTTTTTCCTAGCTGTTCAAACCTCTGAGCCAACCAAATTTTTTTCTCTGGTTATTCAAATCTCTGACCCATTTTAAAATATCTGCAAGTGATGATCGCATAAATGCACAGGGACTTTTACTGTATAAGGGGATATAGGGATTATACAAAAGACCTTTATTGGAATAAGTGGAAACTCCAAAACAATTTAAAAATTACAAGATATATTTGGTATGCATGTGGATAATACGGCCCTACATTTAAAAAGTATTCCTCTTCAAATGTATAGATACCTTTTAGCTACCAGGTCACAGTCTCATATAATTAGCCACAATGCTGGGCAAAGCGTATTTATCAGTCCATCCGCCCATTAATGCGGCAAGGGATGAAATCCCCACCGTCAGATTAAAGCA
The DNA here is from genome assembly GCA_034641835.2 of Pinus albicaulis. Classification (NCBI taxonomy): domain Eukaryota; kingdom Viridiplantae; phylum Streptophyta; class Pinopsida; order Pinales; family Pinaceae; genus Pinus; species Pinus albicaulis. The sequence goes on from CM076576.1 coordinate 767,565,879, forward strand.
GTGCATCATCCTACTGTGGCGATTTCATCTCTCGGCGCATTAATGGGCGGATGGACTAATAAATAAGCTTTGCCTGCTGGCTGTGGATCGTATTTAGTTTTTTTAATGGGGCAAGCAGTGATGATATAATATTTCCTTTAGATACATTTATGATGGTGATGGATGTACCATTATCATTGCACGAGAAAACAAGAATTTCTATTTCTCATTAGGAATGCATCCCCCTTCGTACAAAGAGTGTAGAAATCAAACACATGTGAACAAGTGTAAGTATGGTTGGTAGTACTTGTTAAAGTAATGGAAAAATAGTGTTGTTTGACTTTCTAACTTAGAGGGCGTACTTTCTTGTTGGCGACATTGTAACTTAATGATTATAGGGATAGCCTGAGAGATGTGGATGCAAGTTGTATTACCGTAGTTTTAAAAAAGAAAATGATTTTTTTTTTTTTGGAATTCGATAACGATTTTATGAGATTGTAATGTTTTGTCATTTAAATTGTATTTTTAAATGTAAAATTAGATTCAGCTTATTGGAAAATCTTTAGCGCATTTTTAGAGTGCAAAATCACAATTTTTCTAATTTTTTATGAGATTTTTAGCAAAATCAAGTAAAAAAATGAAGAGGTGATGTATTAAGATGTACATCGTATTTATATTTTGTGGCCTTGTTCCTAAGCATTGAAAAAAATTCTTACAACTTAGATTAATTTATTGCCTCGGGTTCCTTTTGTTGCAATTAGTTGTCGATAAGGTTGTTTCAAATTAGTTGTCGATAATGTGCAGTGTTAAGGTACTCCATGCGACATTAGTGGTTCAAACCTTGACTAGCTTTTGTAACATGTGTGTGGCCGTGTGGATACACCTACATGCTATAGTGGCAATAGTCAAAATAGATCTTGTATCATACCAATGCAAGATTCACCCAATTCCCAATTTCTCTAATCATAATTTTAAAAAAAAGAGAGAGAGAGAGAGAGAAAGAAAGAAAGAAGAAGAGGATAGAAAAAAACTATAATTTGGAAAATATGTTAGAAAATGGCCAAAAAGTCATATTTTTAGACTACATCATCATGATAGTGTTCTTACAAAGATGGCAGACCATATTACTAAGTAAAATTTTAAATCTAAATGCAATTATTGTGGTAATAGTTGAAAAAGATCTTGTATCATATCAATGCAAGATCCACCCAATTCCCAGTTTTTCTAATCATAAAAAAGAAAATAGAAAAAAAAAAAAAAAAAACTATTGGAAAATAGGTTAGAAAATGGCCAAAAAGTCACCTTTTTAGACTACATCATCATGATATTATTATTAGAAAGATGACATACCATATTGCTAAGTAAAATTTATTAATAGGCTTCTTAATAATTTATAATGTGATTATCATTCTTATTTATGGTAATGATATTGTTCTTATGGTGAGAATCTCTATGATGTTGACAAGTGATGAAAAATTCTCGAGCTTTTATGTGCGAGTATAGATAAATCCAAGAATATCACTTAATGCTAATTTAATGTATGATAATAACAGCTTGGAAGAAATGACTTCATACAATTGTCTTGGAATCAATCTTCACCACAAACTTGATTGAACCTATAACATTGAGAAAACAATAAATAGAGGGTGGAAAGCTCATCATGGACCTGGAAATAATTGTAAATCAATGAACTTTTATCTAGATAGAATAATAAGAAACTCTTCTTTGAGACACTTGTTACTCCTATCATTTCATATGATTATGAGATTTCGGGTTGCATATCTGTAAAGAATCATGGAAAAATATAGAGCAAATCCTAAAGCATTTTATAACTTATAATATTAAAATTAAAGGTGATACACCCTATCTTATCCTCCTCAAAGAGGTGAATCTTTCCCCCATTGAGAGCTTCGTTGTGAATGAGTACTCAATGTACAAAAAAAAAATTACTTGGAAGACAGGAGGCTTCCTATGGTTGGTTGTAGCTCAAATTGGATCCTTGAGAGAAAAGTTGAAAACTTTGTAATGGACATTTTTTTTAGGTGAAGTTGAGAAAATGTCTAAAATTTACTTGGAAGTTAAAATAAACCATTACAATAGTTGTCCTTCCAAGGTATCACATTAAAAATAAATCTTGTGCTCAAAAAGAGCAACAATGGGGGATATGCAACAAAAATTGGGGAAGTTTGAAGGGCACTAATAAAGATGAGATCCCTAAGAGTGTGATCTTCTTAAAGATCATAGGATGAAGGAATCAAGGAGCCTATCCATCATGAGTGAATGTATCTTTGAGCCATGTCATCTACAATTTTTTTTTGCTAATGAGCAACAATGAGTAGGGACATTCCTTAGGACAAACATATATATATATATATAGACACACACACACACACACACACACACACACACACACTTTTCCTCACTCCAACATGGCTCCCTATTTATTCTCTTAGTTGTCTCTTGATCCCCCTTTTGTACTCCTTATTTTGTGTTCATTACTGAATTCAACTAGTAAGTATCCTATTTGGTTCCCTAAATAGACCCTAATTTATGTCAAATTGAATCTTAGATGGAGATCCCTATGTTATTTGTTGCCACATGCAGGTTTTCTCATAAAACTAAATTTCTTTAATTGAAATTATTATATTTTTATTCACCATCCTTTTTTTTAATGAGGTTAAATTATACTATGATTAAAATTTCTAATTAAATCTATATCCTTTTCGCCATTTTTATTATTTAAAAAACTTACATACTTTGGAGTTACTTTATGTGCATATTATCTACCTAAGATTTTCCAGACATGCGAAGGGAATAATTACTCAATTGATCTAATATTTTTATTTCTTTCTATTTTCTCTTTACCCCAAGGTTTAGTCTTTATTTAGTTAACTTGGTTTTAAAACCTCATTTACTACATTATGTGAATTAGTATGATTAACAAATATTAATTATATTCCAACAAATTATTATTGATGCCAACAATGCCAAGTCAGCAGTAACATTCAAGAAATTTCCCTAAATTTTCAAGGGTTCCACGCCAATCAGTTTCTTCGTGATGCTAAGGGTGTCAAGTCGATCGTCCCCTTCAAGAAATTCCCTCGAAGTTCAAAGTGTGCCATGTTGCTTTCCCTTCAGGCATCTAGTGACTATGAGGGGAAAATATAGGTGTGATGATAGAGACCATTATCCTCTCCTATGTTGCCCTATATAGTGAGATTAATGATGCTAGGGATCGAGCAATCCAGCTAGATACAAGCCCCCCAGTAAATTTCTCATGAGAAACCCAATCCAGGGTCTTCGCTCACAACATCATGATCTTCAAGGAAAATATGTCCCAACACCTTTCATCCTAAGTCACAACGGGGGTGCTAGTGGGTGAAATTAGGGACATTGTCCTTCCCTCCCATGAAGTTCCATCTATCTGTACATGCCCATCACCCATGTGTGATTCGTTCGACTAAGAAACTAACTTGTGACTGTAGCCACTAACATGTCATTAGAATTTACACTAACATTTTCAATTTTAATTTTAATTTTTTTGATACAATAGTATTCAATTCAAGTCAAAGCATAGGTCGTCGACTCATAACAAACTGCATCTGGGTGGTATCCCGCCACACTCAATAATCATCAGTAATATTTTTTCTTAATATTAGTCATCAATATAATTGCATATGTTGAATCATCATCGTAAAAAAATCATCAACATATTCGTTAATTGTGAGCAAGAACTTATGTAAAAAATAACATAATGAATCCATCACATAATTGTACCTAGTCATAAAATACATCCATCACAATTATTATAATCATAACATCAAACTAGAAAATACTTATTATCACTTTCACTAATATTAAAAGTTAAATATAAACATCTTTGTTAAATGTCAACAAGAACTAATGTAAACATATAACATAATGAATCCATCACATGAAAATTCCTCGTCATTGAACACATCCATCACAGCTATTATTATCATAACATCAACCTAGAAAATAATTATTATTACATCCACTAATATTAAAATTTATATATCTATATCCTCGACTTAAGGTCCTAAAATAATAATATATGATCACTAAGGCTATATCAAGGTTAATATCATATCAAGGGCATTTAACAAGAGAGAGGAACTACCTTTACCCCCTCTTTACAATGGAATTTGTTCTAAAATACTCACAACAAGAAAAGAAAACGGTGACACATCTCCTCGGCATCCTCCCAAGTTGCTGAAATGGACTATAATTGTTCCACTAGACCTTAACTTGGTCCACCAATTGTTGTCTAAGCTGCAAAGCTCATTGGTCCAGTATGAAAAATAGTTCGACCATCACCATTCCCTCATCTAAGACTTGTAAATAACATGAGTATATAACATGCAAAGAATATGAAATACAATGATGTAATACAAACACATGGAACATATCATGCATAAGTGCTAGTGATGTAGGTAAACTGATCCTATATCCCATTGGTCCTTTGGTTAGGCAGAGATAATTTTGATCCCTTCCCAAACCTTATGGAGATTTTTTGGGTTCTTACTCTGAAAAGCACCTTATATCCCACTTCATAACTTTGATCCATTTGATGAACATCAACATATATCTTATGTCAATTTTGTGCTTCTTTAAGCCTCCCCTTAGTCATTGTCATGTGTTCCTCCATCTCTTGTACTACTTTTAGTCCTATTAATATTCGATCCTCTAGCTAATCCAAGCTGAGAGGTGTTTTGCAAGGCCTCCCATACAAGAAATCAAATGGTTCCATCTTGATGGAACTTTGATAACTTTTATTGTAAGAAAATTCAACTAGTGATAAAACTCTTCCCATATATTTTTTTGATCTATTGCATACATTTGTAGCATGTCCTTGAGGATTTTATTAGCCCTTTTTGTTTGACCATCAGCCTCAGGGTGATGAGCAGTGTTGAAGTTCAACTTAGTTCCCAAGGTTTCTTGAAAATTGGTTCAAAACCTTCCTATAAACATTGCTCATGTATATAATATGATATTTCTTGTCACTCCATGTAATCTCACAATCTTACCAATAAAAGATATGGCTATCTTAAGCACCCTATATTTAATCTTAATTGGTATAAAATTGGTGCTCTTGGTCAATATGTCTACCACTACAAATATGGCATCATGTATTTTTGTGGTCATTAGTAGTCCCACAATGAAATCCACCGACATAACTTCCCATTTAGAGTCTGGTACATTATGGGGTTACAATGACCCTGTTGCATGTCTATGTTCAACTTTTACTCACGGACACTCTAAAAATCCTGCTACAAAGTTTACAATGTCATTCTTCATCCCCTTCCAAAAGAAGAGTGGTTTCAGGTCTTCACTCATCTTCTTGACATCGAGGTGTGCCATGTATAATTTTCAATGTGTTATGCCCAATATTAGTTGATGTATATCTTCATTTTACGACAAATATATTCTTCCATGGAATCATAGTAGTCCATTTCTATCTGGGGATCACCCTTACTACTTTAAGATCATCATTTCATCCTCCCTTAAACTCTTGTTAACTTCATTGTACTAAGTTTCCTCAACTTTTAAATTAAGAAACTGCCCCCTCAGGTTTGTATTTAAGGGAATCACCAAAAATATTTGATCTCTCCTACTTAAAGCATCTACCACATTTTTTATTATTCCTTTTATATACGTAATATCAAATTCATGTTCACTTACTAATTCTGACCAAATTATTTGTCTCGTGTTTAAATGGTCTTAGGTGAATATGTGTTGTGGCCCACAATGGTTAGTCCTTAGTTCAACCTTCCTTACTAGTAGGTAGTGTCTCCAAATCTTTACGCTGTAAATAATAGTTTCTATTTCTAGATAGTGTGTTTCATATTTATCATCATGGGTTCTAATTTTTCTTAACACATATTATATTACTCTTCCTTCTTGCATCAATATGAAGCCTAATCCTTCCTTGGAGGCATAAATGTAAGCCTAAAATTCTACTCCTTATCTGGTACTTTCAAGATTGGTGTCATTGTTAACAGTACTTTTAACCTTTGGAACATCTCTTCAAAATTTTCAATCGAAATGAACTTCTTGTTTTTTCTTTGGAGTTTAGTAGTGGGGGTTGCTATCTTCAAAAACCCTTCAAAAATTTTATTATAAGACTCTAACATGCCCATGAAACTACACATTTCATGAACATTGGTTGGTGCTATCCATTCAATGATTGCCTTAATCTTTGTCGGGTCTACCGCAACACCCTCCCTAAAGATAAAGCTTCCCAAGATATTGGATCTTGGATTGATAAAAGGAATTCTTTTACAACTTCCCATGTAGTTGGTTCCTTCTAAGACACTATAAAGCTAGCCTCAAGTGTTCTTCATGCTCCTTTGGGGTCTTTGAGTAGATTAAAATATCGTCGATAAATTTATCTAGGTATTCCCAAAAAAAATCGTTCATCAAAATCATGAAAACCCCTGGAAAATTTTTCATACCAAAGGTTAATAAAACAAATTAATAATTCCCAAATATTGTCTTAAAGGAAATATTTAAGATATCTTCTTCCTTGATTTTCAACTAATGATATCTTGATCTCAAATCTATCTTTGAAAACAATGTTGCTTCTCTGATTTGGCTGAACAAGTCATGTATCCTTAGTAGAGGATATTGATTTTTCATCATCACCTTGTTCAACTAATGATAGTTATTGCACAATCACGAAGACTTATTTTTCTTCTTAACAAAAATTACAAGGCCTACCCACAAGGACATGCTAGGTTGTATGAAACCTAAGTGCAATCATTCCTTTAAATGGATTTGCAACTCCTTTAATTTTGGATTTGACATGCATTATGGTTCCTTTCCAATAGGATTTATTCTTAGTTTAAGGTTAATGGGAAAATCAACTTCCCTTTTTTGGGGTAACCCAGGAAATTCTTCAGGAAATACTTCCTTAAATTCAACAAGAATTGGATGCTTATTGAAATTTTTGGAGTCACCTTTACCATTTAGAGTTTACATCATGAACATTTGACATCCCCTGAATCTACATTTCATCAATTGCATTAATGAGATGAACCTTAGGGAAACCCCTCCTTTCTTTCCCTTGAATGACTTTCTTTGCCCATCATCGTCTGCGAAATGCAATATCTTGCCCTTGTAGTCTATAATTGCCTCATGTCATTCTAACCAATCCATTCCTATGACGACATCGCAGGATACTAAGATTGTAGAATACAAGGATACCTTGGATTTACGTACTCCAAAATCCGCCTCACAATCCCTTCCCATCTTTCCTATAATTATTTTCATACTGAATTCCATCTCTACATGCCTAAAGTCATGTTGTGTAATTGCTTCATGTTTAATTTTTGACAATGCATTTAGAGAAATAAAAGAATCAATAGCTCCTGGATCTATTAAAATGATAAAAATCGCACCATCAATATTAATTGACATATCCAACACAGTGGATTGGTGTTCATCCTGGCGATTTTTCATCGTTGCATGAATGCAATAATATTTTTCCATATCCCACAATGTGGTCGATTTTTGGGTTGAGTTGGTATTACCTATCTCTTGACGACAATCCCTTTTGTAGTGTGGACCTTCGCAATTCCAACACCCCCTCCTAGGAGCTTCGCTCCTACTACAAGTTGAACTGGGATTTCATGAAGGACCCTGCTGGAAAGAGCTATACTGTTTTGATTGGCGTTATGGTGATACAGTGTTGCTGGATAGGAAAATACTACGATGGCTAAATAATGTGGTGAGATACCAACGTGACTACTGAGTTGGATACTTATATGGTGTTATTTAGTTTTCTACTAATTGATTTTGATGATTATGCACCTCTCCCCTTTGAAGTTTTCTGTGATTCATATTGTTTTCACTAGACAATCTTGACCTTGTGGGTTTTGACAACCTATTCAATCCACTATTTAAGATCTCCTCATCAACGATGATTTCCTGTTGAATTTCTTCATGCAAAGTGTGAGGCATCAATATTATAACCTCAACCCAAATATTAAAATTTATTCCATACAAAAATTTGTTCACTCTCAGCTTTTTTGTGTTTAAGTAAGAGGCATGATAAAGCAGTTCCATGAAATGAGCTTCATGCTCGGGCACTAAATGACTTCCCTTGTTCAAAGTATTGAATTCATTCAATTGTCTTTAGATGAACTCTTATGATAAGTAGTTTTCTCTAAAATTTTCTTCAAATAAATCCCAAGTTACCTCTCATATATCCATTCCCAACTAGGGTAATAATGTCTTCCACCAAAGTAATTTGTTTCCTTTCAATTGAAATACACCCATCTTGGACTTCATATTTGAGGTGCAATCCCTCAAGGTGAAGCACATAACCATGTTTTCTAGCCATGCCTCTACAATTTTTCCATATGTGGACCCTCGAAAATATGGAAATTTTACCTTTTCCAAATCTCATCGCACATAATTTCTTGCGCGTTTTTGGGCCCTTCATTCTGCATGATAGACCATCCATATTCTCATTCCATAGAATTTATTAATGCCTCTTACATGTGATGGAATGATATCATTAAATTAAGCACCCCTCTAGCGGGAATCTATTCCTGTGTTGTGATGTGTTCTCTAACATTGGGTGGGATGGCAGGAGTTAGTTGTTGTGGTGCTGCCATGTTGTTCCCTCAAGCAACCCTACTCCTTATGAATCTTCTTCTAACCATGTTACCTATTTCAACAATTTCAAATTTAAAAATTTAGTCCCAATTAATGTAATAAACTTCGTGTGGAAAGTGAAAATGGTTATAAGTTTCATACCCTCCTGAACCATCCTAGTCACCTTACTATGGATTAATTTATGCACTATAGGGTTTTCACATCCTTAACTTATCAAATTGATGAAACTAACTATAACAACCTCCACTTTAACATTCATAATTTATTTTGACACACAAATAAATATATTCAATTGTAATTAGCTCATTATACCTTAATAACTTAATGGTAATACTATAACTAAATGTATAAAATATAAATTTAAACAAATTAATAACCAGTCTATTTATATTATTATATTTCAACAAATTAATAACTATTCTATTTATATTATGTATATAATATGTCTGTATAGAATAAAATAATGAAGATTATAATCCCATATGTATATGAATTGTAATATTCTTACCCCAAAGTAAATTTAGTAAGTTCGTTATAAATTAAATATAAGGTAGTTGAAAAACGAGTTTTCTTTGGTGTTACTTTTTGAAGGCTTTTTTAGTGGATTTTTCTGGATTCATTGAAAACAAAAGTTTGATGGGTAACCTTGTAATAGAATTGCCCTAGGGGTTTTATAGGGTGTTGAATCCATATATACAGTCAAAAACCCAGTTTATCAAGATTTCACCTCAAAAAATTTCACCAGATTCCGACAAACTCCAAAAAGTAGCACTAAATACAACTCTGTTGAAAAATAATATTGAATTTTCCCAAATCTGTATATTTATCAAAATTTCACCTCAAATTTTTTCACCCGATTCTAGCAACTCCAAAAAGTAGCACTGAATACAACTTTGCTGAAAAAAATATTTACTTTATTGCCAATTAAGACTTTAATTCATAATTCTTAAATAAATTTTGTACATATGATTTTAAATCTAAGCTTCATGTAATCCTCAATTTGTAGTATTTTTAGTATCAATAATTAATTTCCAAAATTCTACTTTGATGCCTTATTGATTAATTCATATAAATCTGTAAATTAAATTTTTACTTCAAAAATTCAACATAACTAACTTATGGGAAATGCATTTTTTGAGAATGGAAATTTCAACAAATCTGGTAAATAATTAAGCTCTATACAATAATGTTTCCTTTATCCATTTTGTTACTTTAGTTTAATGAAGTTTAGAACTTTAATTCAATGATAATGCAATCATAATGGGAAAGAATTTTTTTATTATTCAAACCTTTATGGTGTGGAGAGGCTTTTTACAACCCGGTATAGAGTTATGAGAAATAATTTTTTTATTATTTAAATTACATGCTCTCTACAACCCAGTATAGAGTAGATGTGTAAGTGTAATGTAAGTATGTAAACAATTCTAAATATAAGCTTAGTTAAAAAAAATAAAAAATAAAAACTGATCTAGATGTGTGCAAATATTTAAATGTTGGCTCAATTAATACTACAAAGTTGACCTAATAAAAATAATAAAATTAAATTTGTTATATTTTGATTTTTTTATTAACTTGTGAATAGGCTTTGTTATAAAACCATGGGCCAGTACCATAAACTATCAATATGGCATGCCCAAAAACTATAACTTGTTTCACAACAAAAATATTTTATAACAATATGACAAGATTAACCATAGATATTAAATTCACCCCCACTTTACGATGGATATTACTAACTTGTAACAATATGACAAGATTCTTAACCATAGATATTAAATTCACCCCCATTTTACGATGGATATTACTAACTTGACAAAATTAGGCTTTGTTACAACACCACATGCCCAAAAAAGTATAACTTATTTCACAATCAAAATATTTTATAACAATATGAAAATATTCTTAACCATGGATATTCATCCCCACTTTACCATGGATATTATTAACTTGTACATAGGCTTTGTTAAAATACCGTGGGCTACTACCATGCCTTATCAATACCACATGCCCAAAAAAACATTACTTATTTTACAATCAAAATATTTTATAACAATATGTCAAGATTCTTAATCATGTATATTCACCCCCACTTTTCCATTGATATTATGAACTTGTGATTAGGATTTGCTACAATAGCATGGGCCAATACCATGTCTTAATGATACTACATAATAGAAAATCATAACTTATTTCAGAATCAAAATATTTTATAATAATATGACAAATTTCTTAACCATGGATATTCACCTTCAATTTAGCATGGACATTATTAACTTGTAAATAGGGTTTGTTACAATAACATGGGACAATACCATGGCTTATCAATACCACATACCCAAAAACCATAACTTATTTCACGATACAAATATTTTATCTAAATTCAATTTTATAGCATTTTTCTAATTGAAGCTAAAAGGGAAAATGTTATCATTAGTTTTGAGATATATCTAAACCCTTTGTCCTCACAACTACTAAAAATATTCCCATAGAAATTAAATTAAGGTTTTAATAAAATTGAAAATGAGAATACTTTTATATTTAAAGACATGTGAAATTCATATAATACTAATATTATTAGTAGGAACCAACATAGATCCATCTTAACTAAGGATCCATACGATAACAACAAGAAAAGTGAAGGGAAGAAAGGGGGAGTGGGAGAGACAGAGGGAGATAGTGACAAAGTGGAGGGCAAAGAGAGAGAGGGAGAGAGATATGGGGTGGTATGGAGTGAGGGAGGTGGGAGAGAGAGGAAGGAAGAGAGCAGGGGTGGGAGAGAGAGCGAGGAAATAACAACAACATAAAGAGATAGAGGTGTAGAGACAGAGGGAGTGACAATGGATTGATGGTGAGAGAGTGAGGTAAAGAGGAGAGGATGGAATATAGAGAAGAGGAGGGGAGAGAGATAGGGAGAGAAGGGAAAGAGAGATAAAGAGTGAGGAACATAAATGGAGCGGCGAGAGATAAGGGTAGAGAGAGATAGAGAGAGAGATGGTGGGGGAGAGAGAGAGGGAAGTGGGAGAGAAAGGGAGAAATAGGCTTCAAGAGAGAGAATGAGAGAGAGATGGAATTGGAGGGAATAGAGAGGGAAGGAAGAAGAAATACATAGAGGGAGAATGGTAGCAAGAGGAAGTGACAAGGGAGTTGTGGAGAGAGAGTGAGGGAGAGAGGAGAGAAGGGGGGAAGAGATAGATAAGGAGAGAAGGGGAGAAGAGAGAGAGAGAGAGAGGCAGAGAGGAATAGGGTGGGAGAGATAGAGAGATATATATGGAGAGAGAGAGAATGTATGTCTGGGGGTTGAGATAGAGAGAGGGAATAATAAAGAGACACATAGATACAAATATAGATATTATAGAGTATTATATAACCAAACTAGATCCATATTAACTTGTATCTCTCAAGCACTAAGAGATATCAAATATCTCAAGGTGCAAAGATTTCCTCAATTTTTGCACTCAAAAAATAGGTTTGCACCTCAAGAGATTGGATCCATTTCAGTGCTTGATAGATCCGAGTTAACATGGATCTAGGATGGTGTATATATATATATATTCTAAATCTATGTGGAAGTCTGCGGAATACCTTACTAAAATGTCTTGGAATGTTACCACTTGAGAGAATGCATTGTACAAAAACCTTCTAAGAATGGTAATTATTGGTTTCAGTATTGGTTTATATTTGACTCAACATGTATTTTGTTAATCCAAAATCGTGAACTTCGACGAAAATTACTATATGTACAATAGAGCCTCTGTAAACCCTCTCTAATTTCACTGTATCAAATCAAATCATAAACAATTATTCCACCCTAAAAACTTAGAACAAGATCTCTAATTGAAGTTTCACTCCTTTAATCACTCTTTGTCTACAGAAAAAGAGGGCAACATTTTAATAAAAATACCTAAACTTCTAATAACATTCAATATGGACAAAAACTTCCATACCAAAGCCACACCAACCAAGAAAGATAAATTACCTGACTCTATGATTCAATTTATCATAGTATTAATGGAAATTTTCACTACAAATAGATCTCTTCAATATTCAAACCATGCATACATTATGTCTACAAATATCTGTGTGGAAATTCCAATAAATAAAATCAACACTGTTATTTTGAATCCTAGTAAACCACTGGTCAATCAAATTGCCACCACACCATTCATGAAATAATTCACACTTATAATAATTTTCTTACAACTCTTAGTAAATAGAATGCAACCCACAACATTAAATGAAAACAACAATCTTGTCTTCTTTGGAAATAATTCCCTGTTATACTTTAATTCATGCACTTTGTATGATTCCCATACCTTGTATAATGCATGTACTGAAATGAGCAAGCCTAATCCTAAACTAACCCAGATAAAAAATAATAAGAAAAATTTTCAAACGAAATCACCCTTACTTACTCAGGCAAGGGAACAATCGATGTTTCGATTTGGTGTGATGGATCATAAGCACCCTCGAATTTTTTAGCTTAATTCATGAGAGGACACGAAGGAAAAATGGTAAAGGATTGGAAACAGAGTGGAGAAAAAAGACTAATTAAAAACCAATCATTAATACTTAAGGAAATGATTTGTCCACAAGGGTGTACACAACAAGTTAGCCATGTCCTTACCAACTTAACTAAGATCACGGTGACCCATGTTAGAGACAACTATTTATTTCAATCGGTAAGAAAAAAATATCACAAAAATTAGTTGGTCTTTACCCCAGACCTCAGTCTTCGAAATATTTGACAGTCAACTTAGAAGAAGACTCAGATCATGAGTCGTTAATATAAGGAAACAATCACATGAGAATAACAAAAAAATCAAGATAATATGAAACCTTAATAGTTTAGAATCAAGACTGAAACCCTCAAACAAATAGATCTAAAACTCCTACAAAGTGAAGGGAAGAGAAGGTGAGGGGGAGAGCCGGAGGGAGATAGTGACAAAGCTACAGGGAAGAGAGAGATATAGAGAGAGATGGGGGGAGATGGGGAGAGGGAGGTGGGAGAGAGAGGATGGAAGACATAGGGTAGGGGAGAGAGAGATGGAGAGAGAGTGTGATGGAGTTGGAGGGGGAGAGAGAGGTAGGAAAGAACAACGACATGGGGAGAGAGAGGTGGAGAGAGAACATGAGTGACAAGGGAGAGATGGAGAGAGAGTGAGGGAGAGATGAGTAGAGGGAAGAGAGAGAAGAGTAAGGGAGAGAGATAGGGAGAGAAGGGAAAGAGAGAGCAAGAGGAAGCATAAATATGGAGGGGAGAGAGAGAATGGGAGACACAAGGAGATAGTGAGCGAGAGAGAGAGAGAGAGAGAGAGAGAGAGAGAGAGAGAGAGAGAGAGATGGGGGACAAAGAGAGAGGGAGGTGGGAGAGAAAGGGAGAGATAGGACTACAAATAAATAAGGAGAGAGAGGTGGAGTTGGAGGGGTATAGAGAGGGAAGGAAGAAGAAAAACATAGAGGGAGAAAGGTAAAGAGAGAGGGATTGACAAGGGAGTGATGGAGAGAGAGTTAGGGAGAGAGGAGAGCAAGGGCGAAGAAAGACAATGAGAGAAGGGGAAAAGAGAGAGGTGAAGAGGAAGAGGGAGGGAGAGAGAGAGAGATAAAGATATTGAGAGAGAGAGTGTATGTTTGGGGGGTGAGATAGAGAGATGGAATAAGAAAGAGACATATATAAATATATATATTATATAGTATTATATAACCAGCCTAGATCCATCCTAAACTAGATCTATCAAGCACCGAGAGGGATAAAATATCTCGAGGTGTAAACCTTTCCTCAATTTTTTCACTCAAGAAAGATGTTTTCACCTCGAGAGATTGGATTTCTCTTGGAGCTTGATAGGCCTGGGTTAATATGGATCTAGACTACTATATATATATATATATATATATATATATATATATATATAGAGAGAGAGAGAGAGAGAGAGAGAGAGAGAGAGAGAGAGAGATTCTAAATCTATGTCAAAGTATGTGGAATACCTTACTAAAATACCTTGCAAGATTGCCACTTGAGAGAACTCATTATAGAAAACCCTTCTAAGATTAGTCATTGTTGGTTGCATTATTGGTTTTTATTTGACTCAACATTTATCTTTTCAATCTCGAATCATCAATTTCGAGGTGCAGTACTATATGTACCAGAGGAACTCTGTAAACCCTATCTAATTTCACCACATCAAATCAAATCATAAGCAATTATTTCAACCTACAAACTTAGAACAAGATCTGTACTTGAAGTTTCACTCCTTTAATCAAGCGTTGTCAACAGAAAAAGAGGGAAGCTTACTAAAAAAAACAAATTAAATACCAATAACATTCAATTTGGAAAAAAACCTCAAAAATGACAACCTCACCAACCAACCAAGATAAATTAACTGACTGTGATTCAATCCATCACATGTATTAATGGAAAGTTTCATTACAAATACATATCTTCAATCTTCAGTCCATGCATACAATATGTCTACAAATATTTGTGTGTAAATCCGTATAAATAAAATCATCATTTCTATTTTGAATCCTAGTAAAGCACCAACCAATCAAACTTCCATCACATCCTTCATGAAATAATTCACACTTACAACAATTCGGTCACAACTCTTAGTAAATAGAATGCAACACACAACATTAAATTAAAACCACAATTTTGCCTTATTTTTAAATAATACTATGTATTACTTGAATGCCTGCACTCAGTATGATGAAGGTGCCTCATATAATGCCTGTACTGAAATGAACAACCCTAATCCTAAAGTAACCCAGATAAAAATAATAAGAACTAATTTCATATGAAATCACGTTTACTTACTCAGGAAAGAGAAAATTTGACATTTCGATTCAATGTTATTGATAATAAGCACCCTAGAATTTGTCAGGTTAGGTCATGAGAGAACAAAGAGGAAAAATTTTAAAGGATTGGAAACAAAGTGCATAGCAGAGACTAATTACAAACGAAACACTAAGACTTAGTTCAATGATTCATCCACAAGGGTGCACACAACAAGTTAAGCTTGTCTTTACCAACTGACCTCAACTCACGGTAACCCAAGTTACAGATAAATCATTATTTCTACCAGCAGCAAAAAGAATATAAAAAAACTTAGCTTGTCCTTACCCCAGACTGCAGTCTTAGATATATTTGATAGTCAACTCAGAAGAAGATAGATTGGTGAGCCCTGGTATTGTACCAAGGGTGCTGCAACTCCCAGGGGCTATCCTACTTTACTTTATCAACCTGGGGTTCGTACAAACTTGGAGGTGACAATGCTATATACAAAGTAGATGTATTTTGTTCATGTCATCCTCTTCTACTTTACGAAAGGGTGTTATTTCTTAAACTATGATAAAAACTGAAAAGTAAATTGCTGGAAGGAAATGACAGAAAGGAAACTAACTTAATTTTCATATAGGAAAAGTTGGAAATGAAACTAATTTAATGTGTAGAAAGGAAATGACAGAAACAAACTAAATTAAATTGCTGAAAAGAAATGACAGGGAGGAAACTAAACTAAATTGATTAAAGGAAACTAATTACAACCACACTAAACTTGGACAATTGCCTAAACACGCCCTACTTATCTTATGCTCTATCTACAATGCTTCTATCCATTCAACTAAGCTATCTAGAACTTAATTATAATTTGAAGAGGTGTTGCTTGCAATTCAAATAAGAAAGGGGTAAAGGTGCTAATGGAAAGATAAACACATGAAACAAGGCTTAGAGGTGGAAAGATGGGTTTAAACCTTATTAAAACTTGATTATAGTGCAAAAATGCTTTGGAGCATCCTAGAATGATTTGAAAAGTGCGATGGCAAAGTTGCGATGGAGAGTGATTGCAATCGATGCTTGGAGTGGTAAAGGTTAACAAGAACAAAATAAAAAGTGTGATTTGCAATGTGCGATGCGGCGGATGACGTGGTGGTCGGACCGGTGGCGGAGTACAGGGTGATATCGCAATTGACAGACAGGAGCGGTAAGTGTTAAAGGAACAAAATAAAAAGTGTGATTTGCAAAGTGCGATGGGGAAAAAATGCGAAGTGCAAAATGCAACGGGATAAAAACTATGAAGTGTGAAATGTGATATTGCAAGCGATATATCACAAAGTTGGAGGGATAGCAAAAGTGTTGTTAAGGAAAATTTTACAAAGTGAAAAATGCGATGGGTGATGTGGCGGTGGGACCGACGGCAGAGTGCGATGATAGTATCGCAATCGGCAAAAAGGAGCGATAAGTCTTAAAGAAAAAGGGAAAAGGTCGCGAAGTGTGATTTGTGATTTGCGAAGTACGATAGCAAGGAGTTTCGATGAGGAAGGCAGAGGTCGAATTTCAATGGTTTTCAAGCGTTTTGCATTAAAAATGGTAGGGCAACCATGACCAATAAGAACAAAGGAATAAGGCGGGCTGGATATTTTAAGTGTTTTGAGGGATAAAAGGTGGGTGAAGCAGTTGAAAATAAGAGGAAAAGGAGGGAAATGGAGGTGTAAAAAAAGTTTTCAGGCCATGAAGACAAAAATGTAAAATGAAGTGGGCAGGTGCCACGGAGTTGCTCTAGGGTTTTAGCAATAATTCCTGCAATAAACCTGCTAATTTATGCGAAAATAAATAGAAAAATGCAAAAAAATACAGTGCAAAGGGAGACTGAAAAATGGTAATGCAACTCTACTTTTAATCTCAGAAACAGTGAACATAGATCAGTTTTTGGGTGTGTGGGAAGGTTCACCCTCCTCGAGCTATATTGACAGAAATGAGAAGGGGGTCTTGATCCACATATTTTTTTGTTTTTATCCTCTATTCTATTAATCACAAGAAAATGAAACCTACAGCAGCACACTGAAAGCAAAACTAAACAGCAACTTGAAGCATAAACAAAATCATCAGAAGCAGAGCTAATGGAATGATAGAAAGCAGAGAGAAAATACAGCAGAGAGGCTCTGGCACATGGATTGGGCCCTAACCCATGAACCTAGCTCTCTGAAACTTAAATCAGTAAAATCAAATCACTCTACTCATTTCATAAAAGAATAGCCTCATACATTTATGAATTTTTTATCACTGAGTAAAATAATAAAAATCTCAATAGCTTGCAACAAAATTTTGAGTAGAATCGACTCGTTCCTAACTCTATCTCTACTCTATTTATTCTACATGGCAGTTACCAATGGCTCCCTAGAAAATAGTGATTGATTCCATTTGACTCCAGGTAAACAAAGATTGAGTGCACTCTTCTTCGAGTTGCTTAGCTACCTCTAGAACTCAAATTGTTGTAGAGAATCCTTGGGGCTCCTTTGGCTCCCTTTGGAATTTGAATTGCTGGAGAGAATATTTGGGATACTTTGGATGCCTTTGAGATTTAATAAGGGAGGAAAATCCTCCTATAATTTCTCCTTGTTGTCTCCTCCAAGTCTTGTTGATAAAATCCTTACAAAAATGCTAATAATTCATGATTTTTTGCACTCAACCTCATATTAGGCACTCAGGGTATGTTAGCCTTAATCACCACCTATAATAGCATCAGAAAACTAAATAATAATAAAAATGAATGAAATAGAGATCTAAGAAGGCAAAAAGGTGATCATTAACCCCTCCAAATATGTCTAATGATGGAGCTCATCATCACCCCATACTGAATGGTTTCTCATCCTCTGAGCAACTAATCCTGCCCCTGCATTTCCTTTAAGGCTTTGACAACCCCCCTAATTTCCTGAGGAAGAAGTGTGGGAGTTTCCACAAAGGGGTAAAAACCATTACTTTTTTCTGCATTCTCCCATTCTCTATCTTGTGCCTCTGTGTCCTTTTCATAATTCAGCCCCAACATCAAAGGTGGGTTAGGCTTTAGTCCCAAACATTGGATATTTTTGGCCTGCATGTCCCTCTTGTATAATGGTTCCCTTTCCAATGCACCCCTCAGTCTTTCTGGAGTACGGTGCTCCCTGTTCTTAAGGCTATGAGGGAGGTTGTTCCATCTCCTATGGTTGGCCATAATGCACTCATCTTCTATCTGCCTAGAAACATCATCAAAGTGGCCTATTACATGTGTTTGAGTCTGAAGGTATATTTCAACTAGTGCGAGGTCCCTTTCAATCTCTTGACGGTTAAGGATGACTCCTCTTGGGCTGAAAAATTCTGGTCTGATATGTAAGGGCTCTCTATTTCTTCTTCTCATGGCCCTCCATATTTCATTTTCTCTAGTTCCCTCATTCATCATCCAAGATGTTAGAGCCATCAACTGCATATCCCCCATTGTAGGATTGGGGTCCCAAGTATCCAGACTTGTCAGCATAAGGTTATGCACATAAAAATCTGCCATCTTTTCCTGATAAACCATGTTAGCTTTCTTGTAGAAATCCATGAATTACCTACAATATTGGAAAGGTAGGGATCCATGGGAGGCTAGAGTTTTGATTTGAAATAGGAGCCATTGCTCCTTGAGGTACACAACATATGAGTCATAAGGGAATCTGTGCTGAAGGGATTCTATGTATAAGTCTGCCATGGTGGCTACTTGATTCCCTTTTTGTTGAAATTGCTTCTTCAGTGCTACATTCTTTGCATGTGCCTTCTGCGGCTACTCCTTCCTTCTCCCTTGGTGATTCTTCAATGATAGTCGGGCTCGTGGGATGAGTTTTTGTCTCTCTCTGACTTATCCTCTAAATCTTGTCAGCTCTGAAATAGATATATGTCTGCCTTTTTCTCTTTGCGCTCAAAGGAGCTAAGGTGGCAACTACCTCTTTGTCTTGAGGGGATGTGGTGCTATTTTGTGAGTCTGCTTCTTTCTCACTTTATGCTACCTATATGAATTATATTTCCATCTCTTCTATTTTTCCTTGTTCCTCTGTCTCTTCCTCTTCTTCTTCTGGTTCTTCTTGTTCCTCTTCTGGTTCTTCTACTTCTGAGGTTAGGAGAAAAAATTCCCTTGGTCCCTTGCTATTGTGTCTGATACGTGGTATGCTTCGAAAGCTAGCTCGACTACTGGTGATGTTGTTCTTCTGCTACTGTTGCACGTTGTTCAAATATGCAGCCCACTCTCGATACTATTGTGTTGTGGGTTCCCTTCGGTCTCCTTCCCTAAAAAATTCTCAAATCACTGATTTCGATGAGATAGAATCTCTTTTTATTAGATTTCGCAACTAATTTTGGAGTGCTTATGTAACTTGGCTAAGCTCAAGTTTCTGTTGTAGACAGTTGGACCCTCTTCTTATTAACTATTTGATGTTGTGTGTCTCATCACCTCCTTCTCCTCTACTCCACTTGATTTAATTTTTTTATTTTGCATGCCCAAGTGGCATGACTTTGCATTTATCCCTAGTCATAATTCACGACAGTGGCCAAGCTAGATGGCCACCTTTCTGCCCCTTAAACTCTAAGTCTACAAATTTCATTATTTCTAGCTATTATGGATGCATAGTGAGGGGTGAGAAGCTATACCTGAGTTTACCTGTTGTTTTCAAGGAATTTTCAGGAGATGGAATTTGGAGACAAGATGTTTAGATGCTGCGTTCTTCACTATATTCATGTTCTCTGAGTGAGCAACTTGCTGAATGAGTAGCTTCCTGAGTGAGATGCTAGTATTTTCTTGTTGTTTCTTTCCACTGTACATGTTGCGTGGGGTGCTCAAGATGCCATGGGTGGAATTCTCGCTCTCCTAGAGTCTGTTATGCAACTTTTATTCTTGTTTTTCTTTGCAGTCCATGAACAAATTTGTTTTTTAAGGAACTCCTGATGTTTGTAGCAGTTTGTGGCTTGTTTTATTTTTCTACATTATGCTCATGAATGGAGGAATATGGTGTATGGAGGTGATGGAAGGAGTTATGGAGATGAATGGGGTGAATTATGGGATAGATTGTAAAATAGGAGAAGGGGTAAGAAGATGAATGCTTCCCTGTGTTTCCAGAAACCATTAATAACCTGCAAAAGTGGGCTATTGCCATGGAGGTTTTCAACCCACAAACTTGCCTTGGGTTCCTCAGAGAGGTTTTCACCCATGAATATTTATTCTCTCTTTTTTTTTGAGAGAGAGAAAGTGAGTTGCCTTCATCGAGGTTTTCAACCCACAATCTTGCCTTGGGTGCCTCACAGAGGTTTTCACCCATGGATCTTTATTATTTTTTCTCTTTTTTTTTAAGGAGGTGTGGAAAACTATGGAGTTTCCCATCACATACACCTCTCTACGTATTGAATTTATGAACTCTACCCTTGACAAAGGCTTCTTGTAAATTTTAATTCTGTGACCATTGACAAGCAAGGGGGTTCCTTTCTCATCTATGGTTCTGATTTGAACTGTGCCATTATCAAAACATTTTTCCACTATGTAAGGTCCCAACCGTATTGTCATAAGCTTGCCTTTGAAATATTTAAACCTTGAATCATACAACAACGCCCAATATCCTTCTTGGAAGTTCTTTTCTTTGATGTTCTTGCCATGCCAGACCTTCCTTTGCAGCTGAAATACCTTTGTGTGAAGAAGTGCTTGCATTCTGAATTCATCCAATCCATTTAGTTGTAGCAGCCTCTCTTTTTGGGCATTTGATAAATCTAGATTTAATTTAGCTGCCATTATTAAAGAATTGAATTCAAAATCAACTTAAAGTAGAGCCTTCTTACCATAGACTAGTTCATAAGGAGTGAATCATGTTGTTGTCTTCCAAGTAGTGTTGTAGGCCCAAGTAGCTTCTACCAATCTGTCTGCCCAATCTTTTCTGCTGCTGCTCACAACCTTGGTGAGGATTCTCTCTACAGATTGGTTAGTTACTTCTACTAGGCAATTGGCATGAGGGTGATAGGGGGTCGAAATTACATTCTTAATATTGTGCTTCCTCAAAATATTCTCAATGAGGTGAGAGGTGAATTGTGCTCCCTGATCAGTGAATATTTCTCTGGGGTACCCAGACTTGTAAAACACATTCTCCCTTAGAAATTCTTCTACTTTCTCCTTGATTTATACCTTCACTGCTTTTTTTTTAGCCCACTTTGTCAAGTAATCAGTGTAGACTATGATATACTTCTTTTGTCGGGATGGTGGATCGATAGGTCCAAAAAATTCCATGCCCCACTTTTCAAATGGCTCAAGAGCCACCCGAGGGTGCAAAGGCATCTCATCCCTTTGCGTGGGTTTCCCCATGCTTTGGAACTGGTCACACCTACTGGTGTATCTTCTGGAATCTTGGTGAAGGGTAGGCCAATAGTATCATGCCTGCAAGAATTTGTAAGCAGTTCTCCTTGTAACAAAATGGCCTCCACATGGGCTGCCATGACATGCAGAGAGGATATAAAAAAATTCTTCCTCCCTCACACATCTCCTTAGGATTTGATTAGGGCCTAGCTTGAAAAGGTTTCCCCCAATCCATGTGAAAGGTTATATCAGCCAAGTAGTTGGCTATATCAACAAAACATGGTGAGAGTGATGATATAGCAAAAATATGCTCATCTGGAAGTTGGTCATCCACCATTCCTTCTTCACATGTAGGGAGAGCTAACCTAGACAAAAAATCTGCAACAATATTCTCCTTTCTAGGTTTATCAACAATAGTCAAATCAAATTGCTGCAAAAGTAACAACCATATAATTACCCTATAATTAACATCTGGTTTGTTCATTAAATACTTGATGGTTGCATGGTCAGTGTGAAAAAAGGTTTGATATCCAGTTACATAATGCCTGAATTTGTTCAAAGCATGGATAATGGCTAAGATCTCCTTCTCAGTAACAGCATAAATCAGTTCAGCCTTGGACAAGTTATTGCTAATGAAATAAATGGCATAAGGGATTTTGTCCTCTAATTTTCCTAATGTTGCCCCTACAGCTTTGTTGGATGCATCAATATGGATGTGGAAAGGCAGAGTCCAATTTGGACCTCGGAGGATGGGGGCAGTAGTCAACTTTCCCTTAATGAGCTCGAAAGCCTCTTGACAAGGACCAGAACAAATAAACTCAGAATATTTGGCCAATAACCTAAATAATGGCGAAGAAATCATGCTAAAATATCTGATGAACCTTCTATAGTAACCAGCTAAGCCTAAGAAACTCCTGACATATTTCTTATTTTGAGGAGCAGGTACCCTTTTGATGATAGTGATTTTGTTCGGGTCTACTTGTATTCCTACTTGGGATATGGAATGTCCTAATAAAAACCCTGCTTTCTTCAGGAATTCACACTTTTCTGGGCTCAAGGAGAGATGCATCTCAATGCACCTTCTTATTACTTTACCCAAATTAGAGAGAGCGTCCTGGAAGTCATCCCCATATGGTGTGAAACCATCCATGTAGATTTTGACAGAGTCATGGACTAACTCAGAAAATATGCTCAGGATAACTCTTTGGAAGGTATTTGTGGCATTGCACAACCCAAAGGGTAGGAATCTAGAAGCAAAGGTACCCCAAGGGCAGGTGAAAGTAGTCTTTTCCTAGTCTTCAGGGTTGATTTGAATATGATTGTACCGACTAAACCCATCTAAGAAGGAAAATAACTTCTTCCCCGCAAGTCCATCCAAGACTGGGTCTATAAAGGGCAAAGAGAAATGGTCTTTCTTGGTTGCTTTGTTAATTTCTCGATAGTCAACACAAATTCACCACTTCCCATTCTTCTTTGGGACTAGGACAAGAGGAGATACCCACTCACTATCGGATATAGGATATATTAACCTTGCATCCAATAGTTTCTGCAGCTCTTCTTTGACTATGTCCTTCACAGCCGGGTTCATCCTTCTTTGGGGTTGTCTCACAGGCTTGCATCCTTATTTTATGTAAATATGTTTTTTTCACACTGAAGGATGCACTCCTTTCATTTCCTTTTAATCCCAAGCAAACACTTCTAGATTTTTTTTCAAAAGTTGGCATAGTTGCTTCTCCTCTTCATTCGAGAGGTTTGGTTGACTTTCAGAGATCTAGATGAGCCAAACTCAATAGCCTTGGTGGATTCTGAGGTTGACTCAAATGAGTTCCCTTCCATCTGAGGTTGTCTTTCAGACTATTTGACTAAGGTATTGAGAGGAATGTTAGTGGAGGAATGGTTTTGAATGGTATGGTCGATGAGTTCATCTTCATTAAGCTGACCCCCTCTAAGAATAACATCTATGGTTACATAGGGGCAGTGTTATATAACTCATCTTCTTCATCCTCCAACCATATAGAGAGATCATGATTAATGGAAGGCTGGGCTGGAGGATATAACACTAGCTATTTAGACAAAGGCCCATTTTTTATAGTCATGTTTCTAGCCTGACAATTAAAATAAGCATATGCACTGGCTAACCAAGGTCTCCCTAAGATGAGGGGATAACCATTAAACTTGGTTTTTGGTTGCAGGACTAGGAAATCTGTAGGATACTCCCAAGAGTCAATGGTAACCATAACATCCTCAACAATTCCTTCCAGAGTTACTATGGATCTATCTGCATGTTGAAAAACTGTTGTGATTTTCCTCAAAGTCCCTTGGAGATTAAGTTTCAACATAGTTTCCTTGGCCATGATATTGATGGCAGCCCCTAGATCAATCAGAGTGTTGGGGACTATGACACCATCTATATGCACATCAACAATTGGACTACCAAAGTCCAGGTACTTTGGAAATGTCACCTTCCTTAGCATTAGGTCAGACAATTGTCCTACCACATTGATGGTGGGGGTATCTCTCTTCCTTCTCCCAGGTTTCTTGAAGCACTTTCCTTTGATGAGCCTATTGTAGATAGGGACACCCTTAATGGCCTAGATAAGTGGTATATTTACACACAAATTTTCCAATTATCCCAGGAGTTAAGTCTCCTCTGGGGTGTGCTGACTAGTGTGGATCAAGCGCTCAGGAAAAGGAGGATGTTGGATCTTAGTGTTACCTTCTTCCTTTTCCTCTGCATCCTCTACAGGTGGACATGGAGGATGGTTGTCTGCGATTACTCTTCTCGACCTGAGATTAACCTCTTGTATCTCTACAACACAATCTGGATAGCATGTTTCTCCACTGGGAGCCTATTGTTCCTGTCTGTTGTTTAGGTTTGGATTGGGTTGTGCAAGTTTCAGTAGCCTAGGTGGAGCAGCATGAGTAAGATGATGTTGAGGTTGGGGTGGAGGCATTAGAGTGGGTGGTTGATTTTGTTGAGGCCTCCACCATTTGGATGGATTGTTCCACTGAGGTTGTTGTGGAACATACTACTGAAATGGTTGGTTTACTAGCTGAGGAAGATATGAAGGGTTGTAAGGCCAAGTAGGAGGTGTAGACCAGGACGGAGGAGTGGGGGTGTACCAAGGTTGCATGGGTGCACTCTGATTGTTGTGATAGTAAGAGTAAGGTGCACCTTGCACACCTTTTTGATATAACCGAGGACCTTGAGGCCTTCTCTAGTTGATGAAACAAAGTTTCTCTGGCATTTCTTCCCCACCTTGATATACAGGTTTAAGTCCAGGTAAGGAGGGACACTTTTCTGTGGCATGATTCTCCTCACAAACTAAGGAAACCTCTATGCCATTTAGTGGACACTCCTTTCTTGGGTTCTTCCTAGTACATCTACGACAAAATATGGCTAGGGCTCTCTCTTCTTCCTCTTGCTTCCTTTTGACCTGCATTGTGTCCATTTTCAAAGAAAAGGTGTGCAACATGTCACTCTTGAAGTCCTATTGCATGTTTCAAATCTCATGTTTTATGAAGGTGGAAGAGGAAGGGGTATTGGATGTGTTTTTGCCAACTCTGCCCTTCTTCGTAAATGCCCTAAAATGGTTCCAGAAGACAGTTTTGATTGTTTCATAAGGTAGTTGGTAGATATCTCCTCCAGATAGCATATTCAAGGTTTCTATCATATCTTCATTGATCCCTCGAAGAAGTGCAAGTTTAAGTGATGTGGGATAAAGAGTACAGTTGGCTCTCTTTTAGTTTAATTGAAACCTTTCTTCATAGTCCTCTAGGAATTCATCGGGTCCTAAGGTCATCCTAAATATTTCATCCTTAGTTTCCTTGGACCTACAGTAGTCTTTGTATTTGTTGTTGAAGGTATGTTCCATATGTGCCTAGGTAGTGATGTTATCCCCAGGAAAACCCATGAACCAGCATAAGGTTGCATCCTTAAGGGTGGATGGGAATAGCTTAAACTTATGATCATCATAGGTGTAGTCATAAGTCCTACAAACAATAGCAAATCCAAACATAAATGTGTCAGGGTCCTTAGAGGTAATTCCATGAAAGTGCGAAATAGCTGAGAGGCTAATGTTTTTCATCTTAGTTTCCCCATCTGCCTCTCTTATGGGAAAGCTCTCTGGATCTTAGCCATGGTTAAGATAGGTGAAGGAGGTCCCTCATTTGAAACAAGGTCTTCTTATTCTTCCCTAATAGGATCCTCAAAATATTCATAAGGCTCTCCTATAAGGGATTCAATGTCACTGCCATTGAAGAAGAGTGAAGGGTGGCTAGGAGGTGATGTGGGGGTTTTAGGTAAGATTTGTCACTGATCCCTCGAAGAAGTACAAGTTTAAGTAGTGCAGGATCAAGAGTACAGTTGGCTCTCTTGTAGTTTAATTAAAACCTCTCTTCATAGTCCTCTAGGGATTCATCAGGTCCTATAGTCATCCTAAATATTCCATCCTTAGTTTCCTTGGATCTACAATAGTCTTCCTATTTGTTGTTGAAGGTCTCTTCCATCTCTGCCCAAGTAGTGATGCTATTCCCAGGCAGACCCATGAACCAGCGCAAGGTTGCATCCTTAAGGGTGGATGGGAATAGCTTCAACTTTTGATCATCAGAGGTGTAGTCATAAGTCCTACAAACAACAGAAAATTCAAACATAAATGTGTCAGGGTCGTCAGAGGTAAGTTCATGAAAGTGTTGAAGAGTTGAGGGGCTAATTGTTTTTCATCTTAGTTTCCCCATCTGCCTCTCTTATGGGAAAGGCTCTATGGATCTCAGCCATGGTTAAGATAGGTGAAGCAGGTCCCTCAGTTGACACAAGGTCTTCTTATTCTTCCCCAATAGGATCCTCAAAATATTCATAAGGCTCTCCTATAGGGGGTTCAATCTCACTGCCACTGAAGAAGAGTGAAGGGCGGCTAGGAGGTGATGTGGGGGTTTTAGGTAAGATTTGTCTTTGAGTATTCCTACTCCTATGAGACATGAAAATAAGATATTTTTGTCTTTTTTAAATATTTGTGAATTGAAATGAAAAGAAAAGAAAGCAGAACATAATTCTAAAACAAAATCAAAATATCTATTAGGCAACTCCCCAGCAATGACACCAAAAAGTGGGGAGCCCTGGTATTGCACCAAGAGTGCTGCAACTCCTAGGGGTTGCACTACTTTACTTTATCAACTGGGGGTTCATACAAAATTGGAGGTGACAGCGCTATATACACAGTAGATGTATTATTTTCATGTAATCCTCTTCTGCTTTACGAAAGGGTGTTATTTCTTAAACTATGATAAAAACGAAAAAGTAAATTGCTGGAAGGAAATGACAGTAAGGAAACTAACTTAATTTTGAAAAATGAAATGACAGAAATGAAACTAATTTAAAGTGAAGAAAGGAAATGACAGAAAGAAACTAAATTAAATTTCTGAAAATAAATGACAGTGAGGAAACTAAACTAAATAGCTGAAAGGAAACTAATTTAAACCACACTAAACTTAGTCAATCAGCTCAAAACACCCTACTTATCTTATGTTCTATCTACCATGCTTCTATCCATGCAGCTAAGCTATCCAGGTTTAATTCTAATTTGAAGAGGTGTTACTCGCAGTTTGGAGAAGAAAGGGGTAAAGGTGCTAATGGAGAGATAAACACATGAAACAAGGCTTAGAGGTGGAAATATGGGTTTAAACCTTATTAAAACATGATTATAGCACAAAAAATCTTTGGAGCGAAATGATTTGAAAAGGGCGATGGTGAAGTTGCGATGGAGGGTGATCACAATCGGCGTTTGGAGTGGTAAAGGTTAACAAGAACAAAATAAAAAGTGCAATTTGCAATGTGCGATGTGGTGAATGACATGGTGGTGGGACCAGTGGCGGAGTACGGGGTGATATCGCAATTGGTAGACAGGAGCAGTAAGTGTTAAAGGAACAAAATAAAAGTGCGATGGGGAAAAAAATACGAGGTACGAAATGCAACGGGATAAAAACCGCGAAGTGAAAAATGAGATATCACAAAGTTGGAGGGATAGCGGAGGTGTTGTTCAGGAAAAGTTTGCGAAGTGCGAAGTGCGATGGGTGACGTGGCAGTGGGACCAGCGGCGAAGTGCAATGACAATATCACAATCGGAAAAAAGGAGCAGTAAGTCTTAAAGAAAAAGGGAAAAGGTCGTGAAGTGCAATTTGCGATTTGTGAAGTACGATAGCGGGAGTTTCGATGAGGAAGGTGGAAGTCAATTTTCAATGGATTTCAAGCGTTTTGCGTTAAAAAGGGTATGGCAACCATGACCAATAAGAACAAAGGAATAAGGTGGGCTGGATATTTTAAGTGTTTTGAGGGAGTAAAAGGTGGGTGTAGCAGTTGCAAATAAGAGGAAAAGGAGGGAAATGGAGGCGTAAAAACAGTGTTCAGGCTATGCAGACAGAGATGGAAAATGAATTAGGAAGGTGCCACGGAGTTGCTCTGTGGTTTTAGCAATAATTCCTGCAATCAAACTGCTAACTTATGTGCAAAGAAATGGACAGCGTAAAAATACAGTGCAAAGGGAGACTGAAAAATGGTAATGCAACTCTACTTTTAATCTCAGAAACAGTGAATAGAGATCATTTTTTGGGTGTGTGGAAAGGTTCACTCTCCTTGAGCTCTATTGACAGAGATGAGAAGGGGGTCTTGATCCACATATTTTTTGGTTTTTCTCCTCTATTATATTAATCACAAGCAAATGAAACCTACAACAACACATTAAAATAAAAACTAAACAACAACTTGAAGCATAAACAAAATTATCAGAAGCGGAGCTAATGGAATGATAGAAAGCAGAGAACAAATACAATAGAGAGGCTGAGGCACATGGATTGGGCCCTAACCCACGAGCCTAGCTCTCTAAAACTTAAATCAGTAAAATGAAATCAGTCTGCTCATTTCATAAAACAATAGCCTCATACATTGATGGAAGTTTGATCACTGAGTAAAATAATAAAAAGCTCAATAGCTTGTAACAAAATTTTGAATAGAATCGATCCCTTCCTAGCTCTATCTCTACTCTATTTATTCTACTGGGAAGCTACCAACAACTCCCTAGAAAATAGTGATTGAGTCCACTTGACTCCAGGTAAACAAAGATTGAGTGCACTCCTCTTTGAGTTGCTTGGCTGCCTCTCAAACTCGAATTGCTGGAGAGAATCCTTGGGGATCCGTTGGATACCTTTGGAATTCGAATTTCTTGAGAGAATATTTGGGATCCTTTGGCTGCCTTTGAGAGTTAAGGAGGGTGGAAAATCATCCTATAATTTCTCCTTACTGTCTCCTCCAAGTCTTGATGATAAAATCCACAAAAATTCTACTAGTTCATCATTTTCTACACTCAACCTCATATTAGGCACTCAGAGTATGTTAGCCTTAATCACCACCTATATTAGCATCATAAAACAAAATAATAATAAAAATGCAAGAAAAGGAGATCTAATAAGGAAAAAAGGTGCCCATTAACCCCTCCAAATATGTCTAATGATGGAGCTCATCACAAATCATGAGTCGTTAATAGGAGGAAACAATCGCATGAGAATAACCAACGATTAAAAATAATACGAAACCTTAAAAATTTAAAATCAAGATTGAAACCCTCAAACAAATAGATCCAAAACCCCTTCAATCGTTTTAAATAAATTACTATACATTTCATTAAAGAAATAGAGATTCAAATCCAACTCATATATTCCCGAAAGAAAATCACAAGCATGGAATAAAAACCTTCAGTATGAGGGAATTACAATACCAAGAAATAAATACGGTGTTTGAAATCAAATCAACAACAATGCTTCAAACACAACTCATACACACATTTAATCTATAGAAAATATATAATGGGTTATGTAGACGGGTTGGTGGGTTCTTACTACAACAAATCTCACACCCATATTAAAGAGATGACTTACAGAAACAATAAATTAATCATGTAAAATAACATAACTCACAGATATAGATAAACGCCTAGAATGGAGGTTGTATTAATTCAGTAGTCTTTACATCACAACTTTGTCTAGTTTTAGAAGCGAGAAATTCAACAACATCTCCCTATAATCACTAGTCTTTCTCGCATGCCCAGTTATACAATTTATACATAATTATGAATATCATAGAGGAATAAGGATGACTCTTATTTAGAAAAAATTCGTTCTGAGATCCAGTTTTGGTCCAACATGAAACTGAATTCCCTAGAATTAGCCACCTAAAATGGGATATGTCTGTAGAATTCGGCCATTCAGTCTTCACACCTACTTCCTCTGGTTGTTACATCGATGGAGAGAAACAAAATATTTTTCTATAACTTATCGAAAATTCTGAATTCTAGCTCATATTCTGAAAATTTTACTATGAATCTGTGGTAGAGGTAGCCACGTAGGTATGGGCACTGCATATTTTAGGTTTAGTGGTTTATATTAATCACAAATGTTTAGAAAAACACACAAATCAAATAATTCTAAAATAAATATCTATGCCAATTTTTCACGAAATCCTCAAGACCACTACCAAGAACTACTTGTAACTTTCCAGAATCATGATTAAGATGACAACAATGCCAGACATTCAAACTTGAATAAGATCTTGACCAAGACATGCTTAGTACACAAAAAATATTTCATCAAACATATGGTAAACATGAAAGCTACAGGTCATGAATGCATCTCTGAACATAAGCTTATGAATTTAATCTGAGAAACACCAAGAAGGATCTAAGCCCTCTCTAACTATTATAGAGACCGTATAACCAGAATAGAGACGATAAAAAATCAACCATAATATCCACACGATAACCAATACAAGTACTCGTAGATAGCAATAGAAAAATATCTCATATTAACATATGAAAATTCCAACCAAGTCAGTGACTTCCACGTACCACCCTACTATAGATTGGCATGAACTAAATCTCTCTTTCAACCAATAATCCATGAGCCATATTCCAAGCATAAATGTGGGATCATAAGGGTTAAAGAAAAAAAAACCAACCAAGGCTTCCAAAGTCCAAACCACCTCAACCCACAACCACGGTGATCTCACCTATAAGGTCTAGAAATAAAAAAATTCAACCATATTAGTCTCTACCTAATTTGTGGAGGGATCTAGGAACTAGTAACTCAACCCATAGCTAAATCAAGGCTCCAGAGAAATTTTTCAAACTCGTGACTCCATAGACTAGTAACTCAACCCACAAGGCTCCAAAGTGTTTATCCCAACCTGTATCTCACATAACTATTAATTGAACCCAATTTGTTTGAGGGCTCCATAATATTTGTTCCAAACCATAGCCACAGGGAACTTGAGAACCAATAAAAAATAGTGGGAGACCAAAATAAAACCAAATAGGGCTTCTAGACGCCAAACCACCTCAACCCTCAACCATAGTGATCTCACCTATACTGTCTATAAATCACTAACATCAACCATATCAGTCTCTACCCAAGTTTTCAAGGGATCCATGAACTAGTAACTCCTCCCATAACTAAATCAAGGCTCCATACTGTTTGTTCCAACCCACGGGTCTAGGGACTAGTAACTCAACCCACAAGACTCCAGAGAATTTGTACGAACCAATAGGATCCAAGAACTAGAAACTCAACCCAAGGTGTTTCAGGGATATAAATCATTTCTTCTAACCCACAACCATAGGGAACTTAAGAACCAATCAGAAAAACAAGTCGGAAACCCACAACACCATGGTTATCCAAGAAATGGCAAAGAAAATATGAAACCACTTTCAATCCAAGAAAATATCTATGCCAATGGAAAAAACGTAACCAAGGAACCACATGCATATACCATGCATCCAAAAATAAACAAGTAGATCACACATGCAACTTGTTACCTGCAAATTATCCCTGTTGTAGTTGTTTATCCAACTTTTTCCTTGCACTCCCTAGCTTTCCTTTTCTTTCCTTTGCTTTCCTTTTCTTTCTTTCTCTAATCACTAGTACATATGGTCAAAATTCCGACACTTTAGTTTCGACACTTTTGATGTATTGTCAGAAATTTCCCCAATTTTTCTCATTTTTTTTAATCCTGCCAACAAGCGTCGCTCTAGCGACGTTTTTGGAGTATCGTTGGAACAACGATGTTTAGGACAATCTTCGGAATACAAACGTTACATGAAAAACCATCGGAATACTGACGTTATAAGACAAACCGTCGGTATTGCGACATTTAGGAGACCTCCATCGGTCTTGTGATGTTTAGGGATACCGTCGGTTTTGAAATGTTGAGAGAAAAACCATCAGAATACCGACATTTAGGAGTCATACGTCGGTCTTGCGACGTTTAGGAGATGTTCGTCAGTCTTGCAATGCTTAGGAATTCCGTCGGTATTGCGATGTTGAGGGCACAAACGTTGGTCTTACAACGTTTAGGGAAAACACTTGGAGATTTAATTTGGCAGCTACTCTATCTTAATCGACCTATTCAATATTTTTTTCCCACTCCCCTTGTTCACTCAGCTTTACTGTTCAAGTATTAGAAATTGTTTTTCCAGAGGCTTTGAAGGAGATGGAAGCCAAGTATGCTGCATTTGTGAGGCATGACATGTATGGTACAATGGGAAAGGGTCCGCTGCCTTTGAAGGAGAAGGCTATTCTGCTAAATGCATTAATCACCCTGCTTCCCATCAGATTGGTATTGGGGTTCATCATTCTGCTCACATATTATATCATTTGTAAACTCTGTACCATCTTCTCTGCTCCCAACATGGAAGATGATAAGGAGGATTATGTTCACATGTCTAGAATCAGGAGGGCCATTATAGTTGCGTCTGGGCATTTTCTTTCCAGAGCTCTGCTTTTTACCTTGGGTTTTTATTGGATTATGCAGACTAGCAGAATACCCGATATTTCCCTTCATTCCCAAGATGGCCTCTGTGTGAAGTGGGTGCGGGAGAATGAATGTGACGTTATGGATAGTTCATATCAACCAGGGGCAATTGTTTCAAACCACATTTCCTATTTGGATATTTTATATTGCATGTCAACTTCATTTCCCAGTTTTGTTGCAAAGTGGCTAGACTTCCCCTTGTGGGTCTTATGAGAAAGTTCTTAGGATGTGTGTATGTTCAACGAGAATCAAAATCTTCTAACTTCAGAGGCATTTCAGGTGTAGTGACTGAAAGGCTTCAAGTGGCTCATCATAGTAATATTGCTCCAATGATGATTCTTTTTCTAGAAGGAACAACTACAAATGGAGACTTCCTTCTTCCCTTTAAGACTGGGGAATTTTTAGCCAGGACTCCAGTCCTTCCGGTGATCTTAAGATACCCATATCAACGCTTTATTCTAGCATGGGATACTATATCTGGAGTGCAGCATGTAGTCTTGCTACTGTGCCAGTTTGTAAATTATTTGGAAGTAACTTGGTTGCCAATCTATTGTCCATCAGAGAAAGAAAAGAATGATTCTAAATTGTATGCTAGCAATGTCCATAAGTTGATGGCACTTGAGGGTAACCTTACAATGTCAAACATTGGACTACCTAAAAAATGGATTTATCATGCTACTCTGCACGGTCGCTTTTGAGATAATAAATCTATGGTTGAAGGTTAATTTCTTCCTTTTTATGTGGCTTCATATTGACTTCGAGAAGAAACAGAATGGTTGATCTTTGATCTGCTGGCATTTGATACAAAAATCATAATCATTGTGTAGAATAGCGCAGATGTCTCTAATTTTTTCATACATTTATGTTGTCTTAGATATTAGAATGATATATTTTTTCCCCTTTTCACAACATACATGGTGAAAAGACTTTGCAACATTATTTAATTTTTATACTGGAGTTGTTCATGTGCAAATACTCCAGGAAGTCTAAAAATACTCCAGGAAATCGGTAATATTGATACGTGTCTGGTAATATTTAGTGGGGAACTCTAAAAAAATAGACTAAGTTGCCACTGGGTTCATGGCCTTTCTCCTCTCATTCAACTATAATCATACCATTAACCTTAGAGTTATTTATTAGCACAGTTATTAGATTGTGGGTTTCCATCCAAATTACTGGAATTGCACACATGAATTTTGTTCGTGGAGATCCAGTTTAAAATTACCTCATTTATCTTTGATGTGAGCACACACCAGTTTGTGGGTCCTTCGTGGTTGTTGTTGTTACCGGGCCTCTGTATTCATGGCACCATTTGACATTCCTCCTTCTGATGCTGATTAATTCACACATACCCAAAACTTCTATTTCAATAATTCATGGGAGCAAGAAGGTTTCAAATCTATGGATTTCTTGGCCTCATGATTATATTTCAATCCTAATAACAAAGACTCATGCCACGTTCCCTCTGCCATTAGAGAGGAGGCATTCCTTGTGAAGACCGGCAAA
The DNA here is from genome assembly GCA_034641835.2 of Pinus albicaulis. Classification (NCBI taxonomy): domain Eukaryota; kingdom Viridiplantae; phylum Streptophyta; class Pinopsida; order Pinales; family Pinaceae; genus Pinus; species Pinus albicaulis. The sequence continues at coordinate 767,599,971 of CM076576.1, forward strand.
ATGCAGAGAACAAATATTCCAGAGATTGGTTTACAGGTAAGGGATTTGCAATGCATTTGTTGATATCTATGTGTTTTCACATTAAGTCAGTTATTTATAAGAAGTAATATGGCATTGGTAAAGTAGTAAATTGCTTTTTGAGTTTTTTTTTTCGGATTCATCAACTGGAATTTTTTTCGAACTGCTATGAAAAATATTTCAACACGATGGATCTGAAAGAATAAGCTCAAATCATTTCAAATCACATCAGGCTCAATTCTTAAATTCTTTAAATGATGCGAATGCAAATGCTTACAGGTCCAAATGGGGCAAATGTGGGCTGGTTTATTTTTATAATGTTGTTTTTTGCTTTTCTTGTTCAAATCCCCTTCTGCTTTCTGCGACTCAATGATGAGGAATATAGGACCTCCTGATAATGGATTCCAAGCTTCAACATAAACTAGTGTGCTTCCATGTAGCAAATCTAAAGGATATTTCAAGTTTACTTTGGATGGTTCTGATTCTAGTCTTGCTAAGTTTCCTAGTGAAGATGAGGATAATGTAAACTTCTTAGAGCTTACTATGAGTCTTCCATGGTAGTTATTGAAAAAAAATCTGTTAAATTTAATAAAATAACAATTGTATGCAAAGATCAAGAAAATATCTTGCATATTTATGATGAAAAGGAAAAGAACCTCAAGGAAGAGATTGTCAATTTGATGACCCAGTTGGAAAAATATAAAATAATTCAAGACATTATGAGAAGTTAGAAAAAATAACAAGCAGGTCGTGTTATTCAACTTGAAGGTGAAGTTGTCACAATGAGAAAGCAATTGGAAGAAAAACACAAGTAGTTGAAGCAAGTGAAGAGCATCATAGCCTTGGATAGTTTGCTTGAAAACCAAATATCTCCATTGGATAGATCTAGTCTTGGTTTTCAAAATGGAAAGTCCATATTGCATGCAGGTAGGCCATGTGGAGTGTTATACATGTCACAAATTTGACCATACGGCAAGATACTGCATGCTCCCTAGTTCTTCAATGAAAATCCAACAAGAGTAGCAGATTTAAAGAAGACCTAACAGAAAGCTAGAGAAAGAAGAAAAGAAGCATCCAAAGACCGCGTGGAGGAAGAAAGAGTAGCAACCCATGAAGTAAAGAGATCAGTTCCATTTTCAGTTCTTTGTTACCTCATGCATATTCATAGAGGACTGTGAAATTTTAAGAGAGGTGCATGCTCTCAGGGGAAGCATACCGTAGCATCATTGGTTGGTGGAGATGAGTAGTAGCAGCATGGTATGCTCATGAGCCTCATTCCATATTCAGGTCTACAAGATCCTCTTGCCTATTATAGGTATAGTGATCTTGAGGGTAGCTATGCATGGTATAGAGTTTCATGGCTTGTTTGTAATTTTCACTTTTTTTTCACTCATGTATTTGTAGCCGCCCCGTATATCTTTTCATGGGTAGAAAAAATGCATTTTTCAATCATATATATGCTCTTAGTATTCATTGACAATTGGTTGAAGAGTTCATGTACATCCATGCAAAGATTAATATCATTGATTCAACCATGCATAAAGGAGTTTCATTGATGTAGAAGACATGTAGAGCACTTGTATGTACATTTCAGCAGCTATTTATATTCATTCCCATTTGGATTGGATGAGTAGATCTTGTAGAAACCATGTATCTTATTGCATATAATTGTTGATTGAGGAGTTATGGTGGTTATCATGTACTTCAACCATATGTATGTATTTGTCATTATTGGTGTGATAACTAAGTATTCTTTTTTTATGGCATGTAGTAGAGTGAGTTTGTTGCTTCAACCATGTATGCACTCATGTGTGCAAAGATCAACATTGTAATAATTGTTGTTGTTATCATTGGTCAAGTGATCCATGTCTCGGAGAGTGTGATGAGCCTTGGTCAGGCATTGCAGAGATTTTGGAACATGATGTAACAACCACATGTTTTACACTATCAATCATCATTTTCAGCCATGTACTGTCATATGAGGCCTTGTAATATGTTGGTTCATCATTTGGTTGTTAGCGGATTAGTCCTAGAGTCAAGAGAGAGAGTCATGGGTCATGTCAAGTATGTTTTGATGTGAGTTTTTCTTGAGAGATGATAGTTGTTACAACCACACTTGGGCTTATTGATGTCATGTTTTTTTAGATATGTATGGGATTTTTGTGTTATTGTAACCATGTACTATCATGTCTTTCTTATGGGTCATTGGTTAAGTCATGTGAGTGATGATCATGCATGAGAGACAAGTCATGTTAATTTCAACGATATCTTGGTTGTTTGGAGACATTGTACAACCATGTTAGATTATTCATATTTCCATTTATTAGGCCTATAAAACCTTATATCTTCATTTCATATATTTTGGTCCATGTGGAGTAGCCTTTATATGTGACGAGGCATTAAAAACAGTAGTGGTAGCATGTACAATAATATGGAGAGATGTTTTACAACTCTATTATATGTTCAAGGGGTAGATATTTTGCATTCAACACCTTTTCAAAAATATTGCTACCAATTACACCTGACACTAAAATGTTATTACCAATACTATGTGATTTTCTAGATTGTACACTGGACCAGTCACTGTCCTGGCTGTCATTTGAAATTCTTCCTCTTGTGACACTTGGAGAGCATGACTGTCTTCTTGGCCTGCTACCTGCAATGGGTGCCTCATTAACAGATCGTGCAGCACTTGGAGCTCTAGGTCTACCTCTCGTAGCTAAAGTAGGTCGCTCTGGTATAGTAGTCCTTAAATTTGGAGGTGCATCAAGTGAAAAATTTAAAGCTCGTAAGTTATACTTCCCAATCCTTTTCCATATTGGCCTAGGTTCAACACCAACAACGATGCAAATTTTAGGGGACTTATAATAGGCATGCAAGTGGTGTTATCAAAAGGATTAAACTCTAAAGATACATGTTCTTTTGGAGACTCCTCATTGGTCATAGACATTCAGTAGGAAAGGAGATCCAAAGAAATCAAAAATTCATATTTTGGTGATAGAATCCATGACTTCCTCTCTTTAGTCAAAAGTTTTCAAGTTATCACATCAAGAGGAGGAGAAATAACAAGGCTGCTAAACTTAAAAATTTGGAATCCTCATTGGAAAAAAGGCACTACTTATTGAAAGAATACCTTTCCTAATTTTAACATGAAAATAAAATGGAATGAATACCTTCTTGTAGACAATATTAAAGGCTTTTGAAGCAAATAGCTCTACTTGCATGCAAAGCATTGAATTTTAAATCTCTTTTTTCACGTTCACTTCCCATATTCAATACTGCACTATTGAAATGTGAGGCCTAAGTAAATATCAAAAACTCAATTCTTACAAGAGAACACCTATAGGATTTTTATATCTGTGTATATTACCCTTTTTGAAGCAGAAAGTCATGGAATGAAAAGTTGATACACAAAGGAAAAAGAGGCCTTGCAAAGCCAAATGTCAATGCATTTGCAAGGGAACTAAGAAAACATAAAACAACTTGGGTAGAAAAATTAAGGATATGTAAACATTTACAGTAATGAAAAATTATATTTCTTTGAGGGAAAAGTTGGCAGGGTCCAGGTATCTTGGAGAATTTCCATGGACAGTCTACCTTGGTTCTAAATCCATTTTTAGAAAACCTTATAGAAAAAACCAGAATAAATACTGAGGATCTCAAATCAACAGTGAACCCTACATAAGTGTTTACAATCAAAATAAAAATGAAGGCAAAACTCATGAAAAACTTTATTGTGAATAACAATGTTAATACACTACCAATGACACTATCAAAATTTCAAATGGAAGTCAAAACAGTGACCGGTCCAGTGTACAATCTTGAAAATCACATAGTATTGGTAATAAAATTTCAGTGTTAGGTGTAATTGGCAGCAAGATGGTTGAAAAGGTGTTGAATGCAAAAGAGCTGCCCCAAAACAACAGGAAGATCAATTATCTGTGAGGTCTATCTCATCTACAACACAAGCTAAACGACCAATGAAGGCAGTATTATATCCAGAGAGCACAGGCTTTGGAAGGACGCTTTCAAAAAAATATTTGGATATGGCTTTAAGACACATGGTACGATGTTATGCTTGTGTGTTTCTAACTTGGAATTAGAGCTTAATTGAAGATTTGTGTCTAGGCTTTTGTTTGTATAAAAAATTTCAGGATTTATTATTATTTGAAAATTTTGACTACCCATTGATGATAAATATTTGGATATGGATTTAAGACACATGGTACGATGTTATGCTTTGGAATTTGATCTTATTTGAAGATTTGTATCTAGGGTTCTGTTTGTATGAAAAATCTCATATTTTAGCATTATTTGCAAAATTTGACTGCCCATTGATGATGGCAATGTGCATTTCTTGAGAGCCTTAGTTATATGTATAAGATATTGTAGAGTTGTGAAAGCCTAGTTCATATATGGTTTTTCCTTAAATGAAGAATGTTAACTCATCGATTATTTTGCATGCAATGTCTATTGTTTTCTTGGGTTATCCATGAATTATTTTATAGCCCTGGCTACCCTAGAGGAAACCAAGATGAGCCTTCTGAGTATGTCTTTAAATGGTTCTCTGATCTATATGAGTTTTATCTACACCCAGTTAAAAGTTTCTCCAACACGACTCTTGTTTGGCTTATGTAGATTTCTTACATGAATAGTAATTAAGTTGCTCATTAGAAGTGTACAGAGATATTTAGCAGTAGATATATTTAAGAGTGTTCTTCTGAGCGTCTCATTGTTTGAACTTTTTTCATTAAATATTGAAGCATATAATGATTGCAAAAGTATGATTGGAAATTTTGACTTAATTGTTCTCAACAATAGCAGGAACCTGCAGCTTTTGACAAACAAAGCAGGGGTGAAAATTCAGTGAATACAAAGGCTGCTAAGGTGACCATGACTACAAATAAGGCCAAGGTTATTTTCATTTCCATGTAAATCCAGTCAACATTGGGTTGGATATACATTACATTCAAATTCCTTCAATTGTATTTGGGGGTTCATATGGAGATGATATGGGTCAGCTAATTACAAACTATATATTCATCCCAAAGTACACATGGTTTTCTATCTTTTTATTCATTAGTAGTTGAATTATTACTGGGATTTAATAGAAGACATTATGAGATTTACCTGAAGTAACCTCGGTATGAGATTTACCTTCTGAATTAGACTCTTCAACTATGTGACTACATGATTTTATTTGTGGTGTGGATGTGGCCTTTAAGGGGTGCTTTAGAATAATATTTTTCCTAAATTAGTGGACACTCTCCACTGGACATTAATCTCAATGCTTAGGAGTCATGTTCCCCTCTAAGATCCAATTTATTTTTCACATTTTCATATATATTTTTTTCAAAATCAAAGTGTCTGAAAATTTTGGGATTTGTGTTTGTCAAAGGATTTATGCTAAGGAACTGTGTACAGAACCTGCGATCTTCTTGAACCCTATTCGTTTCATATTAAATGGGAATAACATTTTCGTATGGATGTTTTATGTATACTCTTTCATTTATTTTTTGATGCCCACTGTTGCCAAATTGTTTATTATTGATAAAAGGCATTTTATTCAATTATTCCTATATTATTTGTGGTTTGATGTTCTTATTAAGGTTCAATTTCCTCATTTAAGTTAGATTTTTATGGATTTGGTTACCACCGCGGAAACAAGTAGGTAATATTGATTTTTTTTTGGGGCCACTAAGGTTTTGAAGCATTTGGTGTGCAATTGGTAGAAAGTTAATAACCCATAATTTCATTTGTCTCATGGGGATGAATTAAGTTAAGCCTACACCATTTCCTGACTTGGATTTTAGTTGTCTTCAGTTACAACTAAAACATAGTTTTGGACTTGTAATGTTTTGCACAAAGTAGGAAACTTGTGATGAAAAAGTTAGCAAATGTATCTACTACTAATATGTTGCTATTCTTGTGGCTTCCTTGGAAGAACAGAGCATCTTCAGCATAAAGATCATCATGAGGGAATCGGCCTCAATTGCAAAGCTCCTTGATGCCCCTAACCCACCTTCTGTGGTAGAAAGAAGGATTCTGACCCTCCTTGATCTTCCCATTCCTAGCAGCACTTTCTCTCCCATCTCTGCTTCGATTACACCCTCGCCTCTGAATGTCTGGTATCCTCCAGATCCACCTCTCCTCAAGTTGAACTATGACGAGGCCTCCATAAACAATCCAGGCTTGGCCGGCTTTGGAGGAGTGTTTTGTAATGCTCAGGGTATCATCATGTGGATCTATTATGGCAATTTAGGTCACAACACCAATAATGTGGCTGAGTTTTAGGCTTTGGCTAAAGGTCTTGACATATCCAAGCAGAACAACTTCTGGCCTCTCTTGGTTGAGGGTGACTCTAACATCGCTACCCAAGCTTGTAGAAAAATTCAGTAGGGGAGAAAGATGGAAAAAATCTCAACTAGCTGGCGCATCAATAGACTCCTCCAGCGGATCAGTGACAATATCAAAGTGGAAAAAGGGATTTCTTTCCACGTGGTCAGGAGGAAGGCTAATATCCTGGACGATTACCTGGCCAACCAGGGGGTCATCACGCATGATCGGCTCATGTCCAAGGATTGGACTTCCCTCAAGTATATCGACATAAAGAATAAATGTAATAAAATAAGTATGAGTGATAGGCTCCATGCTAGCGTCCTTTCCCCGCCGTCGAATCCTGCCATCCACAATGATCAGGTATCGATTTAAGGTTCCTATGTGTGATCTCACAGTGGGGAGATCTCGACTCAGATCGGAACCGTCTGCCAACCTACATTTCACAATGAATACACATTCTCCTATTAACCGGTCTACCATGCATCATCATCCTGGGAAGGAAGTTTTTTTCCATTCGCCTCACCCTATTTATCTCCCCCTCCGTAAGCTTTATTCTCATTCTGCTGTTGTCTGGAAAATAAATTCCCCCTCCCCCTTTGTTCTGTTATCCTTCGACTCCCAGCATAAGCTCTGTCTCATTCTTCTCAAGGCCTCCTCTTCATGGCCTCGCACACCCCCCCCCGTCCCCCTCGTCGCAGCCGCTCCTCCCAGTGGGAGAACCCAACCAGATAACCCATGACCCGCACAAAGACCTCGGCTAGAGACGTGGCTCATCAGTTCAGGGAGGTCAGCCCGGCACCTATGTAGGATTTCTTGGAAGGTCTAGAAGCGAAAGTTGCGGCTCGGCGGCAGGCCACCCCAATGGAAATGGTTGATGAAGAATTTCACTAGATCCTGGACCCTAGTCTAACCCGCAGCAGAGAGAATCTCTTTACAAGAGCGGTCGACCTTCACTAGAACACCAAGACTCTCCTCTCTCTTGCTCTGTAGGAGCAAAAAAAAATCAGCCGGAATCTGGAAAAGAAGATACAGTCCCTCTCGCAGAAGTTCGAGACCTTCGTCCACACGTTTCATCACCTGCGCTTTGTAAAAATCTCTTCGCCACATTATGAGCTCTTGAAGAACAGGTCCAAGTTGCACCAGAGTGCGAGCGTCAAAACAGAGGCTGGTCCTTCGAAGCCCCCTCCTCAGGACACGGGTCCTTCTTAGCGCTCCCCCACAAAATGGATGGCTGGCACCCTTGAGCGACCGATTAACATCGACGACTATGGCAATGACGAGGATGACACTGTGGCTCCACCGGGGCTATAAATCACTCTGTTTTTCTTTGATATGCAATATTTTTCCGTGTTTGGTCGATTCGAGCCTGCGAGATCGTATTTGGTAGTTTCAAACATGTGCGCTCATATTTTGTTTATGACATTGTTTTTGAACTCCCCACCCAGCTTCTCTTTCCCTGTATACCCTTTCCCTGGGTGCGGGATCCTTCTAGTAATTTGCAGGTCCATGGATTGCAGCCAAGATGACTCCTTTTTGTAACACTATTTTGTCAATTAATGTAAATAGTCCCTCTGAAATTTACAAAAAAATATGTTGTTATTCTTTTTATCTACTGCACTTATTTGAAAGGCTAGAAACTTACAGCTGAAAATTTGGAAATAGATTGGTAAATTTCTGATACTGCTAAATAGGAGCTACAAAATTTGTCACATTACAAACATAAAAATTCGTAATTTATCTGGATCTTTAAAAAAAAACAAGGAAATTTACGATTTAATCAAGTACACAAATAGTAAGCTAAGAGGATTATTATTTCTTGTTATGGAACACTAGTGAGAAGAAAACAGCCTTGGAAGGGAAGTTAGGCATTTCAGGCATGTACATCTTTGTGTAGACTATGAAATGTAATGCAGTTATTTGAAAGTGTTCATGTATGCCCAAATATAAGAAGGAAAAATGAATGTCCTCAGAAGAAGAATAACTCAGCATCTTGTGTTAAAACTTAAAATATAGCTAATTTGTATCTTTTTGTTTTAATAAGCAGCAATGAATGTTGTATATTTGTTTATTATTCAAAGATTAGAAATAGTTAATCCTAATTCCATATCATATTTTAATGTCTGTTAACCTTTCACTTAGAATATCAGGTCTTCTAAAATAAATGAGAAAGTAGTCGTCATGGTTATCTAATTGCTTTGGTGAGTGTTTTTCTTTCATCTGAGCCTATTGTTTTGAGTTTTCATATATACTGTCCTGAGTGATGTTTGCATCATTGGAACAGTTTTGAGAATTCATTGAGGCATCATGAACATGTTCCCAGATTTGAAGCAAAACTTTCACAGTTTTGTGAAAAGATGGTCAGTTCATATTATATTGATAAAAATATAGAGTTGATGAACTGTCTACCTAAGGTACAAAAGGCTCTTCACACCAATGTCACAGGAATTCCTTATGAGTGGAAGACTTGCAGGTTTGTAGTCTTATTATTGAAATGGTAATGTATTTTTTATTTTGTGCCGCTGCTTTTCTATTATCTAGAAAACGACGTCCATTCACTAATCTGGTCTGTTTGCTTTCCTATATATAGTGATGCAGTTGGTGAAAATTGGGAAGACTCTCCTAGATCTGTGTTGTCAATCTACCGAGAGCTCATAAAGGCTAGACTACGCATTTGGATGTTCAGGTCGCAACTCATTATCCATGTCATTTATTTAATCAAAACATGGCACATGAAACTTCTTGTTGGTATTTTTCTTTTGTCTTCTATCATAAGTCTGTTGTAGAAAAGATGATCTTGTTGTTTTTTGGTTTGCAGTGGAGATACAGATGCAGTGATTCTTATAACATCAACCAGGAATTATATAAATGCTCTTAAGCTTCACACGCTTACTCATTGGCATCCTTGGTATGACAATGGGGAGATGAGTCATCTTTCTCTTATCTCTAAAATCATGAAAATGCAATGGTTGCCTGTATGGAAATGCATTTGCTATGATGCTCACCATTTTTCTATTTGTAATAGGAATAAGAAATAGAAATTGGCAGTGTGTAATGATGGTAGAGATAACTCTTGAATTTCAACAGTAGCTTTGTTTCAACAGAAGCTTTGTTCGTATCAGTATGAATGTTGATAGTTGTCTGTGATGCTCAAGTGGGAGGATGGATTCAAGTATACGAAGGGCTGACATTTGTAACAATCATAGGAGCAGGCCATGAGGTTCCATTGCATGAACCTGAAAAGGCCTTCACACTCATCAAGTCATTCTTAGAAGGAAAACCGATGCCAGTATCCACAAACCTTGTAGATACTTTATAGTGATTTTTAAAGTCGAGAAGATTTTAGCACCTATTTCTAAATTCATTTCTTTCATGTATTAGGAGAGATCCTAGCATCATTACATTCATATATTACGAGAAATCCTAGCACCTAATATTTCTTTCCGTATTTTTCATTTTGCATACAACCACCATATTACTGTGGTGTTGCATGCCCAAGTCCAGAGCCATGAGATTAGTGCACACTCAAACAACTGTGGCAAAGTTGATACAATCCAATTTCAAGTCTTATCTTTGTTCGTAGCCAAACAATTGCATGATCTCTTCCTTAAGCCAACATCCAACATATCCACAAAAGAACTAAACCTGTGACTCTTGACAATTTAAGAATGAATATGATGACATGCTTCCAGCCATGCCATGCTAGAACACACCTTCAAAACACTTAAATATTAAAGTTCTTATTGCACTAAGAGGAATTGTGAGGTGCTATACCACCCAGTATGGAAGCAATGTTGTAAAATGTTATGTAAGGTAATGTTATGTTAGTTAGATTATTTAGAATTAAATAAAAGTGAAGTGGGTTTAAGCTAGACCCTAATCGTTTGAAATTGAAAATAAACGAATGCAACACATCCTAAGATTCTTAGGCCTATTTAAGAGTTGTCAAATTGGATAGGGTTTATCATTTTAATGGAAGATGAGAAAGCATAAGATTCTTAGGCCTATTTAAGATTTTTCAAATTGGATAGGGTTTATCCTTTTAATGGAAGTTGAGAAAGCATTATGTTTAACCGATACATAGAACAAGCTGTGAGTTTCCTTTGCATTTTCTGCAAAAGCCTGTTATTTCTCCATCATGTGAAGGTAAGATCCTGCCTTGAAAAGTTTATAATGAGAAACAAGCCTTCCTTTGATATACATGTTGGGGACTCTGAGTATCCAATAGTTTTGGTTGCTAAATCCGCAATCTAAATTAGGAGAAGCATTGCCAATGGTTGTTGTGTTTACTTGGGTGTTTGTTGCTTAAAATGATTATTTAGGGTTTTTGGCTGAAGCCAAATGAAAAACGACCAAGAAATAAGAGTTTCATCTTCCTAGTAGAAAGTGGCAGGCCTAGGCCATTGAATTTTGAAGCAGTTAGTCAGACCATGTCCACTTTTTCTAATAATAAAAGGAATTTGGGTTTATTGGTAAAATATCCAGATTTATGTAGCTAAATATTTATTTTCTAAAATATTCATGCTTCCAAGAACAATAAAAGTATTTAGATTTAAAGCACCTAGCAATCAAGTATAATAACAAGAAATTGGGTTTATTGGTAAAATATATAGACATATGTAGCTAAATATCAATTGGCTTAATAAAAGTATTAGGATTTAAAGGTTCCAGGGTTTAGGATATAATAATGGGCAATCCACTTTCCTGCTAAAATACTCAAACTTCTGTAGCTAAATAATGGTTGGCTTAAACATGTATGCTTCCAAGAAAAATATCATTCTAGGTTTTTGATACTATTCAGGCTTTAAAGAAATTTTTTCAAAGTTTTGGGTTTGACGCAGATGATTGTTCTGTATTTGTACATGTTTTAAAACTCAAAACAGAGCCCAAGTTTCAATTTTCTAGGGGTTTTATTTATAAACAGTTATCTAGTGCCAGTGGGCCATGGAAAATATTTGTTGTTGTGATTACAAGTTCTTTTTTGAGGACTTGTATGGATGAAGCATAACCTTTCCAGGTTTCTATTTATTGTATCCGTTTATTGTTCTAAAATAGATAGTAATTTATTGTACTCGCTTTGACTACAGTTTTTATTTTGAATAGATTTGTTGCAGTGGACAGAGAGAAGTATTCACCCGAAAAGCATTCCTACTTGCACTTTTATGTCGGGGAAGGCAATGAAAGGGGTGAAAGGCGACATTCTGAATTTGAACGAGGTTCTGTAATGCCTATGTTTAGGTTACTTCAGTGTTATGAAGGAATATTCTCTTTCCTGTTCTGTAATATTTTCGGAGCTGACTCTTTATAGATGGCATTAAAGAGGAATTCATTCACATTCCAACCATAAATTTGACATTTTATTCATGATTAATCAAACCTCCAAAGCTTTTCTTGAACCTCCATGCCATGATAATGGATGATCCTCCCAATAGAAATGTATCAACAGAAAACTAAGAGTGATCGATGCTTTTGACACCACATAGAGATATCTCTGTTACTATGTTTAGATTTTAGCAATTTAGTAAGTGATTCCTCCATAATGATATAGAATCGGTAATACGACATTAGTTTTTTTTTTTTTTTTTTTTTTTTGTTTTTGTTTTTTTTTTAAATACCGACGTTTATTTCCGTTGGTATTACGACGTTAAATTTAAAAAACAAAAAAATTGTTTCCATCAGTAGTCCGACATTTCCTTCTATCGTTATTACGACGTTAGGTTTTAAAAAAAAATTATGTCTATCGGTATTATGACATTACGTTTTTTTTTAATATTTTCCTTTTGTCAGAAGAGCGACGCTCTAAATGTTGGCATTGCGACGACCCAAAAAATTTATGTCCATCGGTATTACGACATTTTTTTTTTTTTAATATTTTCATTTCTTCATAATAGCGACGCGTTTGCTAACGTCGGAACAACGACGATTTGGATAACGTCGGAAAATTGAAAATATGGCTAACATCAGAATAGCAACGATCTTGATAATGTCAGAATAGTGACACTCAGTACTTAACGTCGAAAGAGCGACGACCGTCTGGAAACGTCGGAAAATCTGTCGCTCTTCCGACACTTTATTGAAGTGTCGGAATCGCGACTCTAAGACAAACCACGTTTTACCCCCCCTCAAAGTGTCACTCTTGGGATGCCTATGTGTCGCAAGAGAGACATTTTAGCCATCGAAAATTGGGTCAAATGTGCTAGTGAATCCAAGTGCATGCTAGAGTGCTCCAAGAATTATCTAAGTGTGCAAGAGTGTATGAGAGCCAAATGCTAAACTAACAAAATCCATCATATGTTTCTTTGGTGCTTTTTTATTATTGATGTCTCATTTTTCTTCATTTTCCCTCTAATTTCACTTACATGCAAATTTTTGTGTCTTCGTCTTCCTTTTCTCCTATTTTCATTTATTTCTTGTAATTAAATCCAATTATTGTCTCTTTGCCTTTTCGAATGCCTTTACCAATTTCTATAGCCATTATTAATATAGTGATGCCCACTAAAGTGTTTTCCCAACAATCAACTTGGAATATGTTTCCCATGACCTTGGTTTTATTTTATTTACATGGAAAATCAACCAGGGGTTGTTACAGACTAGAAGGTGGGTAGGACCTATTTTTTTTTCTTGTTAATTATTCTGATAGTTTTTGAACAACCTGCATGGACCTGTCTTAGTTTCTTAAGATTGTAAAGCTGGACTCAAAACGATTCTTGGTTGTTGGTTCTAATCATCTTGGCCTAGGAACTAAATTGATCCAAGGTTGTATGAGTATTGTAGATCATTACTTTGGGTATCATTTTACCCTTTCCCTCAGTGTACCTATAAATTATAATATAATGTTGTCATTTCTATATTTTAGTTTATTATTTTAGCATATAAGGTATGGTACATAAATTTCCAATTTTTGGTCCTTCTATACATTTCCATTTCAATTATTATTACCAGTCATTGAAGGGTAAGTAGGACTTGGTTAACCTTGTTGGGTATGTGTTAAATTATTTCCATGATTAGTCTCACGTGTGAGGGGGTCACAGGGGGGCGAAAGCCCCCTTATAAGTTGCACCAAGCACAACAGGGGGGTCACAGGGGGGCTAACGACCCCCTTGTACATTGCATCGGGCGCAACATGGGGGTCACAAGGGGGGTGGTAGCTCCCCCTGTTCAAGGTGCCGAGCAGCGCCCCGGGAAAAACCTTTTGGACCCTATTTTTTGGTGGTGAACCCACCCATGGTTTTGTGCATGGGTTTACACATGGTTTTGGGGCATGATGGTTTTCGGCCCCTAGTATTTTGTAGATCTGGTCAAGGGAACTATACTTATGTTCTAATCCAAGGTTAATGGATTGGGGTTTATGAATGTTTCGGAATGTATATATATGTGTTGTAACACTAAAAGGAATATAATCAAAAATCAAGCTGGTAGTCCCGATTTGGGATCTAAGGGTAAATATCTGTGTATATTTGTTTTATGTTTTATTCTCTCGCTATCATTTATTTTCTATTTTTAAGATTTGTTTGTAGATAATTTTTGTACAGGGATAAAAGCTAAATTTGGAAACAGAGTTGTTTCGACTTCAAGGGGATGCTTTTGTTGCTGAGGGTTTTTTTTTTTTTTTTTGCTCGGGCCTCTGGTAGACCCTGTTCAGTCGAAGATCTGTGAGATCGATTCTTGTGGTGAAAGAAGATGGTGAGTAGTGGAAAGATAGAGATCGAGAAATTTAATGGTCAGAGTTTTGAGTTGTGGAAGCTCAATATGGAGGATCTACTGATGGATAAAGATCAGTGGATCGCGGTAGATACGGGTATTAAACCAATGACAATGTCAGATGAAGACTAGAAGAAGTTGGATCGGAACGTAAAGATCACAATATGGTTTTGTGTCTTAGATTCAGTACTGTTAATGTATCTGGGGAAGCTACGATGAAAACTTTGTGGGACAAGCTAGGGACTTTTACCAATCTAAGTCTCTGGTGAGTAAATTTTTCCTACGGAAAAAGCTATATAACTTGAGGATGAAGGATGGAGACTCAGTGACAGAGCATCTAAATGCCTTCAATATTGTGGTAAGTAAATTGTTATACATTGATATTAAAATATCAGATGAAGATAAGTGCATCAGCTTGCTGTTTTCTCTACCAGATTCATGGGACAGTCTGGTTATCGCAATAGGTAACAATACAACTACCTTGAATTTTGATGATATTGTCTCAACCCTGCTATCGGAGGAAATGAGACGGAGAAATATGGACGGTCATAATGGAGATGCCTTAACTTTACGAGGATGGTCCCAAGACAGAAACAAGAATAAGGTTTTGAGTGGGAGATCTAAATCTAGAGGGAGATCTAAATCTCCAGGAAAGTTTGTAAAGGTGTGCTAGAAATGTGGAAAGGAAGGGCACTACAAAAAGGACTGCATATCTAAATTTCCTTAGAACGGAAAGGGATCTGATGATGCTCCTTCTGTAGAGGCAAAAACCACCTCGTATGAAGGTGGGGATGTGCATTTGGCTTCTTCTTCAAATACACATGTAGATCATGAGGCATGGTTGATTGACTCAGGTACATCCTTCACTTCACTCTCCATAGGGAGTGGTTCTGTGAGTATGAGAAGTATGATGGTGGTGATGTCTTCTTAGGGAATGATAGGAAGGCCAAAACATTAGGGAAATTTTGAGGTCTAAAATGGGCCTCCTAAGGAAATAATAAAATAATAGCTAAACCAATAAAATAATATATATGAATTTATGATTCACTTTTTGCACCAAAATCCATGTAACCATAGTTAAATTCATTTCAAAAGTTGTACTAAAATAAAATTAATAAAAAAATTGTATTGATGTGACTATAAATAAGAATGATATTTTCAATAAAAAATCATTATCATTGCACAACTAATTCATTTGTCCTTTGTACTTAAAAAACTTAAAATAAAATATAAATCTAAATTCATAAATTCTTATTATAGAATATACTATTAATTAAAATTTATATTATTTAAATTATATAATAACATATAATTAATGTACTATATAAAAATAATATAATATAATATATATTTTTATGTATGAATTTTGTATTACATATTGAATTGAATTGATTTATAAATAAATATTTGAAAATATACAAATATAATATTTATTGAAAAGTGTGTAAAAACATGAAGATTGTGTAGGGATATGCAATGTTTGTTTCAAAAAACATGAAATGAAAATAATAATATTTTATTCAAAAAGTGTGAAATAACATTTATTATGAGTACTTTACTTTATGACTTTAAAAGTACTTAGAGCACTACCATGGTTAACCATGATTTTTTATCCATCATTGAGAATGTGATAAGTAAGTACCTTTAACTCAAGCAATGCCACCTCAACCATTAGGGATGATGTCATCCCCTAAAATGTGATTGGTTCTCATAAAGTGAATTTTGATTATGCATTTTCCTTAGAAGGCCCATTTTAGACCTCAAAATTCCCCTAATGACGTCAGGCGTGGAAAATTCAAGCTAAAGATGCAAGGTGGAAGGATTAGAACACTTCATGGTGTTATGAATATTCCTGCATTGGCCAAAAATCTGATTTCTGTAAGCAATATGGATGATGTAGGTGTAAAAATAGTGTTCGAGAAAGATTCCTGCAAGATGGTTCGAGGAGCACTGGTATTAATGCGGGGAGTTCGAATTGGAACTCTGTACAAGCTTTAGGGTAGCACTATTATTGATGGGTGCAACAGTTTTGTGGTTCCTTAAAGTGGAGCGGAAAGCCTAGCGGTCTCTCGAGAAAAGACCATGCTATGGCATCAAAGGATTGGAGAGAAGGGCCTTCGGATACTGCATGGAAATGGTATGGTAGAAGGTATTTCTAATTTCTCTCTGGATTTGAATTTCTGTGAACATTGTGTATACGGAAAGCAGAATCGGGTGAGTTTTCCTTCTGGTGCTCAGAGGAAAAACAATATATTAGAACTTGTGCACAGTGATATGTTTGGACATGTGTCGATTCCATCACTGGGAAAATCTGTGTACTATGTCTCACTCATAGATGACTTTTCAAGGAATACATGGATATATTTCTTGAGGAAGAAATCTGAAGTCTTTGAAATATTTAAAGAATTTAAGGCTCTAGTGGAAAACCAGACAGAGAAGAAGATAAAGGTGTTGAGGACAGATAATGGTGGAGAGTTTTGAAAGAAGGAATTTGAATAATTCTGTAAGAAGTGTGGTATAGCATGGCATAAGACTAATACATACACACCTCAACAAAACAGAGTTATAGAAAGAATAAATAGAATGTTGATGGAAAAGGCAAGAATCATGCTTAGTGGTACCGGGTTAGGACAAAAATTCTGGGCAAAAGTAGTGGAGACTGCATGTTACCTGGTTAACAGATCACCTTCATCAACGTTGGAGGATAAGACTCCACATGAGCTATGGACGGGTAAGAAAACCTCTCTTTCACATATGAGGGTATTTGGATGTGATGCATATGTACATGTTCCAAAGGATAAAAGGACCAAGTTGGATAATAAATCTGAAAGGTGAATCTTTATTGAGTATAAGGATGGTTTAAAAGGTTACAAGCTTTGGAACCTAGAAACAAGGAAGGTTGTGTACAACTGAGATGTGGTGTTTAGAGAGGTGAAAGATTTTGTTAAACATGAAGTCCTACCAAAGGAACCTAAGAAGATAGAGTTTGAGCTAAAGGAGGATGAATCATACTCTACAACAGAAGAAGATTCTAAAGAGGAAGAGCCAAAAACTCCAGCTATGAGAAGATCATTTTGGGAAATAAGGCAACCAAAAAGGTATAGTCCATCTGCTTTCTCTTCAAATTTTTCTTTAACTATAACTGATGATGATCCCAT
The DNA here is from genome assembly GCA_034641835.2 of Pinus albicaulis. Lineage (NCBI taxonomy): Eukaryota > Viridiplantae > Streptophyta > Pinopsida > Pinales > Pinaceae > Pinus > Pinus albicaulis. The sequence continues at coordinate 767,617,184 of CM076576.1, forward strand.
AAATGTTAGCGAGGCAGTAGATTCAGAGGATGGAAAACTCTAGAAGGAGGCCATGGTTGATGAAATGGCATCTTTGCACAAAAATGAGGCATGGGATCTGGTGGAGTTGCCGGCTGGAAGGAATCCCATCAAGAGAAAATGGGTTTTTAAGAAGAAGATGAATGTAGAAGGCAAGGTGGAGAAATACAAAGCTCGGTTGGTAGAAAAAGGTTATTCCCAGGTGCTGGGAATTGATTTTGGTGATATTTTTTCTCCTGTTTCCAAGGTTACTTCTATTAGATTACTTTTATCTGTTGTTTCTGCCTTTTATTTTGAGGTAGACAGATAGATGTGAAGACATCATTTATTCACGGGGATCTGGAAGAGGAGATCTGCATGAAGCAATCTGAAAGCTTTATGGTGAAGGGTACGGAATAGCTGGTATGCAAGTTAAAAAAGTCTTTGTATGGGTTAAAACAATCACCAAGGATGTGGTATTAGAAATTTGATACCTATATATGAGGACTTGGCTTCACGAGAAGCAAAGAGGATCACTGTGTATATTTTAAATTAATTGGTGGCCATGTTATTTATTTGGTACTATATTTGGATGATAATTTTTTGATTGGAAATGACAAAGAATTATCCAGGATTTGAAGACCTAATAGTTCTCTAAATTCGACATGAAGGATATTGGTGCTGCAAACTATATTTTGGGCATGGAAATTAAGAGATATCGGGCAAAGAGGAAGCTTTGGTTAAACTAGAGGAACTATGTCGAGACAATATTGCAGAGGTTCATTATGCAGGATAGTAAACCGGTGAAGGTTCTTATTCCTCTAGGTGTAAAGCTATTTGTTGAATAGTGTCCCAAGACACAAGACAAAGAGGAGGATATGTCCCGTGTTCCATATGCAAGTGCAGTGGGTAGCTTGATGTATGCAATGGTCTATACTAGACCAAACATTGCACATGCAGTGGGAGTATTGAGCATGTTTATGTCAAAACCAGGAAAAAAGAATTAGCCAACAGTGAAGCGGTTTTTCAGATATTTACGTGGCACTACTGATTATGGTTTGTGCTACCAGAGAAGACCAGGATTGGATAGAGTTTTGGACATCCGTGGTTTTGTTGATGCAGACTGTGCTAGAGATCTAAACCAAATAAGATCTACAAGTGGGTATGTGTTTAGCCTATTTGGAGGTGCAGTCAGTTGGATGAGTAAAAGACAGTCTGTAGTGGCTCTTTCAACTACAGAGGCAGAATACAAGGCAGCTACTCATGCAAGCAAGGAAGCAATTTGGTTGCAAATATTGTGTTCAAGTATGGGGTTGGTGTAACGAGCTATAAGAATAGACTGTGATAGCCAAAGTGCAATTTTCTTAGCTAAGAACCATGCTTATCATTCAAAGACAAAGCACATTGATGTTCAATATCACTTTATGACAGATATGGTTGAGGATAAAAGGGTGTTGCAGGTAAATGTGGACACTTTGAAGAATGTTGCAGATGCATTGACAAAGTCTGTGAGCACTCAAAATTTCTCTTGGTGTACAGAAATAATGGGTGTTGCAGAGCTGGAATAATGACTAAGCTCTCATGTGGTCCCCTATGGAAAGAAAACAAAAAGTGGGAGAATGTTGGGTATGTGTTATATTCTTTCCACGATTAGTCACACGCGTGGGAGGGGGTGACAGCCCCCCCTGTTCGGGGTCTGGGGCAACGCCCTAGGAAAAAAAATTTGTACCCTATTTTTCGGTGGGCAGACCCGCCCATGGTTTTTTTCATGGGTTTGCACATGGTTTTGGGGCATGATGGTTTTGGACCCCTGATGTTTTGTAGATCTGGTCAAGAGAACTATGGTTATTTTCTAATCCAGGGTTAATGGATTGGGGTTTATACATGCTTCAACATGTATATATATCTGTTGTAACACTAAAATGAATATAATGAAAAATCAAGATGGTAGTCCTAATTTGGGATCTAGGGGAAAATCTCTGTGTATATCTGTTTTATGTTTTATTCTCTTGCTATTGTTTATTTTATGTTTATAAGATTCGTTTGCAAATAATTTTTGTATAGGGTTAAAACCTACAAACCTTTGGGTCCTACAATCCACCCTTCATTTATAGAATAAGGATTTTTTCCCCATAATGGTTTTTGTCTATAAGTTTGGAAACTAAATTGCTCAATAATAACTCATATTATTTAACACAGTAATACTTTACATCTTACGTATCAATATTTTATCACTACTACATTTCGCGGAAATTCCGACACCTGTTTCCGACGCTTTTGACCAAATGTCGGAAATTTTCCCAATTTTTTTCCATCCCGCCCGAAACCGTCGCTATACCGACGTCTATAGAAAGGTGTCGCAATACCGACACTTAAACTAGTGTCGCCATTACGACGTTTAAAGGAAGACGTCGCAATTGAGACACCATGGCCCAAAGCGTCGCTATTGAGACGACTCTAAACGTCGCAACTGCGACACAATATCTAGGTGTCGCCATTGCGATGTTTGGAGGCACCGTCCTAATAGCGACGCCTTTTCCGCCGTCGGTATAGCGACAGTTATTTTCGCGCTACATAAAAATACCAAACTTATATGGGCCCTACATAAAAATTCGAAACTTATATGCGCGCTACATAAAAATGTTTCATATTTGTCGCAATAGCTACGTTTGATATCACGCGCGCATTCGTTCTCTGCTCTTGCAGAACAGCATTTTCCCTCAGCATTCGCGCTCAGCTCTTGCAGAATAGCATTTTCCCTCAGCATTCGCCCTCAGCGTTCGCCCTCAGCTCTTGCAGAACAGCATTCGCCCTCAGCTCTTGCAAAATGGTAAGTTCTTACTGCAGGCCCTTTCTCCTATAGTAGGGTTGACTCTATTTGGGTTTTTTTGGTCAATTCCATTGGATTTTGTTAGGCTGTAGGGTTCTCTGTAGATGTCAAGAGTCAAGATTCAATACCCTCTATTATCTTCATCACCCAATACAAGATTTAAATTTTTCCTAAAGAAACGCTTATTAATTTGGCAGCCATTATTTCTCCCTGCTTTAAAAACCCTACATTTAAATGAAAACAAGCATTGCATTTCAACTACAAAAATCTATTAGTGTTCAATGTACATGTGTGCTACATTAACGTCTCATATCACCGCGCGTATTTGCCCTCCACTCTTGTAACACCATTCGCCCTCGCATTCCTCAGCTCCCGCAGAACAACATTCGCCTCGAGCTCTTGCAAGAACAACATTCGCCTCGCATTCGCCTCCCTCCCGAGCCTGCGTAACAACATTCGCCCGGATCTGCCCTCGCCCTTTCGAACAAACATTCGCCCCCGATTCGCCCTCGCCCTCTTAACAGCCTTGCCCTCGCATTCGCTCTCGTTCACCCCCGCCTCTTGCGTAACAACATTCGCCCTCAGCATTCGCCCTCAGCTCTTGCAGAATAGCATTCGCCCTCAGCTCTTGCAAAATGGTAAGTTATTACTGCAGGCCCTTCCTCCTATAGTAGGGTTGACTCTATTTGGGTTTTTTTGGTCAATTCCAGTAAGTTATTACTGCAGGCCCTTCCTCCTATAGTAGGGTTGACTCTATTTGGGTTTTTTTGGTCAATTCCATTGGATTGTGTTAGGCCGTATGGTTCTCTCTAGATGTCAAGAATCAAGATTCAATACCCTCTATTATCTTCATCACCCAATACAAGATTTAAATTTTTCCCAAAGAAACGCTTATTAATTTGGCAGTCATTATTTCTCCCTGCTTTAAAAATCCTACATTTAAATGAAAACAAGCATTGCATTTCAACTACAAAAATCTATTAGTGTTCAAATGTACATGTGTGCATCACTTGTGTAGGGTATTCCTTTTCCACTTTCACATTATCCAAGAACGTGTGCAGTATAGTTCATATTTTTTGTGATTTAGATTGCCTTGAAAAAGGAAAGGTAAATTATTTCCCATGGAAAAAGAAGGTTTTCCATTTTTATAGGTTGTTTGGACTTACGTGGAAAAATTTATGGTATGCCTTTCATATTATGTAGTTAAAATTTGAATTAACAGATTATTCTACATGAAAATATAATTACCTATGTGATGTCCTTCATTACTAATTAAAATTATAGGGTTTCAATTTCCTAGACTCTAACTCATATGATGCTAAATTCTAGGTTCTCATTGGTGGATCACTCTTCCATTGATTTCCTTTCCCTCTGGATCTTGTCATACTTTAAAAGTCATCAATGATACATATATTATTTGAGGTATCCCAAAAGGCTTTATAGTAGAACATATTGTGAAGTTTTTTTGACACTTGAGGATTCTTTTTAGAACTGCAACGCGGTCTATGCTATCGAGTTATATACCAAGCAACTTGTCCTTAATAACCACACTATGAGGTAGGTTCAACCAGTTTGAACTTGTTGGGACATAGCATATGAATTTTTGTGATGAGTCCATATCACAGGTCTATTATGGTGACAAAAGTGAAGACACGTAATGATAGTTATTATGTTAACATTACTAGAAACATTTTCGAAATTATCCATGCTATCAAGATGTCAAAACTCCAGGCATTAGGTGTCAATACTCGTAGCTAATAGATAATAATAATAATATAAAAAAATCACAACTTTATTCTTGAAATATGATTGTTACACATTGGTAACCTAGTTCATGAGTTACTATCACCCAAAGATTGAAAAACAAACTTAAAATATAAATTAAACCAACATGAGAATCCAACTAAGGGTTTCTCGACAAAATCATGCCATAACCTGGCATTTTGAAACCCAAATTTGAACCCATCATAAGTAATACAATGCAAACTCAGATGGATTTTCAATGCATGTTTGCATGCTACACTTATTCTCTGTCTAGATATCATTTTTTAAATGGAACCATTAGTCAAGCCCATAGTCCTTTTTATGTGAAAATTTTCAGCTCTATTTGAGCTCTTTTTTGCTCCACCACCTCCATAAACCAGTGTTACACGGGGTCTCGCCCCCCCACCTAGGGGTCTAGATTCCTCGCCCCCTCGCGCTCCGGGGTCTTGGGGACTTCTAGGGGATGTTTCCCTCACGCGCCCTCACGTCCCCTCACCGCCCCTTTTAGTTTATGGTTTCGTGTTAAAAGTTGATGTGCCACTTAGCATATTTGAGAATCCAAGTGATTCTGATTCAGATGGTGACATGGTTGATCCTTATATATTCGTGCAGAAGTTGGATGCAGAGACTAGTGGGGCATTAACTTGAGCATTTATGATCATTTATCAGTATGATGATATCATTTGATATTCATATGTTATGTTTTATGTTTTATGTTTCAGACATAACTTATTTGCGTTTAAGTTTTATGTTTCAGACTTGAGTTGTAAACTTCAGTTTAAACTCTATTTTGAATCTTGATATAATATGTCATATGATATCTTAAACTTTATTTTCATTGTACATTGTTAGTAGTTACATTAATGATTATATAGTTACAAACTTACAAACTTACATGCATGATTGTATGATGTATGTTTTAACTTTTAACTTTTAAATTTGTTTCAATTTTATGATTCATCATTCATCGATTTGTAATTTTATCATTTATGATTTATCTTTCATGATGCAAGTGTATGATGACTGTATATACATTCCTTGCAAAAATATAGTTACATTTTAAATATTAAATTTTATAATTTTTATGACCCCGACGTCCCCCCACGTTTCCTCAAAATTGGTAGGGAGCTTTTGCATAGGCCGCTCCCGCGCTCCCTCGTCCCCTCGCTCCCACCTCCAGGGGACTTGGTGGAACATTGCCATAAACATATGCAAACATATATCATGATCTTGGAATTCTATTACATATGTATGTGCCAATGTTCCATAATCTTGCCCCATCATCAATTTAAGAAATTTCCATTGAATATCAAATTATGGAGGGGGGGAACTTTTTGCTGCAACATTTGGCTCAAAATCAGGGACCATCTTCGTATGAGGTGAATGAGAACTATAGATATTTGAAGAAGTAGATTAGTGCCTTTTCCTCTGGCATTGGAGTCATATACAGTAATCCATCACAAAAATTTGTCTTTGTTCATTCTCACCTTGAAAGTTGCAAAAAATCATGCCCTAATTGAAACGACACTAAATTTGAAAGATATAATAAAAATGCAAGCTAGAAGTGCCCTATTAATACAAAGGGAAAACCTTCCTACCTACCCTAACCGAGATAAATTTTGATTGAATAGGAAACATGATATTTCCTATGGAGTTGATCCAACAACTTGTTAAATGTATGGGACTAAATCATGCATTTGATTTCCAAGGAAACATGTGCATGAAGAGAAAAAGTGCAGAATTAATGGAAAATCCATACATGCCACTTATAAAAACTACACCGAAAGGTCAAAAAATACTTAAGGCCTTAACTTAATTTGAATCCAAAAAATGACAAAACAGGATTAGTGAAAACACGAGAGTGGTGTGGGTGAACAACATAAATAAAAAGTGAAGATACCTTTCCCCAAGATGCCTTTGTCACCGTTGTATGAAAACATGTTTTCCTTTCCCTTTATACATGCAAGTGAATGCATTATAGGTATGGTGTTTTCCTAGAATAGGAGAAGCCTACTTAAACATATCATTTGTGGATTGAATGTTTGGGTGCCTTAATGTGCAATGACATGTTTCCAGGACTGAATTCAATGCAAGGCATATTTGAAACTCTAACTCTGTCTTCCGGTGTCTTATTAGAAATTATTTCAGTTTTCATTTTGTGTTTTTAAGTTAGATATTGTTTTCAAGTTTTTACATTTATAATTTTATTGCAATGTGGCAGACTGATCAGAGCAGTGCAGGAACAACCCCGAGACGGGATGATCGCAGAAAGAGGCTAGCGGAAGAACATGTAAAGTGCCAGCATTGCTCTATCTTCAGGTATTTTAGTTATTTACATAATTGAAATAATATTAATTTTGTTCAAATATGCAGACACCTAGCCATGGTACGCCTGATGATTCCCTCTTTGAGGAAGAGTTTTCTTCATCCCTATCTCCAGTGTTCTTGTTGCAAAAAAAGGCACGAGATGCAAGGTCGGAATTTAATACTTTGATAGACGCGCCTCAAACACCTGAAACAGAAGAGAGGATAAAACATATTATGAGCCAGCTAGAAAGATATCAGGTAATAATAAAAGTCAAAAGGATATGTTTTTTCGTTCTGCATGAGATGAATTGTGATAGTTTTATTTTTAATTTTTACCTTGACTAAACTAACAAAAGGTTCTTTTGTAGGAAGTCGAATTGCTAGCCAAGAAACACCCTGCCAAGCCGACACCTACCCAATCACAATGTTAAAAATGATGAGGCTGATATGGCCAACTACATTATTGCGTTTCCTGGAGCTACACGTGTCAACTCCACAGGGACCATTAATGGCACGTTGTTGGTGAACGGCGAAGGTGTCCCTATAAAGCATGTACAACTCCCAGGTAAATTTTAATATTTTAACTATTTCATGTACTTTATCTAAAACATATTTATCATGATTTTTATTTTTAAATTAATGATAATATCTTCTTCTTTTTTTGGTTTTATTCTGTAGGAAACAATGAGTTCTACAGGATTCTAGAGAGCCATGCGTTGGTAATTTTTGGCCCAACCATACGTACAGGGTGGAATTCCCAGAATTCCAACCTGAAAAAAGAACTTCTAGATTATCTAGAAGCCCTTTTTGGGGTCGGCACATTTGACAGAAAAGCGGTGGCTCAGGTAGCCGGAAAATATTTGAAATATACTAGGGACACCTATAGGACGCAATTGCAATTTAACCCTAGATATGAGCGTCCTCTCGCAGTTTCAGAGAGTGAGTGGAGAGCACTCATCCATGACGGAAAAGAGAAAAAGGCAAAGAAAGAAGGAAAAATGCCAACTGGACCCGCAAGGTAAATTACAACTTTAATTCAATAGCTTTAATTTTCTTTATGTCTAAAATAAAAGTGTGCTACGTCATATCTGACTTCAATCTTTTGATGCTAGGTTGCCTGACACCTCAAAGGCAAACAAAGCTAGGATTGAGAAAAAGGGCCATCACAAGCTCGGCCAGGGTGGCTACTTGAAATTAGCTGCAAGAATTGTAATTAAGTAGCTAAACATCTTATAATTAATTGTATCGCCTTCCAACGTTTTTGTAATCCTATCAGATATGATTAAAATACACAATCATATATAATGTAGGGTGATGACTTTGGAACAATAACTACAGAGGAAGATAAAAATATTGCTTTCCGTTTTGGCTATCAAGCTGTAGTTGAACGTCGCAGAAGCTTGGGGCAGTCCCAAGATCTACAATGCCTGATAAGGTAAAACATTAACCTTTCAATATTTTTGTTTTCGTCCATAAATTTAATGTCTAACAACTTTGTTTAAATCAGGGGAGCAACACTACCGACGAGGTAAATAACCCAGTTTTAGAGCCGTATGTAGATGATCCTCTCATGCAACCTGATCATTGTAGTGGGGACCAGGCCGACAATGCTGCTATCAGTGAGGGTCGTGACGGTAATTAATTTCCACTTATATTTTTTTCTAATTATACCTTGATGGTTGTCCTTATAACGTTTTTTGTTTAAATGACAGAGAATGTTTCCCTTGAGGATCTTACCACTAGAGAGGAAGACAGGGCAACAGTCCCAATGGCGACAACTGGTGCACCAGGTAAATAATCTCATTGCAATTTTTTTTATTAATATTACCGAACTAGTTCAATGATATTTTAAAACTGATAATTAAAATTTAATATTATCTGTTTTTGGAGGCGATGCCCCGTCACTGGATGAGACCAGACATCGTGACAATGCAACTAGGTCAGCGGCGACAACTGGTGCACCAGGAAAATAATCTCATTGCAATTTTTTTTATTAATATTACCGAACTAGTTCAATGATATTTAAAAACTGACAATTAAAATTAAATATTATCTCTTTTTGTAGGCGATGCCCCATCACTGGATGAGACCAGACATCGTGACTACGCAACTAGGTCAGCGGCGACAACTGGTGCACCAGGTAAATAATCTCATTGCAATTTTTTTTATTAATATTACCGAACTAGTTCAATGATATTTAAAAACCGACAATTAAAATTTAATATTATCTATTTTTGTAGGCGATGCCCCGTCACTGGATGAGCCCAGACATCGTGAATACGCAACTAGGTCAGCAGTGCGGGTTGAAAGGCACGAAACAGGAGCAGAGCACGATGATATTGATGATGTAATTAGGAGCTTTAAAAATAGGAAGAAGAAAAAGAAAATTCGACAATGTAAAATATTGTATTATTATAAGACAAACGTTACCATACTTGGAACATTTTTTTGCGTTATATAAAAAACTCATTTATCATACTATTTTTATGTCAAGCATTAATTGCAATGTTTCCTTGCGTACTTTTTGTTGAATTGTTTTTTTACTAGTTATTGAATTTTTTTTTTTATGCTCATGAAAGTAAAAATTGAAATATAGATTGGGTATTGGGGAATTGAGAGTGATGTGATGGGGGGGGAGGGGCCATAAGAGCTTCCACCTTCACGTGGTTGGCCCTGTTTAGTAGAGAATAATTTATTGGAGCGATTTAATCTTGGAGCAAACCTCCCTCGATCCAGTGTAGCAACAAAAAAGTCACCGTTGACTTAGTTGCTACTCTTTCAGATCGTGGGAGGCTTGTTCCAAGTTCATGCGACTCCAATAAATTGTTCTTGAAACGAAGAGGAGCTTATTCAGGTATGTTTTGACATTTTCAACATATGTTCTAACATTATCATAAGAATGCATCTTAGAGTAAAAAATACTACATCAATTACTTGCATTTATTGTATAGATAATGATGGATTTTGATTGACTTGGCAGTGCAGGTACAAATCCTCTTGCATCATGAGCAATACAACTTGTCAACCAGGGTCATGTCCAGGATATTTTTTCTTGTGCGCTGACCAGGTTCGTAATGTCACATTTTGTAAGTTCCTTTACAGTTTATAATTCAATATTAAGCTTGTTCATGATTATTATCTAGGTTTTTTGTATGTGTTTTTTCATCTATTTGATTGTAAGCAACTATGCATGTTTCCTGTTGTTCACTATGATTTCTCCCATTACCACTCCCAGGATGAATCCGACTTTATTTTTACATAGGTTACTTTATTGTTAATATGATTTCTCCATTTACGATTTCATAGGTTACATCATGTAAAGTTGTCAATCTCAGGTTGGTGATGAGCTTTAGTTCTCCAGATTTGGGGCTTTTCTGATATTTTCTCCCTCATGTCATTCCCGCATCACCTCGTTGTTTGAGCATTCCAATTGTCTACCACTTGTACCAATTGGCACATGTCAATCTCTGAGTGGTGCCACATTTCACCTATTTTCAGTGAGAGTTTAGGGTTTCTCTAACATAGCTTCAGAAATCCGATTCAGTGCCTGCTTTAATATTGTCACATAATACTTATGGTTTGGATTGATGAGCATGTTCTGAATGGTTGGTTGATTCATAAGAACCACCCATATAGTCATCTTGAGATATTTCAGAAGGTTTCTCGGGTTTCCTTTTTCACCGTTTCTAGTGGGTGGGATGGTGTGGGGTGATCCATCAATACTGGTGCTCTTGTAGTAGGGAATTTGTTTTTAGGGATATAAAGGAGCATTTGATGTAGATATCCCATTGGATGCATTCATATATGGGCACGAGAGGTCAAGAATTTAAATTAAAAATATGCAACCTCTAGCATGGCAACCTAAAGGCCGCGAGAGACACTGGTTAAAGATTGTTTTGTGCTGGCCTTAATATAGTTGTGATTTCTTTCTATTATCTTAATGCAAATATATAGTTCGGTCTCATTAAAATGAGGATTGTGGTTGTATTTATCTTTGGTTGTTTCTCTCTTAATGCTCCAGAAGTTGCCAAAAGTTGCGATAGTTGTTTAGTTTGCCTGTTACAACTTAAAAGCGGTTTTTAGCAATGGGAGTCATGTTTTTTAAGGTTCATACTAATATGAAGATCTTGTAATTCTATATTCAAGATAAGAGAAGATGGCCTCTGCTTTGGGCAGTATGACAACAATTGCCACATCTACCTCATTGGGTAACAATGGAAAGGGGAAGAAGTTGGGTGCAATGTTTGATAATTATGGCAGACAATTGTCTTCTCTTTCAGCTTTTTCACCCATTTCCTTTAATCGCTCAAGCAGAAGAGGGACTCTGAGATTACGCGACAGAGAGAAGGTAGTTAATACAAGAGCTATGTAAAAGGAGTTGTACTTCAACAAGGATGGCTCAGTGACAAAAAAATTGCAGGTCAGAGAAAAAATTATGTTTAAAGGAAGGTCACCTGCACGTGAAACTTCACTGCGGTAGATCTTTCCTTGTCCACTTATATTCGATTTTAATGTGTTATTTTAATTTTTCATGGAGGGTTGTTTTGGCATATGGTCTAGCATTCAATTTCACACTTACTAAAAGCATTATCAATTTGTCTTGCAGGCGGTGCGAACAAACTTGCTGATCTTGTTGGAGTCACCCTTGGGGCGAAGGGCAAAATGCTATCTTGGAGAGCAAGCATGGTTCTCCGAAAATAGTTAATGATGGTGTGACAGTAGCTAAGGAGGTAATTTGTAGATATGTGCTCTGGTTTTATTTTTAACGTTGTATTAGTTCCCCCTCTTAAATGTCTTAGATTTGGTAGGCATAATTTGAAAAATCAAAGGTGAAAGGAAACATATTTGTTACCCAGTGGTCTACTTGGCCTATGGACTAGCCACATTAGAGTAATGCATAAATATTTTCACAACAATAAAAGGAAAGGGTTATGGCCGAGTCAAATTTTATTGTTATTGACAGTGTAATGAAATGTATCTCAATGCTATGGTTTTGGCCTTTTTATTGGTTGAATTAGAGGACCTAGTTGAAAATATTGGGGCCAAGTTGGTAAGGCAAGCTGTGGCAAAGACAAATGATTTAGCTGGGGATGGAACCACAACATCTGTTGTTCTTGCACATGTTGGAATATTGAAAAATTCCAGAACAATGAATGGATAATAAATCTCCCTTCCTCTAACACAGAGAAAATAAAAATTTCTTTGACAGGAGACAGAGTTTCAATACTTTGAAAACAAACTTCTATTCCCTTCAATAACTCAAAAAAACCGTTACACTTCTTCCTCACTAAGAGGGATTACAAAATTATGACTGCTACAAAACGCAGTGCATAAAACCAACTCACTGTCTGTTCAAAACAAACATACTTTGTCTCTAAAACACTCTGCTGTGTTTTTCACTTTCACACTGCTGTGCATACACACTTAAAAAGTTACACTCAGTCTTTCACTTTTTACACACTACTGTGTAATAAAAAATTTACGTACTGTCTATAAAAAAAACTACCAAGCTTTTTTGACCTTTTTATTTTTATATGCCGTAACATATAAAACATATTATAATAAACCCTTTTTAAAAAAAAATAAAATTAAAACTAAATTCTATGGCCCACCTTTCATTTCGCATATGATATATATATAACATATGTTTAAAACATATGTATATATTAAACTATCAAAACATTAAACAACCCTTTCCGTCGGACTTCAAAAGTCTGAATAGATTGAATTTCAAACCAAATTCACGTTCCAAAATGGGATGCTGACGTCTGCCTAATTTTAACTCGAATTCTCAATCCAATGTGCCCTATAAAAAATTCGGGTCCGGTTTTCAGGTTTTCAAATTCCCTTCAATTTCATGCGATCCAATATTAATGCTCCACGTGTCCTTCTTCTGAATTTACAAAACTGTCGGGTAAATTTCTATTTGTTTAATTTCTGGTTGGTGAATTGTGTTAATGTTGGTTGTTGTGTTTAAATACAATCCTGTACAGAAATATGGCTACGGCCGTCTACAAAAAAAACTTGCAGGAATTTTAAATGCTGAATTAACTTTCTGGCTGGCATGCAAGAAACTTCCAAAAAAAAATGTTGCTGCTGCATCCGTCCTTCTGCTGCAGCAGTTGAAGTTAAAATTCAACAGCACAGGGTTTAATAAGTGAGGGTGTAAAGGTAAATTTTTGTCGATAGTACTGGATTAAGATCATCTATTCATTTTTGTAGGGTCTTATGGTGTTTGGTTTTTTATTTTTGGGTTGGGCTTATTGAGTCTAAGATAGTTTTTGAGTGAAAAAATTGCTATCAGGTATTGAAAAATTTTGGTTCTTTTGTCAAAATTTATGAGCTTGTTAGGAAATACAAAACTGGCAATGGCTGTATCTTAAATTTGTGGAAAATAATTTGAAATGAAACCTTTTTGTTTAGGTTGTTGCATTAGGTGCAAACCCCGTTCAAATTACTAGGGGCATTGACAAGACAATAAAGGCCCTTGTTTCGGAACTCAAAATTTTGTCAAAGGAGGTAAACGCTTGCCTTTTGAGTAGGTTGGTTTTCCTTTTTGCCGATGGTTTGGTGTATCTAAGTTTCTTGTGAAACATTTGGTATTCAAAATGACACTTGATCCTATACAGCATCATTGTTGGGGCCGTTGTTTTGAAAAACCTTGTTTTGAATGGTTTGAATTTGAATTTGGAACAACGGCCAGATTTTGGGTTGCGGAACGAGGAAACCCGGCAGCCGCAACCAAGTCGCAACCACATCAAACGGTGGAGCTACCAAGGTTGCGATGGAACAAGCACATAGCGGAGGAAACTAGATGCATAAGTGCAGATAAGGAGAAGATACAACAGAAAGAACGCAAGCGGAACACACAGATAATCAGAGAAAAGCTAGAAGTAGCTGCAGAAGGACAGAAGAGGAACTAACAGTCACGACAGCAGGTAAATAAATAGCAGTCACCCGGATGAAAGAGGGGAGATTTTCACAGCAGAAGAGAGAAGAGCGCGACTAAAGGAGAAAATGCATGCTGCAGTAGGAATCCGGAGCATGGATGAGGTCTCTGTAGTTCCTAGGGTCTATTGATGTAGAATCTTTGTTCCGAAAGGCATATGTAGCAGATATGTAAGCCCATTGCAAAGCTATGTAACTGGAAGTTGGCCAAGGACTTAATGAAATTGCAGGTTACTGTCTACTTGTGTGATTCACATGCATGTGTGTTAGTCACGATGCTTTAAAATTTTAATTACTCAAATGTCTGTATGCTCTCGAAATGATGTTGCGTATGTGATTATATTTATGTGATCTAACCCATGATAAGAATGAGTTGTGGATCTGTTCCTTGCCATTGGTCTATTCCCCTCCTGCATGTGGTCGCGGCACGCCTCGGGTGAGACTCTCTACTCTCTAGAGTAGGGTGATAATGCCGGCGTAATATTAGATTACAACGGATTCCTTTGTTGGCCACAACCACTGAACCTGGGTCTTGCCCGCGAGACCTGATCGCTCGCTAACAAATGGTTCCGTTGCCGGGACCTACATGATATGAGGGAATCTAGATCATGGTATCGCGGATCTTCGAAAGGGAGATACGGTGATGGTGGGATAACCACTTAGACCAGTTCATTACTCAGCAAGTGGAGTTGATCAAGAAAAAGGAAGCAGCGGTCAAGGATCTCGTCCTTTTCTCGGATTCAGCCACTGATACGTACGAAATATTCTGGGGAAAATTCCCTAACGACCTCTACAATTGGTTGCGGAGGTTGCAGACGAAGGTGCCTCGCGACGGCTCGCGGAAGATAAACCGCAGGTGGGTGCATGGAAATCTGGTGGCTCTGCATCGGTTGAACACCGAGTTGACCCACGCGGTGGATTTTTGGGTGGAGACCACATTGGAAGGATACATTGTGGAGTTTGCCGCCGAATGCTATCAATACTTCTCGAAGGTCGAGGCCATCTTCCGCTCCGGGCTAAGAGGGAAGCTGCTTAAGGAGATTCCGCTGTGGATTAAAGCTCTGATGGCGGATGAAGGGTTGATAGAATTCCACAAGACGAGTATGGAAGCGTAAACCACTGGTGCTGGGGGAAGGGCTGAAGGGACCGATGCTGCATAGGATGTGACGTGGGGAGTGGGGAATGGAGGCTGAGGCCGCAAGGACGTTGCGGGAGCGACGTGCACAGGCGGGCACAGATTGCCGATAGGTGGCGAAGAAGGGTGATGCGAGATTTGAAGAGACGAGAGATAGAGAGGAAGAATCGGAAGGAGGTGCCTCAGAAGGTAGGAAGTATGGACGTGGATGCTCAGGGACGAGAAGGGACCACTGTAGGAATACGATGGGTGCATGGGAGCCCAGATAAGCGAGCACGTGAGACGGTGACTAATAGAGATGATGAAGGTATGCAGCCCGAGGAAAGTTCCGATGGTGAATGGTATGTTGTGATGCAGCAGTTGTTTCAAGAGCGGACAACACTCAGTTCTCCAGGTTGCTATACTCCCCCTAGTCTGCGTGGCCAGGATCCTGACCTTCCCCTGGTACTTTATCAACCTTTGAGTAATATTTTCGTTAAGTTACAAGCATTAAGGCAATCACACAGTAGTTCAGTGTCGACAGCGACACCCGTGAGTAGTAGCATCGCTAGTAGTAGTGTCTTTCATAGTGGAACAGTTACGCAACCAGGACCCGGAGGATTTATCCTGGTCAACCCGCCGCAAGTGAACATGGCTGGGTCTTTTACCCGGTATCCTGAGTTCTCGGGCCGGGGTAATGATGACGTAGAGCAACACTGGTATCTGTGCGAAGCCATCTGGAGGGCGCGGCAGACACCAGATGCTGGGAAGTTAATAGAGTTCCAAACCACGCTCAGAGAGAGGGCTCTGCGATAGTTCATTAAGTGGTCTGAGGCCCACCCGAATTTGGTCATTGCGAACGTGAAGCGGGATTTTGTCCGGGAATTGAAGCTTCCCCAGACGGACCAACAGGGTCTGTCCGAGCTCTAGGAAATTAAACAGAAGGAAGGAGAGACTGCATGGGAGCTAATGCGGCGGTTCAAGGACACGATCGGGAAGCTTAGTTACCTGATTGATCCAAACCATCAGAGGGACTGGTTCATCAAGGCTTTGCTTCCCTTGACGCGAACCCCCCTCACCCAGCAGAAGATTGATAATCCGCAGGACGCTCTGGAGCAGGCCATGAAGATCGAAGCCATGGCGGGCTACCCTCAGGAATACAGGGGAGGGCCGGCCCCGTAGGATCCCTCCTTGGTGGGACTGCAGCATCAGATAGCTAGCCTGACGGAAAAGCTCAAGGAGATACAGCCGGTCAGACCAGCCAGGCCAAATGTTTGGTGCACTCACTGCCTGGTTGAAGGCCATGTCGCAACTGAATGTCCTCGGTTGCGTGGCGTGGGGGTGGGACCCTCAGTCGCGGCAATACAAGGAGGGCCACCCACGAGGGGTGGCGTGGTGCTGAATCCGCAGGGGGTATACCAGCCGCAACCTCCTTACATGAGGTTTCCTTCCCAACTCAACCCAGCCGCCATGGAGTATTGCGAGATTTTCCGGATGGTGGGACATCTGCCTCGGATGTGCCCGATCCTGCAGAAGTATTCCAACGTGCCAAACAATGTGTATTGTGAGTTTTGCGCTTCCACGACTCACAACACTGAGCAGTGCCGGGCTCTCGATGCACTCGCGGATTGGTTGGACCGACCCTCCTACAGGGTGAACGAGGCACCCAGAGGACGGGGCGGCGGCATGCGGGGCAGCCGCACGGGAGGACACGGTCTAGTGAAATGTTACAACTGTGACCAGGAGGGTCACGTGGCTCGGGAATGTCCCCTTCCTCGACGGCCCTGGTGTTCTCAGTGCCGCGTGAACACCCACGAGACGGAAGACTGTCCGGAGCTCATCAAAAAGTGGGAAGAACGTGCACGACAGAGGGGCACAAATTTGGTAAACGCCGAGCCGCGAGAGGCTGCCACTCCAACCATGCAGAACGTTTCCATTGTGACGAGGGGCGGTAAGAAAACGGGGGAGGATGCTCGCGGGAAGGAGCCGGCACCAGTTGCCAGGCCAACATCCCCGCATCGGGTGATTCGGCCCGAGGCGCGGAAGAAGTATTTTCAGGAGGCAGTTGAGGCATTTGCTCAGCTGCGCGAAGAGGGAGGCTTGGAGGTGCCCTTGCCGAGAGAGCCGGAGGTGCAGAGCACCGCGAGAAACTAGGTTGAAGAATGGCTCCAGCTGTTCCTCAAGATTGTTGACAGCGTTGCGCTGCGGCAGCAGCTCAAGTGTACTTTGGAAGGGGCGCTGCAGGGGAGGACAGGATTGGGGGAACCGGTGGACACAGCCCCCCAATCGGTGCAGCGCGTTAAGACAAATAAGCGCCGAACGAGAAAAGAGTTCTGGCTGAATACGCAGGTCGGGGGATTCCAAATCAGCGACACCATGCTTGATTTAGGGTCCGACGTCAACATCCTGCCGAGGAAAACGTGGGAGGCTCTTGGTAGACCATGACTGGCCTACTCGCCCATCCAACTCAGGATGCCGAACCAGTACTGTATTTTTTCGATTGGCTGACTTGAAGGTGTTGAGGTCGACATTGCGGGGGTGAAGACTTACACTGATTTCGAAGTTATCGATATTATGGGAGACAAGGATCCTTACCCCGCCCTGTTAGGCATCGATTGGGCGTTTGAGAATTATGCTATCATCGACCTCAAAAAGGAGCTGATGATCTTTGAAGATGGGGAGGTATGGTTCACTCAGCCTCTTGACCCGTATCAAGGCCCGCGGTATACCGAAACAGTGGACGCCCAGGAGGACGCTCAGATGATGGAACATCTTTATCAGATGATTGCAGGGAAGCGGGAAGACTATATCAACTCGACCGCAGATGGTTCTGTCAGTTGGCGCAGTGTTCAGAGCTCAGACTTAGGTTCAGAACTCACGTGGGAGGATTGGCAACAAGGCGGGTATGAGACCAGCACGCGGAGATGTGCTCAGGTTGGCCGTGTCAGTTGGATTGGGGCTGAGTTTATAGAATACCCCATCCTGTCAAATATGCAAGCTGTCAATACCTTCATTGCTAAGGTTGAGGACATGGTGCCGGAAGGGCGCAGACTGCCCCTTCTGGACGTCGCACTATAGTCTACAGTAGCCCGATGGTGGAAAAATCACCGCAATACATTGTCGCGATGGAGTAGTGTGGTGGATTCGTTGCGGGCACGGTTCAAAGAAGAAGAAGGCCCTCGAAGCAAGCAACGGTACTCTGGGACTTCCAATCCGCAGGACCACTTGCGGACCTATGAAGAACGGTGGCAGAGTATAGAATACCCGGAAGAGCTGTGGGTGCATCGGTTTTTCCACTCTTTAGACACCATCCCACACGCATGGTACTTGGAGGAAGAACGGAAACGAGGGACTAGTTCTTGGACGGAAGTCGCGAGAAAATTTGTGCGGTGCTTCTATTTCGCAGGAGAAATAGAGTTGGAATCTCAAGCATTACACGCTATCAGGGCGGTACTATTTTTCCACGATCCGCAGACCGACGGTCGCACGCTGGCCTCCCGTCCTGAGGCCGTGTGAGAGTTGGTTTGCCAATGGGTTGACGGCGATCCGGAGGACGATGGTCTGGGGGACCTGAGGCATCTGTATTTTGAAGAGAAGGAAGGCGAACGGAACATCAGTGAAGAATCGACCACCAAGGGCATCCATTTACAGCTGCTTTGGACCAAAAAGCTGAACATTGGTACGGACGAAAAGCCTAAGTTGGCTACCGTGGGTGATTATTGGGAAGAAGAAACGACTAAGGAAATCTTCAGCCTGTTGCAGGAATATGAGGATTTGTTCCCTTCGTCGGTGGCCGATCTGAAGGCCATCAAGGGTGACCTCGGCGAAATGCGCATTGTATTGAAACCGGATGCCAGGCTCGTAAAGCATCGACCCTATTGGTTGAACCCCTGGGTCAAAGAAAAGGTCAAGATGGAGATTGACAAAATGTTGGCCGCAGGTCTAATCTTTCCCGTGGAAGAAGCAGAATGGGTGAGCCCCATAGTCATTCAGAATAAGAAGGACAAGGCAGAGATCCGTGTTTGTGTCGACTATCGCAGTCTGAACAATGCCTGCATTCATGATCCGTTTCCCACCCCTTTTAGTGACGAAGTGTTAGACCATGTTGCGGGGAACGAAGCCTACTCTTTCACTGATGGCTTTTCAGTCTACCATCAGGTGCGTATTGCGGAAGAAGACAAGTCAAAGACCACATTCACCACTGAATGGGGGTTGTTCGCGTACCATGTCATGCCATTTGGCTTGAAAAACGCCCCGGCCGTGTTTTCCCGGATTGTCATCGCCGCCTTCCGGGAGTACATTCACAAGTTCCTGGAAGTCTACATGGAAGACTGGACCGTCTACAGCTTGCTAAAGAAACATGCAACCCTGTTGCGTATCATGTTTAATAGGTGCCGCCAGTTGCAGATTTCCTTGAACTTAAAGAAATGTATTTTTGCAGTCCCCTTCGGCACACTGCTGGGACATGTGGTATGCAAGCAAGGGGTCTGCGTCGACCCCACCAAGGTTGCGGTGATAATACACCTGGAAGCCCCCGAGACGGTGAAACAGTTGCGGGCATTTCTCGGGCACACGAGATACTATAGAAGGTTCATCCGCAACTATGCCAAGATCACCACTCCGTTGGAACGACTTCTGAAAAAGTCCGCAGTCTTTCAGTGAACGGAGGAGTGTCGGGAGGCCCTGGACACCCTGAAGGAAAAGCTGGCATCGACGCCTATTCTTGTTCATTCGGACTGGGATAAGCAGTTCCATGTGCATATCGACGCTTCCAGTATTGCACTTGGGGCTGTCTTGGCACAACCAGGCGATACGATAGTTGACCACTCGGTATACTTCGCCAGCCGCAAGCTGTCCAATGCGGAGAAGAATTACACCACGACCGAGAGGGAGGCGCTGGCGATGGTATACTCTCTTCAGAAGTTCTGCCACTATCTTCTAGGGGGAAAGTTCACGTTGTTCACGGACCACTCTGCACTGAAGTACCTGGTCAATAAGCCTGTTCTGGAAGGACGGATTTGCCGTTGGCTTCTACTATTTCAAGAATTCACGTTCGAGGTAATCGTCAAGCCTGGGAGGTTGAATGTCGGGCCTAATCACTTATCCAGGTTGGAGAAGGGGGAAAACGATGGCTCCCTCGATGATCAGCTACCGGATGCTGACCTTTTCTTAGTTGAAGCTGTACCCGATTATTTGTCTGACATTGCCACCTATTTGACCATGGGGCAATGCCCTCCGGATTATACCCGGCTCCAGAAACGGCAGTTGGTCATCCGGGCCGCCGACTAGCAATTGATCACGGGGCAGCTATACAAACTAGGCCCCTCGATGAGGTTCTGCGCAGATGCGTCCTGGACCACGAACGAGAAGCGATCATGTGGGAATGTCACAGCGGTGTTGCGGGAGGGCATGTGGGTGCGAAATCCACTGTAAGAAAGGTACTCCAAGATGGCCTGTGGTGGCCGACCGTACATACCGACTGTAAGGCTTATGTGAAGCGATGCGACGTCTGCCAACAGACGGGACGACCCTCTCACCAGGATGAACTTCCGCTCCACCCAGTGCATGTGTTGCGGTCGTTCGAGAAGTGGGTTGTCGACTTCGTAGGTCCCATAGCCCCGGTTGCCAGACACTCCAAGGCCCGGCACATCATTACTGCCACCGATTACCTTACCAGGTGGGCTGAGGCAGCCGCGGTACGCGACTGCACAGTGGATACCGCCGCCCGGTTCATTTTTGAGAACATCATTTGCCGGTTTGGCTGCCCGCGAAGTTTAACCAGTGATCAGGGTACACACTTTATTAATGCCACGGTCCAGTCCCTGCTAGACACCTTCATGGTTCAACATCACAAAATTAGCCCGTATCATCCGCAGGCTAATGGTTCGGTGGAAGCATTCAATAAGATTCTTGAGAAAGGCTTGACTAATATTTGCAATGCCAAGCGTGATGATTGGGATGAGCGCCTCTCAGCGGAATTATGGGCCTATCGGACTACGATGAAGCGCTTGACCAATCAAACACCGTTCCAGCTCGTGTACGGCCGGGAGGCTGTGATCCCCGCCGAGTTTATTTTCCCAAGCCTGTTGATCGCCACGTCTCTGCAATTTTCGGAAGAGGCCTCCCTCCAGGAGTGCCTCCATGAATCACAGGAACTGGATGAGGCCCGCTTCCTGGCCGAATTCCACCAGAAGATTCAGAAGGACTGGCAGAAAGCATGGCACGACCGCCACATTAAGAACAAAACCTTCCAAGTTGGCGGCAAAGTTATTTTATATGACAGTAGGTTCCAGAAGTTCCCAGGAAAGCTACAGATGCACTGGTTGGGACCCTACTTCGTTATTGATATTTGCGACTCCGGAGCCGTCCGGTTGGCACAGCTGGACGGTACAGTTCTGCCTGGGTGGGTGAATGGCGCACACCTGAAACCCTACCAGGAGTAAGTACCTTTCATTTCTCATCAATAACTCTCGCACCTGAGAGCACCCGTAGTGTAGCGTAGCTGAATAACTCTCTCGCAACCGGGATGAGCGTAGGAGATATTCTCTGTTCGTAGGTAGTGTGTCAATAACTGCTCAGTTGCGATGACCGCACCGCAACCGACTGTGGTCGGGGCGGCGTCGGTCCAGTGTGTCAGCCCTGTAGGATCCGTACCCGTCTCCACGTCAGTCCAGCTCAGTCGGCCCATGCACTTGTGTCAGTTCGTAGGATCACCTAGATCTGAATCATTAATTAACATAATTGGCAGTAACCGCGCCGTCATAATTTGGCCATCACCCGCGTAACCCCAGCCATTGCGTCCGCCCATTTCCCCATGCCACCGTCAGCAACTGTCACAACACTCATTGGCATGCGATTGATCGCACGATTATCGCAGAAAGAATGCCAGCGGGAATTAACTCGTTAGGGAGTCTCATCAACTCCACTCGTGCCAGGAGCTGACATAACTTGCATGGCCACCAAAAGCACGAGAATGTCAGACCCGTTTGAATTAGCAATTGCAGCTACACCAGAGTCACTGCATTCTCAGAACGCATTGCACCAGCAAAGGCGCCCAAGGAAAATTTTACAGGTCTATCAGCGCCGGGAAAAAATGCCAAAGGTCGTTCCAGCCGTCGTTGAACCAGAGCTCGACTCTCGGATTCACAAGACCGAGTCCCTGGTGGGAAAGTATGATAGCGCAGCCTTGATTGATGCCAACCTCTCAAATGCTGCCGAATTTTCGTCCCTCCAGTGGCAAGCATACATGGAACATTATTGCACTACAGCCGGCAACCCCGCCAGCTGCCTGTTGCCTGAGTTCAGGGGCCTTCAGACCTCGTCCCTGATAAACTTGAGAAATCTTCTGGTTTTTGGCACCACTGGACCAGTTCTGCAGTGTACACGCTTCCTCATCAACCGAATTCAGAATGGGTCCCTATGGTTGACTCAGGAAATCCCCATTCACGCAGAAGATATTCATCGTCTCACAGGGCTTTCGCAGACGGGCGCAGACGTCTCCACGGCCTGTCAGACCTCTTCTAAGCGCGCACGGAAGTCGGGCGATGCGGACTTCTATACCAAATATGGCACTCGCAGGGGGGGGGGGAAGGAGCCAAGATCGACCTCATCAACAAGCCAGAGATTCTCTTCGCCTGTTACCTCATTGCCAGTAAAACAATGAGGCATTACACCAAGGGCGAATGCACTCTTGATAATATTTCTATTTCCGAGCATTGTGTCCAAGGCACCAGACTGAATTGGTGTTTGTTCTTGTTAAAGGAGTTGTTCGATGCATGCAAGGAGAATTATAAGCGCGCAACTACTTTTATTTATGGATATTTGATTATTGCTTTCGCCATGTGGAAATGGCACACTCCACACATCCGGTTCCCAGCCGAGATCCCCGAGGGCCAGCCCCTCGCGATGAAATTCACTCCATGGCAGGTCTCAAATGACCCCAGTACCAAATTGGTAAACGCAGATGCGTTTCGGTCATGGTACTGGCTCATGCTGGATGTGGTGGCATGTCAGCAACAGGTGCCCAGGCTCCTGTTGGATGAATATAGTGAGCAAGTATGGCTCGGGGTAAGTCACAGGCATACTTACCTCTGACCTGCTTGCGTTCCAGCGGATACCTTCTGAATGACGCCACTGAAATTTCAGTTGGATGATGCTACCTTCCATCGATAAGTCTGCTCATGGCCAGGGGTCATGAAGCATATGCGGGACGGGCTCCCCAGATACAATTTTGATAGGATGGCGCCAGTGCAACAGCCTGCCGAGACGGAGGTGGCAGCACCTTCACAAGAAATCCCAGCCCCGCTCATCCCCGTCATCCGCTACTTCAACACCCAGGTACGGAATCTTAATGCGGCGACTCAGATTATTTCTAGCGGTGCTGCCCCCTTTCCTTTATTTTTTGAATTTCAGCTCATTCGCTCCACCTCGCACTCCCGCACCACTCCGTTCACCTCCCCCATTCCCACTCCTCTGTTTACCTCTGCTGATCCACTCACGACTCCGATGGGCGAGACCAGCCAGTCTAGGGATCCACCCGAGGCCCCTCAAGCTAAGAGGGCCTGCACTGCCGAGACAAATTCGGTGGTGGACCTCACTGTTGATGATCCCCCACTGGCCCCCAGCATAGAGGTGCTGCGTCAAGATGAACCTCTCATCGACCCATCCGAGTTCATCAATATCTGCCTTCCACATTCCTCCACCTCACCGTTTACGGCTTCGCTCACCGGTTTCCCACCTACCACTCCATCCGGCCCATCTACTTCATCGGCCACTGTATCCGACCCCCTGGTTAGGGAACTCCGGGGTGGGGACCGCGGGGCTGAGGTCGACTCTTGTACTGCCTCAGTCATCCCACCGATCAACCCCAAGGTCGAACCCCACCCTCCCCGTACTGATATACTCACACAACAGACACACATTGTGTCCACTTCTACAGAGGCTCACCCCAAGCCACCAGTTCCTCCACAATTGACCCGCATTGATCAGCAAGCACCGCCGGATCCGAATATGGTGGACTCTGTGCATCCAGAGGCCACGACCTTACTAACTCCTGAGCATTCCACTCGATCAGTTGCTAGTAGGCAACCTCTGCCGGAGCGGATATTGGCGCAAAGTGCTTCTGGGACTGCCACCTTCCAGCCTGAGAATCCAGCTCAGCTGTATTTACTGATTCAAAGGGCGGCCCAGCAGGCCGAACGAATACATTTGGGACTCCAGCAGCAATGTGCCGAGCAACAAAACCAAATTTCCGCGCTTACTGAACAGCGTGACCAACTCCGCACAGCACGGGAGCAGATGGAAGCCATGATTACCAACGCCACTCAGATGTTCTCCGAGTTCTAGCCATCTCTCGAACTGCATTATCCCATGCTGCCCCCTAAAATCGCTACGGCCATTTTTTCCGAGCAAGCGATCCACCTCCGAATTGTCTTCCAGGAACTACACCAGGAGAATCATGAGCTGCGGGCAGCGTTAGTAGCCCGTGCAGAGCTAGCCGAGCCCGCGGTTGACTATTCCGCCTAGGTGGCCGACAAGCAGGGCCAGGCCGCTCAGATGCAGGAGACACTTCATTCCAAGGCCCGAGCGGCTCGAGACCTCCTAAAAGGCCTCCAGGAATGCTCCCTGGCCCTCACTGTCAAGACACAGCTGATTTCAGCCCAACTCCAGCAGGTTCCCCGGGAAATTCAAGAGGCTACTGACCCCGCTAGGCTGGATGAATTATACGCCCAGGCGGATGACCTTGAGGCACAGCTCCAACACACAGAGGCTTGTTCGGTGGCGGCTAAATGCGTCATTCGTGAGCTCCGGCCGCGCCTCCAATCTAGCGCCCGGACGATCCAACAGCTCGCAGTTGCGGCCGAACCTCAGATCAGCACGATCTTCGGAGCTGTCCCGTCGCCCCTCGACGAGGCTACTGTCACCAAGCTCGCTGAGGACACAGACTCACTTATTCAGGGGTGGCAGCAAGCTGTGTCGGCGTTTACGGAGCTTAGAGCTACAACATTCCAGAGGGTTCCGGAGTTAGGGCCCTTGTTTGAACAGCCGCCCGAAGATGCACAGTAAGGACAGGACCAAGCTGAGGGTGCACAGCAGGAACGAGCACAGGATGCAAGTGCACAGGGTGAACAGGGCACGGGGTCAAGCAGGGCAATGGAGATCGAAACTGTAATTTGCGATTGACTCGGGGACGAGTCAAAGAAATGTGGTCGGGGCTTGTTGGGGCCCTTGTTTTGAAAAACCTTGTTTTGAATGGTTTGAATTTGAATTTGGAACAACGGCCAGATTTTGGGTTGTGAAACGAGGACACCCGGCAGCCGCAATCAAGTCGCAACCACATCAAACGACGGAGCTACCAAGGTTGCGACAGAACAGGCACATAGCGGAGGAAACTAGATGCATAAGTGCAAATAAGGAGAAGATACAGCAGAAAGAATGGAAGCAGAACACACAGATAATCAGAGAAAAGCTAGAAGTAGCTGCAGAAGGACAGAAGAGGAACTAACAGTTGTGATAGCGGGTAAATAAATAGCAGTCACCCGGATGAAAGAGGGGAGATTTGCACAGCAGAAGAGAGAAGAGCGCGACTAAAGGAGAAAACGCATGCTGCAGCAGGAATCCGGAGCATGGATGAGGTCTCTATAGTTCCTAGGGTCTATTGATGTAGAATCTTTGTTCCGAAAGGCATATGTATCAGATCTGTAAGCCCATTGCAAAGCTATGTAATTGGAAGTTGGCCAAGGATTTAACGCAATTGCAGGTTACTGTCTATTTGTGTGATTCACATGCATGTGTGTTAGTCGCGATGCTTTAAAATTTTAATTACTCAAATGTCTGTATGCTCTCGGAATGATGTTGTGTATGTGATTATATTTATGTGATCTAACCCATGATAAGAATGAGTTGCGGATCCGTTCCTTGCCATTGGTCTATTCCCCTCCTGCATGTGGTCGCGGCACGCCTCGGGTGAGACTCTCTACTCTCTAGAGTAGGGTGATAATGCCGGCGTAATCCTAGACTACCAATGGGATTCCTTTGTTGGTCATAACTCCTAAACTCGGGTCTTTCCCCGCGAGACCCGATCGCCGCCAACAACTTCTAACATTAGTGGATGAAACATTTAGGAATTAGTTTCTATGCTCATTTAAATGAGTGGTTTCCCCGTTTCAAAAAAATAAAATACATTATAAAACTAAATTTCCAACCAATAAAGATTCAAAAATGGAAAAAAAAATCAAATACATTAAACATTGCATTACTTTGACAATTTGATGTTTTGAATTCCATTTCTCCAACCCGATCGATGAAATTGTGTTTTTTCCATAAAAGGTTATAAAATGCAATGTACAACTAAAAATAAATGAAAATGAGAAAATTATAAAATGAATTCAACATTTACATTTGTTTGGAAATGTGGATGAACGTTATGAGATGGTTCACCTTCACTTCTAACATCGCAGATGGAACATATACGAAGTCAATTTGTATGTCTCTATTGAAATGAGCTGGGCTATGTTTGAAGAAAATAAAGTATGCAATAAAATTTAATGTCCAACCAACTAAAAATTCAAAATTTAAAAACAAATCAAATACATTGAACATTTACATTAGTTTTCCAATTTGATTGTCGAGAGAATGCAATCGAAGGTCGTGGACATGCTTCATCTTCACTTTTATATTAGTAGATGAAAAATGGGGAGTTAATTTTAGACCTCTATTAAAATGAGTTGTATCCTATTCCAAGAGAATAAAATACCTTAACACATTAAAAAAATGTAACTAGAGGAATGTAATAAAACAACTACATTGTGGAAGAAATTATATTAGGAATTCCTGTCAAAATATCATTTGCTACGTCCATTGTTCCACAATTTAAATTCTATGAGGGATCAATGATTCTATTAGTGGGACAACATTGTTTTTAGAAGGGGGATTGGAAGATCTGTTTCGATCAACTAGCTCCATATTATGAAACAAATGGCCAATTAAACTATAATCCAAATCATCACATACAATGTCATCATTGCCTCCACCATGGATTTTTCAGAACCTTTGGCCTTGCTTCAAACATACGATTGCAATAAACACAAGGGTTAGGTGAAAATTGCATCCACATTATCGATACGATGTTCTTCCCGATTTTGGGATGTTACCCTAATATTATCAACATTTTCAGGAGAGCATCAAACAACAAAATTATGCTGATGAAGAACATATTCGATAATGAACTATGTTATGAAACCAACTCACAAAATAGAATAAAAAATATATCAACGCCTTAAAATCAGCCTCTTCAAGGGGACAACCTCCTTTATATTACATAAAATGAACAATTTTGGATGATATGAAATGAAAAGCCTCCTTCCTATATATATAGGAGTCCAAATGGGTCAAAATGTAATCCTAGCTGACATAACAATAACAATGTAACAACACAACAATAACCTAGTGGGCTTCTATGGGGCACAATAATAACAATATGGGGACTACATAGGCACAACAATAACAATAAGGGGGATATACTAACAATAAAAATAAGGGGATAAACTAGTATTATAGGGACCTAGCATGCCCATCTCTTTCAAACAAGTGTTGTCCTCAATTCTTGAGTAATTATGGATGCTTCTGTATAAAATTTTCATCCTCCCATGTCGAATCTTCAGTGGGTAAGTTCTTCCACTTGATGAGATATTCTGAAATTGATCAATTTCGTAGATGTCGAGTTCTTGTTTCTGTGACTGCTTCAGGTTCCAATATGATTTTTCTTTCTTCTTCAAGTTTTGGAAATAGTGTTTGAACTGGGAGCTTGTCACCAATAACATTCTTTATGCATGAAACATGGAAAACTAGGTGCACTCGGGAAGATGCAGGAAGCTCCAATTTGTATGCCATAGTACCAATATTTTTAAAAACCTTGTAAGGACCATAATACTTTTGTGATAACTTATTATCCTTCTTATCTTTCTCGAGGGGAATTTATTTGTATGGTTGTAACCGTAAAAATAACCAGTCACCTACATCAAAAATTCTTTCATTGTGATGTTGATCTTCCTGTTGTTTCATTTTATTCTGCGCCAAAGTGAGGTTATCCTTTAAGAGTTGGAGAACTTGTTGTTGATGATCGATGTGATATTTCACTGCTTGAACCTTAGATTTTTTTTCTGAAATATGATATAATGGGCGGTGGATGATATCCATAAAGTGCCATAAATGGGGTCATTTTTTCTGCAGTATGGAAGGAAGTGTTATACCACCATTCAGCCAGAGGTAACCACTTGACCCATTGTGTCTGTTTATTAGATACAAAGAAACGAAGATATCCATCCAAACATTTGTTCACTATCTGAGTGTTCCCATCAGATTGAGGATGATATGATGAGATATGAGCTAATTGAGTACCCAAACAAGAAAATAATTCCATCCAAAAATTTCGTGTAATAATGGGATCTCTGTCACTTACAATGATCTTTGGGTTTCCATGTAGTTTTTGAATTATTTCCATAAATTCAGTAGTAACTGTATAGGCTTTAAATGGATGAGATAATGCACAAAGTGTGCATAGTTGGTAAGTCTGTCAACTACCACCATGATGACGGTATTTCCTTCGGACTTGGGTAAAGTTGTGATAAAACCCATTGAAACCTCCTCCCAACGTTGACTTGGATTGGATAAAGGTTGTAACAAACATAGGGTCTTAATTGTCTAAACTTTATTTTGTTGGAAAACAGAACATTCTGCCACAAAAATTTGAATATCATATTTATGGCCATCCCAAAAAAAATTATTTTTGACCATGTGTTAAGTTTTTAAAAATCCTAAGTGCCCTTTTAAGGGAGAGGTGTGCAATTCCAAAATAATATTTTGTTTGAGTTGGGAATTCTTAGAAAGATATATGCAATCTTTGTACCATAATGAATCACTTTTCCAGCTAAATGTTTCAGATGTATTAGGATCGTGATGCAAATTTTGAATGAGTGTCAACACCTCTTCATCATTCTTCCATTCATCCCTTGCTTCAGTTATCCACTTGGGTTGGATAATATAAATGACACAAAAAATTCCTTCCATGTCCTTGTACTTTCTTGAGAGTGCATCTACAACAACATTTTTCTTTCGTTTTTTGTAGATGATTTAAAATTCATAACCCAACATCTTTGTGTTGTGAAACCATCTCCAAAAATAGAAGAAAAGAGATATTAACACCTTATAAATAAGCCACTTCGAGGGGGAAACATCCAATACATTATCTTGGATGATTCAAATTACGAAACCTCCTTTCTATATATAGGAGTCCATGGGGCCACAATGTAATCCTAGCAGACCTAACAATAATAATTTAAGGGAACAATAATAACAATATGGGGGTTACAGGGGTACAATAATAACAATAAGGGGGTTACACTAACAACAATAGGGGACTATACTAGTAATATAGAGACCTAACATGCCCCTCTCCTTCAAAAAAGTGTTGTCTTCAACGCTTGAGTAGCTCCGTGTGCTTTTGTATAAAATTCTCATCCTCCCATGTAGAATCGTCATTGGTTAAGTTCTTCCATTTGATGAGATACTCTGAAATTGATCGATTTTGTAGCTATCGAGTTCTTGTTTCAGTGACCTTTCCAAAGGTTCCATTGTATGATTTTTCCTTCCTCATCAAGTTATGGAAATATTGTTTGAACTGAAAGATTTTCACCTATAACCTTCTTTAAGCATGAAACATGGAAAATTGGATGCACTCGTGAAGAAGCAGGAAGCTCCAATTTGTATGCCATAGTACCAATCTTTTGCAACACCTTGTAAGGACCATAGTACTTTGGCTATAATTTATTATCCCTCTTAGCTTTCTTGAGGGACATTTTTTTGTATGGTTGTAGCCGTAAAAATACCAGTCTCCCACATCAAAACTTCTCTCGCTAATGGCGTCGATCTCGCATGCCGTTTCATTCTATTCTGTACAAATTCAGGTTATCCTTTAAGAGTTGGAGAACTTCTGGTTGATGCTCGATGTGAGCTTCCACTGCTTGAACCTTTGAATTTTCTCTTAAAGATGATGTGATGGATGGTGGATGATATCCATAAAGTGCCATAAATGGGGTCATTTTTTCTGCAGTATGGAAGGAAGTGTTATACCACCATTTAGCGAGAGGTAACCACTTGACCCATTGTGTTTTTTTATCAGATACAAAACAATGAAGATATTCTTCCAATTTTTTTTTAAATATCTCAGTTTGACCATCGGATTGAGGATGATAAGATGAGCTATGAGCTAATTGAGTACCCAAACAAGAAAGTAACTCTGTCCAAAAATTTATAGTGAAAATGGGATCTCTGTCACTCACAATAACCCTTGGGTTTTCATGTAGCTTTTGAATTGTGTCCATAAATGTAGTATCAATTGTACTTGCTTTAAATGGATGAGATAATACACAGAAGTTTCCATACTTGGTAAGTCTATCAACTACCACCATGATTACACTCTTTCCTTCAGACTTAGGTAAACCTGTGATAAAATCCATTGAAATATCCTCCCAACTTTGACTTGGAATGGATAAAGGTTGTATAAGACCCAGGGTCTTAATTGTCTCAACTTTATTTTGCTGGAAAACCAAAAATTCTGCCACAAAATTTTGAATATTAGATTTAAGGCGACCATCCCAAAAAGAGTATTTCTTCACTCTGTGGTAATTTTTTAAAAATACCGAGTGTCCTCCTAAGGGAGAGGTGTGCAATTCAAAAAGAATATTTTGTTTTAGTTTGGAATTCTTACAAATATATAAATGATCTTTGTACCATAAGGAATCATTTTTCCAACTAAATGTATCAGATTTACTAGGATCTTGGTGCAACTTTTGAATGAGTGTCCACATTTCTTCGTCCTTCTTCCATTCATCCCTTGCTTCGGTTATCCAATCTGGTTGGATAATAGAAATGGCACAAAGAAATGCTTCCACCTATTCATCATTTCTTGAGAGCGCATCTGCAACAACATTTAGCTTCCTTTTTTTGTAGATGATTTCAAAGTCATAACCCAACATCTTTATGACCCATTTTTGCTACTCTTCCGAAGATAGTATTTGTTCCAAAAAGTGTTTAAGACTATCATGATCATTTTTTACCTTGAAGTGTCTTCCCATTAGGTGTTCACCATTTCTTTAGTATAAAAATAGAGCTTGCTAACATTTACTTAAAATAGTTTCAGAATACTTTCCTTTAATTGACGACTTTCAAAAGAAATGGGCCTTCCTTCTTGCATTAAAATATCACCAATTCCATTTCCTGAGGCATCACATTCCACAATAAAGGTTTCTTGTGAAGTCTCTCAGTGCACGAGTCGCTAGGTACATTTCCTTTGGGTATTTAGTGCCTGAAGCTGTTTTAGAGTCGATGAAAATTCATATTTCTTCAATAATGTTGTTAGCGGTGCTGCTATTCTCCCATAATTCAGGCCTGCGCTGAATGACACCTAACCCAGAAACCCTAGAACCATGGTTAAATTTTCCAACACACTTATTGCTTTCTTACTTTAATAGGGTCTGTCTTGTAATGCACCTCTGAGAAAGCACAAGCATCTCAGTAGGTCACCCTCACTCCAAAGAAAAATTTGGATGTTTTTCCATATAATTGTTTCTCCTGCAATAGTTTGAGCACCCTATCAACATGTTGAACATGATCCTTCCAAGACTTACTGTAGATTAGTATATCATCAAAAAATACTAACACAAATTTTCTAAGGAAGGGTTTGAAAATGGAATTCATCAACCCTTGAAATTTTGAAGGTGCATTGGTAAGGCCAAAAGGCATGACCAAAAATTCATAATGACCCTCATGAGTCTCAAATGTGCTCTAATATCTTACTCACCTAATAGAATGATATCCTAAATGAAGATCCAACTTAGAAATAAATTCTCCATGTAATTCATCCAATAATTCATCAAATCACAGAATGGAAATTTATCTTTGGTCAAGAGCTTATCATTCTTATAATCCGGAAACAGTGCGCCATTTTCCATCCTTCCTTGTACCAAGACCACAGAGCAGCAGAAAGAACTTTGACGAGGCTTGAATTATACCCGCTCAACATTTCTACAATCATACATTCAATTTCGCTCTTTGGACATAAGGATATCTATAAGGCCTGATGTTTGGAGGAACACTTCCTGGAATCAAATGAATAGCATGATCATGATCACGAATAGGTGGGAGTCCTTTGGGAGTTTCAAACACCTTGGAATGATTGTCCAAGAATTTTTGGATATCTATAGAAATAGATGATTTCAATGTTGGAACTTCTAGTGAGCATAACTGTGCAATTACACCTTTTTTTTATTTCTTTAGAAGCTTTGTCATAACATTAGAGCTTATTATCTTTCCCGGCTTCCCTGCAATACCCTGTAATTCGACTTCCTTTCCTTTTGAAAAAAAATTCAGGAAAAGTTCTTTAAAATTAAAAGCTATCGTCCCCAAAGATTGTAACCATTGTACTCCTAGTACAACATCAACACCTCCCATAAGAATGGAAAGCATTCGACTATTCAATACATATTCCCCCATGGTTAGCTTGATATTATGGCATTTTCCCGAGAAATTTATAGTTCCTTCATTTGCAACCATCACTTGACATTATGGTGCTGGGTATAGGAAACAATTCAATTCCTTGGCTACCTTACAATTAATAAAATTATGGGTACTACCTGAATGAATCAACACTATTACCTTTTTCTTCTTGATATTTCCTTCTATCTTGAGAGTTTGAGAAGTGGTAATTCCTGCCAATGCATTACACGATATGGTCGGACTCATTTCTTCCTCTTCTAGGGTTGGTTCCTGGTGTATATCCTCTTCTTGTTCATTTTATTTCTCTTCACAATCTATGTAAAATAATTTCTTCTCAGCACACTTATGACCTTTAGTGTATTTTCTATCACAACTGTAGCAAAGCCCTTTTGCTCTTTTTTCTTCCAATTGTTGTGGTGTCAACCTTGTAGGTTGTGGAAATCTAGGCGTAGTAACACTTCCTTCTTTATAGAAGTGAGTGGTAGGCTTCCTTGTCGCCATAATTTTACATTCAATTTTTCTTGCCAACCTGAATGCCTTCTCCAATGAATCAGGTTCCAAAACGAAAACTTCATGTTGGATGTTATCCTTTAAAGTACCTATGAAGAGATCAATCCTGTGTTCCTCTGGAATATCAGTTACCCTTATATTCAATTTTTGGAAGTACTCAATGTGCTCCCCCATTAAACCCTTTTGTTTGAGATTTATCAATTGGCTAAAGAAGGTGTTGCTCTTTGTATCCTCATAATGTGCTATCATTTCCTCCATAAAAATTGACCAAGTGACAATTTTTTTACGGGAGAAAAGCCATCGATACCATACAAATGTATTTTTTTCTAAATATAAAGTTGCAATACGTACCTTTTGTGTGTTTTGCACATTATGTAGATCAAAATACTGCTCCATCTATAGTATCCATGTTACAGGATCCTTTACATCAAACTTCCTCATATCCATTTTTGGAATATGGTGGTTCTTCCCGCCAACATTAGAGTTTATGAAATCACGATTAACATTTATTTTGTTCTCATCATGAGTTTCCTCTACTATCCTTTAACCATTAGGAAACATTTATTGTATCAACTTTGTC
This sequence comes from Pinus albicaulis, assembly GCA_034641835.2. Taxonomy (NCBI): domain Eukaryota; kingdom Viridiplantae; phylum Streptophyta; class Pinopsida; order Pinales; family Pinaceae; genus Pinus; species Pinus albicaulis. Next base: position 767,650,787 of record CM076576.1, read on the forward strand.
AAACCTTCGATGTCTGCTTTTAGATCATTCTTCATGTTTTCCATTTTTTCATCAATATTAGCTTCCATGTCATCCATCTTAGATTCCATGCCAACTTCCATGCTATCTATCTTAGATTCCATACCTTTCTTCAAAACTTCCATGTCATTTTTTTTTGCTCTTTGCGAGAGCGAAATTTGTTTCACTTGCTCTTGTAATTTTGATATGTCATGTTTCCATTCTTCGTATTCATGAGTCATAGTAGAGCCTTCTAAAGCCTTAATGGGCGTTGAATTACTTTTAGGGGCCATTTTAGAAACCAATACTGATATCTATTCTACAATATGCCCTTGGAATCAATTCAACTTGATTCTTCAAACAAGACTTATGCAAGTCGGCAAACAAATACACACCTTTTACTTGCTTTTGCAGAGCTCTATATTGAAATTGAATTATATCTATAATTGAAGATCCTGAATATCTGAAATCTGGCCCTGTAGTCCTCTGAATATTCTTTCAAATTCCATAGGTCTGACTTTATTTGGATTCTTCAAGGCAAAGTTATGTCCAATGTCCCACAATGACCTAATTATGGACTGGTTCAGTAGAGTGAACTTGTACGACTTGCCACGTGTCACTGTTTTCTCCTTTGGTTCTAAAATTTATAGACAGGAAACTACATTCCATGTAATTCCAGCCACTTTTTACAGAATTCCAATCCGATGCTCGGAGAGAGAGTTATGAATATTTTCCCACGATCACCTCTTTGAGATGAAATTAGGGAGCCTGAAAAATACCTAACTTCCACAGATCATATCTCCGAACATATTGCGAACCAAGATCTGAAATTTTGCGATGATGTTCCTTGGGATCTCAACTTCATGCACTAAAAAGTTCAGCTTCTGAACCTTCGCAGAAAAAGCGTTATAGCGAAAATTCCACAATGACCTGTTTAAGTGAAATTTAGGAGCCTGAACAAAGCCCTACCTTACACAGATCATATCTCCGAAAATATTGCGAACGAAGCTCTAAAATTTTGCGAAGATGTTACTCAGGAGTTAGGATTTGCACCCTAAAAATTTCATCTTCTGAAACTTCGTAGAAAAAAAGTTATAGCGAAAATTCCACGATGACCTGTTTGGAGCAGCGAAACCCTAGAATCCAATTTAGCTCTGATACCAAATGTTATGAAACCAGCTCCAAAAATAGAAGAAAAGAGATATCAATGCCTTATAAATAAGCCACTTCAAGGGGGAAACATCCAATACATTACATAAATGAACAATTCTTGTTTGATTCAAATTACAAAACCTCCTTTCTATATATAGGAGTCCATGGGGCCACAATGTAATCCTAGTGCGTCCACAATGTAATCCTAGCCGACCTAACAATAATAATTTAAGGGAAAAATAATAACAATATGGGGGTTACAGGGGTAGAATAATAACAATAAGGGGGTTACACTAACAACAATAAGGGACTATACTAGTAATATAGGGACCTAACACTTTATGACCCATTTTTGTTGCTCTTCTGAAGATAATATTTGTTCCAAAAAGTACTTAAGACTATCGTGATCTGTTTTTACCTTGAAGTGTTTTCCCATTAGGTAAGGTCAACATTTCTTTAGTGCATGTAGTATTTCCAACATTTCCTTCTCATAAATAGGTTTCAGTAAATACTTTCCTTTGATTGGAATTTCAAAAGCAATGGGTCTTCCTTCTTGCATTAAAATTGCACCAATTCCATTTCCCGAGGAATCACATTCCACAATAAATGTTTTTGTGAAGTTTGGCATAGCTAAGACCAGTGCTTGGCACATTGCCTCTTTAAGATGTGCAAAGGCCTTAGTTGCTTATGGAATCCAAGAAAATGCATATTTATTTAGTAATGATATTAGAGGTGCCAATATTCTCCCATAATTATTAAAAAAATTGCGATAATACCTGGTTAACACCATATATCCTTGAAGATGCTTTATTCTTGTGGGCATTTTCCATTCCTTCAGATCATATCTCTGAAAAAATTATGAACCAAGGTCTGTTAATTTTTACACGACGTTCCTCGAGATTTTGGCTCAAACAGATTTTTTTTAGCTTCTGAACGTTAGCTTCTTAAAGGTAAATTTATGATCCGTTAAAGTTCAACCTATATGATAAAATAAACTTAAAACATATGAGCTAATTGTATTGTAGTTTTTTTATTTATATGGTTATTTTCATTTTCATTTAGGGTGAACATTAATGTTTTCTATTTTTATTATTATTTATTGGATAGACAAACATCAAAATTATTTATATTTCTTATTTTATTTTTATGTTGGTCGACTTTAGCCAAAATTTAATTTTGAGCATGTACATACTGACACATCGAGGTCATACTAGGTTGTAGAATGTGCCTCTCAGCGCAATAAATGGCGATGTCTAAGAATTCAAAAAATTTATGTGACATTGGTGAAATTGTTATCGAGAAATTTAATTGTGGGAGCATTTAAATCGATTTTTTTATGGCGGAAATGAATTCAACACTCCAGAGAAATCTTGGGACACTTCAAATCTTGGGATACTTAAAATCATAAAATCCCGAAGCTTGACAGTTATATCCCATATTTTAAAAAAAATCTACAAAATTTTCTCAAAATCATTTTGAATTTTCTATTATTTTCAAAACTAAATTATAGCATGTTTAAAATAGGCCATATAAATATACAGTTTTAAATGGCTAAAATTTTATACGTCCAAGTTTTTAAATCGATGAGATTTTATTTATTTGCAAAGGTCCTCTTTACTATACCTGCAAGATTTTAATTTGCTTAACTTAAAAGGCCAACCTTTCGCACCTTATATTTGACATTTTTTTTCGAATTCTTATTCCATGAGGTTAAATATATATTAATGATCGTCAATATTCGTGTTGCTAAACAACATTTAAATGGAGAGAAAAAATGTATCTAGCCATGGATACATGATAATTAAAATATGTGCGACAATATTAAATGTTGCATAGAAATGCTAATCTTGATTACATAATATACCTAATAATACATAGTTATTTTACAATATGTGATTAGTCCATGAAGCTATCTGAACTCTACATCACCTCCCTATTTATGTTTTTCACCTTTTTTGGATTTTTCTCAAATTCCAATCTAGGCAATTACATTCTCAAACAATTAGAATCTGATAATGTATATATCATAAGCCAGAATAGGGATGGAATTTGACAGGAAAATTAACTGTCACAGGATTATTTTCCCCTCAAATATAATTTAAAATTTTACTAAATTGTTGACTTTCTTTCTTGAAACTCTGAATATTGGTCGTGGAGGTGTGAAAACTATCAAATTTAACGAGTGGCTCTATTTTGAAATTCCAACCTTGGTTGAAATACCAACATGGATATTACTTAATGCAAGTAGTCAGTCATATCAATATGTATGACCTATGCATGAAATTCATATTTCGATTTTTAGGAACGTTGATGTACAAGATGTAAGTCGTTTACTGGAATGTTCCTGCAACCTATCCTCCTACGCTCATTTCTAATTTTTTCAATCCTAGCATAGGGGACATAAGCCATTCACTTTGATGGTACTAAAACATATCCTCCTATGACATAAGACATTCATTTTAATACCACTATATCATATCCTCCTTGTTGGAGAATCTAATTCCAACAACCTGCTAGGTGTCAAAATTATCCATCCTGTTGGGTGCAGGAATCGCAGTTAAGAAAACTCCTTCGACACTTAGTTGTCAATCCGGGGGTTCGTAAACTTAGAGATGAAGCACATGAAATGCTAGAAGTGGTATGAACTTTTCCTATCTATTCTTACTTATTTAATCAAGATCTTGCAGGATTGAAAAGAAATATCACACAACAATTTACACCAAGGAAGTTCTAGTGACAGAATGTAAAAGAAAGTACTTTGTGAAGAAACCAAATAAATGAAATTTCACACTATTGTAAACAATATTGATTGCTGAAATAAAGTTATATGTTTATCTCTAGTATGGGTGTTGGGAGGTTCACAAGTGGGCCCTTGGAAAAATCTCCCTTCTTAAGTATTTTCCTTCCTGCACCAGGTTGTTATTCTTGTAGTCCTGCAGTATGCTTGCACTAGTACAGGTACATAGCTTATGTACCAGAAGTATCTTTTACACTTGCACTGGAGATTTATGTCTTTGTGCAGGGGGTTATAAGCTTCAGGCTTCGCTCACTCAGTTCATGTAACATGATATTGGTTCCTGTACTGGAACAGAGATTCCTACACCAAATTTTCCTATTACTTTCAGAAAAATAAAGGGTGTGCTAATCTATGAAAGAAATTGCAAAGGAAAATCAGAATTATAAAATAACTTTCACACGCAAAACAATGCTTCAACCAAACTGAATCTCACAATGAAAATAGAATTTTAAATAAAACAAACTTCAAAAGTCAAAGCACACTTTAATGTAGTGAAATAAATTACTTAAGTATGACAATAGGCTTTTATCCCTGTAATAGTTACTCACGTAAACCAGATCTTCCATTAATCTTTGTTAAATCAGAAAGGTTCACTTTAATTATTCATATTCACATTTTAATTTTTTCCTTTTAAAAATATAAAGTGCAGGCATAGATCGATGTGTTGTAACGACATTCATTCATCAGTTAAAAAAGCATCTTTAATTCCTTGGATTTTAACTCTTGGTATTAAAAAGAATTCTATTTTATAATGAACATTCACTTGAAGAAATAAATCGAATTCTTATGAAAGGAAGGAATGAAACAAATTTTTTGTAATGAACCAAAAAAACAAGTTGTAGGAATTATAAATGTACTAGTGCAGGAATAACGTGTTTGCACGATTCCAGACAGAAATAAACTAAGATTCGTAAAAAGGAAATGACCGAAAGTAAATCAAAATTAACTAACGTTCATGCCACAGATCCGTCACACTTTGACTGTCAACGAAATAAAACCATAATTATTATAAGAAAATAAATCATAAACTCAATCCACACTTCGCATTCAAATAAAATCAACACACACCTTTAACTGAATGAAAGTGAGAGGGCAAACAAGCTGGGTTGGCTAGGCCCTAGCTAACCAGGTTGTTTCCCATCTTAGGAAACTTTAAGATTCAACACTCAAAGACACATAAAAAATATATTAAAACGTGGAATGTAAACAACATGGCATAGCTCCTTGTATTAATTTTGAACCAGAAAAAATACATCATAAGTATGGATCCAACCCAGAACGAGGGCAACAACACAAAATTACAATTTTTCCATAGTTACATTAGCATGGCTATCACTCCATAATTCCTATCTGAAATATCTAATTATACAACCCTTTTGGCCTATGGCCATAACTGAATTACATATAATCATTCTGATTCCAGCCTTTCTGCTGAAATGAAATAACAACCAAAATTACAAGATAAGCCTGCGGCTATAACAAAAAGGTAATCTGATTTTTGGTTGGAGACCCAATCTTCGATCATATCCCTAACTATCCTCCGCTCCGAACTAAACTCAAGATGATCGCAACTGAACAGGACGACTTGGAACGAGATTTCCACGTTAGGTAACGAGCTATCGTGGAAGTTTAGGAGCGGTCGGCTGCCAACGATGCATGAATATGCCTGCACTAGACCATGCTGATACAACGATTAATACGTTTTCCTGTCAACTACTCTAGGAAGGAAAATATTAGTTGCAAGAATATTAAAGGCATAAAATCTATTAAAATGATTAATTAAGTACTTAATAAACCTTAAATATGAAATATAAAACTATGGATAAGACATGACTTGAGACTAGTGGATAAGACATGATTCTTGGACTAGTGCAGGAATAAGGAAGTTTATGAGGATAAACCAGAGGTTTATGATTGTGGTTTTAATGTAGGAAAGGGGTTAAAAATGAGGCATTTTATCCTACCAACATCCTCCCATCCCTAAGCTGTTGTGTCTCCTCACACAACCTTTAACTGCTGCAAAAATCCAAAAATAAGGAGTCTCCCTTTAATCCTGAACTTGTATATTGAACCCTGCTTTCACTGTCTTTATTCTTTTACCTCAAGCCTTATTAAGTTGTTGGGTCACCATTTTAAGCCATTTATAGCACTTTCAGGCCTGAAACATCCATATCTTGACTTGTCCTTTTTGCTCTTTGACTTCTTCTGCCAATTCCGTTTTGCCTTGATTCTACATTGTATCCTACTCCTTCATGGTTTGGTTTAATTCTTTGAAGTCATAAACTTGCTGCTCAAGCTCTTTTATCCGATTGTTTAGATAAAGGGTAGAGTTATTTGTTTCCAACTTTTCTGGTGCAAGCATCTTCTCTACAACTAAATCTAAACATGTACCATCATCGCCAAGGTCAATATTATCTTGGCCACCCAAAAACGCTTAGGGCCTCAAACGCCCGGTTCGTGACCCGAAAAACTGCTAAAAATAGTATGAGGCCGAACCGAAAACTGAAGAGACAATGGGGGCCGGCGGAATAGGTGGTGGGCTACCGTCATCCACTCCGGATCATTAAGCCCCCAAAACGGCTCCGAGAGGAGGACCCGAAAATCGCTAAAAATAGTAAGTTGTGTCAATGAAAACTCAGAATTGATGGTGGTGGTCCAAATGAACAGGTGGGTGGCCACCGACAGACGACCCGGATCAAGACCGAATGCCTTCAATACTGTGGTAAGTTAGCTATCATCTGTTGATATTAAAATCTCAGATGAAGATAAGTGCATCAGTTTGTTGTGCTCTCTACCAGACTCGTGGGACAGTCTGGTTATTGCAATAGGTAGCAATACAACTACCTTGAATTTTGATGACATTGTCTCAGCTTGCTGTCGGAGGAAATGAGACGGAGAAATAGGGAGGGTCAGAATGGAGATGCCTTATCTGTACGAGGAAGGTCCCAGAACAGAAACAAGCATAAGGTTTCAAGTGGGAGATCTAAATCTAGAGGGAGATCTAAATCTCCGGGAAAGTTTGTAAAGGTGTGCTGGAAATGCGGAAAGAAGCACAGAAAAGGAAGTGCATCTAAAGCTCCCCAGAAAGGAAAGGATCCGATGATTCTCCTTCTCACAGAGGCAAAACCAATTCGGATGAAGGTGGGGGATGTGTATTTCATTTCTTTCAAATATTATTATAGATCATGAGTCATGGTTGATTGACTCAAGTGCATCTACCACTCCCCATAGGAGTAGTTCTCGAGTATGAGAAATATGATGGTGTGATGTTCTTCTGTGATGATAGTAATAGCGTAATCATCGGACGTGGAAAGGTCAAGCTGAAGCTGCAAGGTGGAAGGATTAGAACACTTCCTGGTGTTCTGCATATTCCTGCATTGGCCAGAAATCTGATTTCCGTAAGCAAGATGGATGATGCAGGTGTAAAAACAGTGTTCGAGAAAGATGCCTGCAAGATGGTTCGGGGAGCACTGGTATTAATGCGGGGAGTTCGGACTGGAACTCTTTACAAGCTACAAGGTAGCACTGTTATTGATGGGTGTAACAGTTCTGTGGTTCCTGAAAGTGGAGCGGAAAGCCTAGCTGTCTCTGGAGAAAAGACCATGCTATGGCATCAAAGGCTTGGACATATTGGAGAGAAGGGCCTTCGGATACTGCATAGAGATGGTATGGTAGAAGGTATGTCTAATTTTTCTCTAGATTTCGATTTCTGTGAACATTGTGTATATGGGAAGCAGAATCGGGTGAGTTTTCCTTCTGGTGCTAAGAGGGCAAACAAGATATTAGAACTTGTGCACAGTGATGTGTTTGGGCCTGTGTCAGTTCCATCACTGGGAAAGTCCGTGTACTATGTTTCATTCATAGATGACTTCTCAAGGAATACATGGATATATTTCTTGAGGAAGAAATCTGAAGTCTTTGACAAATTTAAAGAATTTAAGGCTCTTGTGGAAAACCAGACAGAGAAGAAGATAAAGGCATTGAGGACAGATAATGGTGGGGAGTTCTGCAAGAAGGAATTTGAAGAGTTCTGTAAGAAGTGTGGTATAGCACGGCAGAAGACTACTCCATACACACCTCAGCAAAATGGAGTTGCAGAAAGAATGAATAGAACACTGATGGAAAAGGCAAGAAGCATGTTCAGTGGTACCGGGTTAGGACAAGAATTCTGGGCAGAGGCAGTGGAGACTGCATGTTACTTAGTTAACAGATCACCTTCATCAGCGTTGGAGGATAAGACTCCACATGAGGTATGGACTGGTAAGAAACCCTCTCTTTCACATCTAAGGGTATTTGGATATGATGCATATGTACATGTTCCAAAGGAGAAAAGGACCAAGTTGGATAATAAATTTGAATGGTGCATCTTTATTGGGTATAAGGATGGTTTAAAAGGTTACAAGCTTTGGAACCCGGAAACAAGGAAAGTTGTGTACATTCGAGATGTGGTGTTTAGAGAGGTGAAAGATGTTTTTAAACATGAAGTCCTACCAAAGGAACCTGAGAAGATAGAGTTTGAGCTAAAGGAGGATGAATCAGACTCTACAACAGAAGAAGACTCAGAAGAGGAAGAGCCACAAACTCCAGCTGTGAGAAGATCATCTTGGGAAAGAAGACAACCAGAAAGGTATAGTCCATCTACTTCTTGTTCAAATTTTGCTTTAACTATAAATGATGATGATCCCGCAATCCCGTTTATATGTGATCTCGTAGGATGAAACTCTGGAAGGGAGGGCCATGGTTGATGAAATGGCATCCTAATGCACGAGGTAGGGATCCTGTGGAGTTGCTGGCACCGTAGCTGCCCATTGTAGAGAAAATGGAGGTTGAAGATGAATGTAGAAGGCAAGGTGGAGAAATACAAAGCTCGGTTGGTAGCAAAAGGTTATCCCCAAGTGTCGGGAATTGATTTTTGTGATATTTTTTCTCTTGTTGCCAAAGTTACTTCTATTAGATTAATTTTATATGTTGCCGCTGCATTTGATTTTGAGATAGAACAGATGGATGTGAAGACAACATTTCTTCATGGGGATCTAGAAGAGGAGATCTACATGAAGTAACCTGAAGGCTTTATGGTGAAGGGTAAGAAAGAATTGGTATGCGGGTTGAAGAAGTCTCTATATGGGTTAAAACAGTCACCAAGGATGTGGTATCAGAAATTCGATACCTATATACAGGGACTTGGCTTCACCAGAAGTAAGGAGGATCACTGTGTTTATTTTAAATTGATTGGTGACCATGTTATTTATTTGTTCTTGTATGTGGATGATATGTTTTTTATTGGAAATGACAAAGAAATTATCTAAGATTTGAAGATCCAACTGTTCTCCAATTTTGACATGAAGGATATTGGTGCTACAGACTATATTTTGGGCATGGAAATTAAAAGAGATCGGGCAAAGAGGAAGCTCTAGTTAAACCAGAGGAAGTATGTCGAGACTATATTGTAGAGGTTCAATATGCAGGATAGTAAACCGGTGAATGTTCCTATTCCTGTAGGTGTAAAGCTATCTGCTGAACAGTGTCCCAAGGCACAAGAAGAAGAGGAGGATATGTCCCATGTTCCATATGCAAGTGCAGTGGGTAGCTTGATGTATGCAATGGTCTGTACTAGACCAAACATTGCACATGCAGTGGGAGTATTGAGCAAGTTTATGTCAAACCCAGGGAAGGACCATTGGACAACAGTGAAGCGGGTTTTTAGATATTTACATGGCACTAGTGATTATGGCTTGTGCTACTAGGGAAGACCAGGATTGGAAAGAATGTTGGATATTCGTGGTTTTTTTGATGCAGACTGGGCTGGAGATCTAGACCAAAGAAGATATACAAGTGGGTATGTGTTTAACCTATTTGGAGAGGCTACAATGGTTGCATGAGTAAAGATAGTCCGTAGTGGCTCTTCAAATCACAAAGCAAGAAGTGTTACCATTCATGCAAGCAAGGAAGGGCACTTTACATGATTGTGTTCAAGCATAGGTTGCACAAGAAGCTATATGATGGACTCATGGAGGAAGCAAAGTGAAATTTTCTTGGCTAAGAACCTTGTTTATCATTCAGCACAGCACATTGATGTTCAATATCACTTTGTTAGAAATGAGGCTAAAGGCAGCAGCTGTAAAGGATATCCCATCAGTAGTTACCACGCCCATGGTTTTGCACATGGTTTTGGGGTTCGATGGTTTTCGGCCCCTGGTATTTTTGTAGATCCGATCAAGGGAACTACGGTTATGTTCTAATCCAGGGTTAATGGATTGGGGTGTATGTATGCTCCAGCATGTATATATATGTGTTGTAACACTAAAAGGAATATAATGGAAAATCAAGCCGGTCGTCCCGATTTGGGATCCAGGGGAAAATCTCTGTGTTTATCTGTTTTATGTTTTATGCTCTCGCTATTGTTTATTTTCTGTTATAAGATTCGTGTGTAGATAATTTTTGTTCAGGTTTAAAACCCATGCTGTGTCAACCTTGTAGTTGTGTGAAATTTATGTAGGCAACACTTCCTTCTTATAGAAGTTGAGTGTAGGCTTTGCTTGTTAATTTTACATTCAATTTTCTTACAAATCTGAATGCCTTCTTTCTTCTAATCAATCCAGTTTCAAAACACCTAACTTCATGTTGACGTTATCTCAGTACCTAAGAAGAGATCAACTTAAGGTTCCTCCGGAATATCACACTTATATTCAATTTTTGGAAGTCCTCAATGTGCTCCCCCACTAAACCCTTTTGTTTAAGATTTATCAATTGGCTAAAGAAGGTGTTCTTCTTTGTATCCTCATAATGTGCTATCATTTCCTCCATAAAAATTGACCAGGTGACAATTCTTTTACGAGAGAAAAGCCATCGATACCATACAAATGTATTTTGTTCTAAATGTAAAGTTGCAATACATACCTTTTGTGTGTTTTGCACATTATGTAGATCAAAATATTGCTCCATCTGTAGTATCCATGTTACAGGATCCTTTCAATCAAACTTCCTCATATCCATTTTTGGAATATGGTGGTTCTTCCCGCCAACATTATAGTTTATGAAATCACGATTAACATTTATTTTGTTCTCATCATGAGTTTCCACTACTATCTTTTCACCATTAGGAAACATTTCTTGTATCAACTTTGTCAAACCTTCCATGTCTGCTTTTAGATCGTTCTTCATGTTTTCCATTTTTTCATCAATCTTAGCTTCCATGTCATCCATCTTAGATTCCATGCCAGCTTCCATGCCATCTATATTAGATTCCACGCCTTTCTTCAAAACTTCCATGTCATTTTTTGTTTCTCTTTGCAAGAGCGAAATTTGTTGCACTTGCTCTTGTAATTTTGATATGTCATGTTGCCATTCTTCATCTTCATGAGTCATAGTAGAGCCTTCTAAAGGCTTAATGGGTGTTGAATTCCTTTTAGGGGCCATTTTAGAAACCAATACTGATATCTATTCTACAATATTCCATTGGAATCAATTCAACTTGATTCTTCAAACAAGACTTATGCAAATCGGAAAACAAATACACACCTTTTACTTGTTTTTGTAGAGATCTATATTGAAATTTAATTATATCTATAATTGAAGATCCTCAATATCTGAAATTTGGCCCTGTAGTCCTTTGAATCTTCTTTCAAATTCCATGGGTCTCACTTTATTTGGATTCTTCAAGACAAAGTTATGTCCAATGTCCCACAATGACCTAATTATGGACTGGTTCAGTAGAGTTAACTTGTATGACTTTCCACGTGTCACTATTTTCTCCTTTGGTTCAAAAATTTATAGACAGGAAACTACAGTCCATGTACTTCCAGCCACTTTTTACATAATTTCAATCCGATGCTCGGAGAGAGAGTTATGAATATTTTCCCACGATCACCTCTTTGAGATGAAATTAGGGAGCCTGAAAAATACCTAACTTCGACAGATCATATCTCCGAACATATTTCGAACCAAGCTTTAAAATTTTGCGATGATGTTCCTCGGGATCTTGGCTTCATGCTCTAAAAATTTCAGCTTTTGAACCTTCGCAGAAAAAGAGTTATAGCGAAAATTCCGCGATGACATGTTTAAGTGAAATTCAGGAGCTTGAAAAAAGCCCTACCTTCCACAGCTCATATCTCTGAAAATATTTCAAACGAAGCTCTGAAATTTTGCGAAGATGTTCCTTAGGAGTTTGGATTCGCACCCTAAATATTTCAGCTTTTGACCCTTCGTTGAAAAAACTTTATAGCGAAAATTCCACGATGACCTGTTTGGAGCAACGAAACCCTAGAATCCAAATATATGATACAAAATGTTGTGAAACCAGCTCCAAAAATAGAAGAAAAGAGATATCAACGCCTTATAAATAAGCCACTTCAAGGGGGAAACCTCTAATACATTACATAAATGAATGATTCTTGGATGATTAAAATTACAAAACCTCCTTTCTATATATAGGAGTCCATGGGGCCACAATGTAATCCTAGCCGACCTAACAATAATAATTTAAGGGCACAATAATAAAAATATGGGGGTTACAGGGGTAGAATAATAACAATAAGGGACTATACTAGTAATATAGGGACCTAACACTTTGTGACCCATTTTTGTTGCTCTTCTGAAGATAATATTTGTTCCAAAAAGTACTTAAGACTATCATGATCTGTTTTTACCTTGAAGTGTTTTCCCATTAGGTAAGGTCACCATTTCTTTAGTGCATGTAGTATTTCCAACATTTCCTTCTCATAAATAGGTTTCAGTAAATACTTTCCTTTGATTGGAATTTCAAAAGAAATGGGTCTTCCTTCTTGCATTAAAATTGCACCAATTCCATTTCCCGAGGAATCACATTCCACAATAAATGATTTTGTGAAGTTTTGCATAGCTAAGACCAGTGCTTGGCACATTGCCTCTTTAAGATGTTCAAAGGCCTTAGTTGCTTCTAGAATCCAATAAAATGCATATTTATTCAGTAATGATGTTAGAGGTGCCGATATTCTCCGATAATTATTAAAAAAATTGCGATAATACCCTGTTAACACCATATGTCCTCGAAGATTCTTTATTCTTGTGGGCATTTTCCATTCCTTCAGATCATATCTCTGAAAAAATTATGAACCAAGGTTTGTTAATTTTTACATGACGTTCCTCGAGATTTTGGTTCAAACGGATTTTTTTTAGCTTCTGAACCTTAGCTTCTTAAAGGTAAATTTATGATCCATTAAAATTCAACCTATATGATAAAATAAACTTAAAACATATGAGCTAATTGTACTGTAGCTTCTTTTTTTTATATGGTTATTTTCATTTTCGTTTAGGGTGAACATTAATGTTTTCTATTTTTTTTATTATTTATTGGATAGACAAACATAAAAATTATTTATATTTCTAATTTTATTTTTATGTTGGTCGACATTAGCCAAAATTTAATTTTGAGCATGTACATACTTACACATCAAGGTTATACTAGGTTGTAGAATGTGCCTCTCAGCACAATAAATGACGATGTCTAAGAAGTCAAAAAATTTATGTGACGTTGGTGAAATTGCTATCGAGAAATTTAATTGTGGGAGCGTTTAAATCAATTTTTTTATGGCAGAAATGAATTCAACACTCTAGAGAAATCTTGGGACACTTAAAATCTTGGGATACTTAAAATCCTAAAATCCCAAAGCTTGACAGTTATATCCCAAATTTTCAAAAAAAATCTACAAAATTTTTTCAAAATCATTTTGAATTTTCTATTATTTTCAAAACTAAATTATAGCATGTTTAGAATAGGCCATATAAATGTACAGTTTTAAATGGCTAAAATTTTATACGTCCAGGTTTTTAAATCGATAAGATTTTATTTATTCACAAAGGTCCTTGAATTTTTATTCCATGAGGTTAAATATATATTAATGATCGTCAATATTCATGCTGCTAAACAAAATTTAATGTTGTTGTATGGCGAGAAAAAATGTATCTGGCCATGGATACATGATAATTAAAATATGCCCGACAATATTAAATGTTGCATAGAAATGCTAATCTTGGTTACAGAATATACCTAATAATACATAGTTATTTTACAATATGTGATTAGTCCATGAAGCTATCTGAACTCTACATCACCTCCCTATTTATGTTTTTCACCTTTTTTGGATTTTTCTCAAATTCCAATCTAGGCAATTACATTCTCAAACAATTAGAATCTGATAATTTATATATCATAAGCCAGAATAGGGATGGAATTTGACAGGAAAATTAACTGTCACAGGATTATTTTCCCCTCAAATATAATTTAAAATTTTACTAAATTGTTGACTTTCTTTCTTGAAACTCTGAATATTGGTCGTGGAGGTGTGAAAACTATCAAATTTAACGAGTGGCTCTATTTTGAAATTCCAACCTTGGTTGAAATACCAACATGGATATTACTTAATGCAAGTAGTCAGTCATATCAATATGTATGACCTATGCATGAAATTCATTTCACTTTTAGGAATTGATGAAGCAAGATAAAGTTATTTGAATGTTCCCGCAACCTATCCTCCTACCATTTCTACCAATCCTAGCATAGGCATAAGCCATTCACTTTGATGGTGTCAAAACATATCCTCCTATGACATAAGACATTCATTTTAATACCATTGTATCATATCCTCTCATGGAGAACGATCTCCAAATAACCTTGTGTGTCAAAATTATCCATCCTGGGTGCAGGAATCGCAGTTAACCAAACTCCTTTCAACACGTAATTTTTAACCCAAGGTCCATAGAATTATAGATGAAGCATAGGAAATGCTAGAAGTGGTATGAACTTTTCCTATCTATCCCTACTTCTCAAATCAAGATCTTGCAGAATTGTAAAGAAAGACCACACAACAATTTACACCAAAGAAGTTCTAGTGTCGAAAAGCGAAAGAAAGTACTTTGCAAAGAAATAAAATAAAGGAACTCTCACACTTGCTGTAAACAAACTTGATTCCTAAAGTGAAATTCTATGTTTATCTCTAGTATGGGTGTTCGCAGGTTCATAAGTGGGCCCTTGGAAATATCTGCCTTCTTAAGGATTTTCCTTCCGGTGACCAGTTGTTGGTTTCGTAGTCCTCAAGCAAAGATGCTTGCATAAGTGGCTGCACATAGCTTATGTACTTAAGCATCTTTTTAACTTGCAATCGAGATTTGGCGTCTTGTGCGTGGTTATAAGCCAGTTTTCGCTTTCACTCACCATGTAACATGATATTGGTTCCCGTACTGAACGAGATTCTACTCCAAACTTTCCTATTACTTTAAAAAATAAAGGAATCTATAAAGAAAATTGCAATGAAAATCAGAATTATAAAATAACTTCTACATTTGTAAAATGAATACTGTCTAAATCAATCAGCATGAAAATGAATTTTAAATAAAACAAACTTCAAAAGTCAAAACATATTTACAAGGAAATAATACTAAGTATACAATAGCTTTAATCAGTAATATGACTACCGTAACCAGATTCTATTCTCTCATAGTCTTGGTCACTTTAATTTTTACATCACATTTTACTTTTTCTTGTGTGCAAGGGAAGGCACAGACGAGTGCAACAGAAGTGCAGATCGGGCTAAAAAAGCATCTTAATCTTTGATTTAACTTCTGGTATTAAAAAGAATTCTATTTTATAATGAACATTCACTTGAAGAAGAATGAATTTTATAGGTAGCTGAACAAATCAACTTTTTAGCAGCTTTGTCCAAAAGTAATGGTTACAGAATTACAATGTACCAGGTGCAGAATAACGGTATCAGACGATTCAAGACAGAAAATAAAACTATATTCAGGTAAAACATCAAAGTAAATCAAAATTAACTAACGTTCATGCCACAGATCCGTCACACTTTGACTGTCAACGAAATAAAACCATAATTATTATAAGAAAATAAATCATAAACTCAATCCACACTTCGCATTCAAATAAAATCAACACACACCTTTAACTGAATGAAAGTGAGAGGGCAAACAAGCTGGGTTGGCTAGGCCCTAGCTAACCAGGTTGTTTCCCATCTTAGGAAACTTTAAGATTCAACACTCAAAGACACATAAAAAATATATTAAAACGTGGAATGTAAACAACATGGCATAGCTCCTTGTATTAATTTTGAACCAGAAAAAATACATCATAAGTATGGATCCAACCCAGAACGAGGGCAACAACACAAAATTACAATTTTTCCATAGTTACATTAGCATGGCTATCACTCCATAATTCCTATCTGAAATATCTAATTATACAACCCTTTTGGCCTATGGCCATAACTGAATTACATATAATCATTCTGATTCCAGCCTTTCTGCTGAAATGAAATAACAACCAACATTACAAGATAAGCCTGCGGCTATAACAAAAAGGTAATATGATTTTTGGTTGGAGACCCAATCTTCGATCATATCCCTAACTATCCTCCGCTCCGAACTAAACTCAAGATGATCGCAACTAAACTGGACGATTTGGAACGAGATGCTCGTGTTAGGTAACGAGCTGCCACGGAAGTTTAGGAGTGGTTGGCTGCCAACGGTGCAGGAAGCCTGCACTAGACCATGCTGATACAACGATTAATACGCTTGCTTATCAAAATACTTTAGGAAGGAGATATTAGTTTCAATAATATAAAAGGG
Source organism: Pinus albicaulis (assembly GCA_034641835.2). Taxonomy (NCBI): domain Eukaryota; kingdom Viridiplantae; phylum Streptophyta; class Pinopsida; order Pinales; family Pinaceae; genus Pinus; species Pinus albicaulis. The sequence goes on from CM076576.1 coordinate 767,667,348, forward strand.
ATAAAATCTATTAAAAATGATTAATTAAGTACCTAATAAACCTTAAATATGAAATATAAAACTAGTGCAGGGATAAGACATGATTCTTAGACTAGTGCAGGGATAAGACATGATTCTTGGACTAGTGCAGGAATAAGGAAGTTTATGAGGATAAACCAGAGGTTTATGATTGTGGTTTTAATGTAGGAAAGGGGTTAAAAATGAGGCATTTTATCCTACCAACATCCTCCCATCCCTAAGCTGTTGTGTGTCCTCACACAACCTTTAACTGCTGCAAAAATCCAAAAATAAGGAGTCTCCCTTTAATCCTGAACTTGTATATTGAACCCTGCTTTCACTGTCTTTATTCTTTTACCTCAAGCCTTATTAAGTTGTTGGGTCACCATTTTAAGCCATTTATAGCACTTTCAGGCCTGAAACATCCATATCTTGACTTGTCCTTTTTGCTCTTTGACTTCTTCTGCCAATTCCGTTTTGCCTTGATTCTACATTGTATCCTACTCCTTCATGGTTTGGTTTAATTCTTTGAAGTCATAAACTTGCTGCTCAAGCTCTTTTATCCGATTGTTTAGATAAAGGGTAGAGTTATTTGTTTCCAACTTTTCTGGTGCAAGCATCTTCTCTACAACTAAATCTAAACATGTACCATCATCGCCAAGGTCAATGTTATCTTGGCCACCCAATTTCTAAATTTCAATTTCATCCAAGGATTCAGTGCCCGGAACTGCAATATCACCAAGGGTCTTAGTGTCTTACACATCCATCTCACCAAGGGATTCAATACCCTGGGTATTTATCTCATCAGGGGTTTCATTACCCTGTACTTCAAAATTATCGAGGGTTTCAATATGTTGTGCCTCATTGTCTTCCTGACCATTTACTGGTTCTCTGCTTGCACTCAGTGTCAATTTTATTTTCTTTAATGTACAAAGGAAGGCTAACAAGGGTATGTTTTCCTCCTTCTCTACATGACCTTCATTAACCTCAGTATGAGCCACTGCCTTTGAAAGAACCAAGAGATTATGATCTTCGGGTGAAGTCAGCGGTGACTCGTCCAACAAAATTGGGGAACTCGATTGATTGTGACTTGCCCTCAAAGAGGCAGTCCCTCTCTTGGCTGAGTTCCTGGTCGTTATTCTTGTTGAGGATGGAGTTTATTTGACAGGTTTCTCTTCTTCTTGCACTAAATTTTTCTTGTTTTTTGTCTAGGTAGGGCACGGAGTCAGAGCTTCTGTTGTTCTTTTCTTGCCTGCATTCTTTTTCTCAGATGCTTTCTCTATACTTCATCCTTGGAACTCCTTCAAAAATGTCTTCCAGGTCATTCCTTTGACCTCCAACTCCTTCTTAACCAAAATTGTGATCAGCCCATGATTATACAATTTTCATGTGACCTGACTCACTTCTCCTTTCTGAAAACCTTTCGCCATTTTTTCTAAGCTTTAGAGCAAGAAATAGAAAAAATTGATGTGTTTCCCTGACACAAAGTGAAACAACAAATGGATATGGTATAGGAATGTTAATGAATAACACCCCTCGCAGGTAAGAAAATTTTTCAATATATACAAGAGGTCTCTCCATTTCCCAAGTATGGCACTACGTGGAAGCCCTTTCTTCCAATCGACTCTTAGCTTCTGGTTGACCACAAATCTGCGCCACCTTTTCTTCTCAATTCTCTCCTTTTTTGTACCATTGTTCTCCCTAGGTCGATAAACCCGTAGCCTGAGCTATGGATTCTTTTGTGACCTCAAATTCGAGTGAGCCTACCTTGGCTCGGCCTCCATCAACGTCCTTACAAATTCCAATGCCACGGCTATATCGAATCCATCAAACTTTTGCAGAAATGGGAGAAATCCCGATTCTTGCAACAGTGAAAGACTATTATGATTCTTAGTTGTCTTCTCTATTTCCTTTGTATATGATGGTTCATTTCTCATGGGCGCTATCTCTGTTTGAATTCACCCCAATTCTATGTTGAAAAAATATCACACTGAGGAGTTCAAGGGGTCTGTCAAGAATTTTATGACAATGGAGCCTTCCTCCCACCGCCTTACTAGCATTTTCCATCCAATCACACTCCATCATTGTTCCTTCATGTAATATTCCCAATTAGTCCTAAGATAATGGGAATATTCTTTTTTTTTTTGTTTTTATGTTTCGTGAATAAAATTGTAAAGGAGGATCAATAAGGCTCCTAAACAGTAAATAAATCAATGCCACATGTGAACAAGGCTAAATATTGTCTATTTAAATCAGCACCCTTAGGTGTGAAAGGGGCTGAATCTTTTGACTGGGTCAATCATGACCAAATCAACAACGCTATCTTGTAGGAGTGGCCATCAATGAGACACAACGCAGTTTTAGTTGGAGGTGGCTCATGTGAAAGGAGCTATTTCATTGGAGGTGGTTTAGGGTTTGCAAGCTCTCAACTTATAAAAGGAAGAGGATGGCAGCATGAAAATTTTGTTGAATGATATTTGATTTCTGAAGTATGGTCTGTTTAGACATACTTATTTGTTTGGTTGTTTAACCTAGATTGAAAATGATGTTTAGCATTGGGTGTTCCTGATCGGGGATCCCACCTCTTTCATTGAGAGGCCTCTTGGAAGAGTATTGCATTTCTTGTCCACTATCTGGCTGAAGGCCAAGCTTATTCTTCCAACTACAACGTAGATCCTATTGAGGGTTTGGTTTTCTTTGAAAGTTGCGGCAATTGGAGGTTAAATCTACTTAGATCTAGACCATTCTAGTGCTCCTTTTCAGTGGGGAAGTCTTCTATCCCATTGGAAAGAGAGTATTAGATCATTGCAGTTACATTTTCAGATCTTGGCATCAGGCCAAACATGTTCTAAATCCTACAACGTATTCTTTCTTCCAGGACTGTGTTATTTGTGTGGGTATTGTTGCAGGGTCTTTTGGCACACTTTTTCGAGGATTGGTTTTCATGTGTTGGGGATCTTCCCCTCACATTTGAGATCCATTGGAGGGGATCTTCATATTGCATATTTCAGAATAGATCTATATGTCACTAAATTTCTGAATATTTCTGCAGATATGCAGCATTAGATCTCAGATCTACTTCATGTACTTCATGTATTGCTGAAAACCCCAAGGGGAATTTGAAGAAGAGCCTATCTAGTGTACAGATATGATATAGATCTAAATTTTCATACACAGATCTTCTCTATATATTAAGTGTAATCTATAGTTGTTGCAGCCTATAAAATAACTCTATCAAGATATTTCAGTCTTAAGACATGGTTGCAACACCTATTTCTGAGGATTTTCTTCTATTGGAGTCTTCTATTTCCTGTTGTACATATTATGGGCCTCATTGTATATCTGATTTGTTTCTGTAAACACATTTAGAAGTTCTCCATATTGGCCTCCTACTATAATATTGATGATCTGTGTTATTTTTACTACATAACTGTTATATATTGCTGCAGTCCCTATTTTGGGATATTACAGTGGTATCATAGCATCATCTTGGCATATCCTGTGCTTTCTAAGAATCCAATATGTCTTTTCAAGCAAGGGAAATGAAAAATAAGAAGATTGATTACACTGAAGACAAAGAAGACAAGGGTAAAACCCCTTTATTTGGAAGAATGAAAGGGAAAGAGTTCTCAAAAACTCTATTTCGAACTATACATGAGCTCAAAAGTGAAAACATGGGAATAAGGAGGGAAAGACATGTAGATCCCTCAAGAAGAATTGCACATGAAGGAAGCCCCAGTTCTTCATACTATGTGTGTGAGCATTCAACCACACAATCAAATCTACAACGTTGTAGCATGCCCGGATTCTTAGTAAGAGAAGAAGTAGAAGGAGACACACCAAAGGAGGAGATTATTGGTGACTATCTCCAAGAATATGAATCTCAGTCTAGTAGATTCAAGGAGCACTTAAGCTTCCAATAGTTTTGTCAACTTAAAGGAGAGAGAAGATCCAACAGCTACAATAGAAGAAGAGGGTGCATGAAGCACACTTTGGGTAGATTCTTTCTACCTACTTTTGATGGATCACCTGGGAGCTCAGCCAAGTCTTGGGTAAGGAAGCTAGACACATATTTCAAGCTGCATCAATTTTAAGAAGAAGAAGCCATAAGAGTAGCAGCGTTGCATCTCCAAGGTAAAGCTTATGCCTGGTGGTTATTTAAATCTTCTTCATTGAAAAATGTAAACATCTCTACTTATGCAAAGTTCACTAGGAGATTAGTGAAAAGATTTGATTTAAAACAATCTAAAGTTTCCTTGAGTGAGAAAACCAAGCCCAGGAATTCAGAACCTTTGCATGAGTTGGAAAGATCCGTGAGACCAACTCCATTTTAGAACATTGTTGAGGGGGTTAAAGATCTGTAACATTCTTTGCCAAGGGAAAAGGCCCCACTTCAGCAAGAACTTTCTTCTCAAGAAGAAGACATGAGAATTCATTTTTCAAGAGGAGATCAAGAAAAAGGGTCTCTTGATGATGAGGCATTCCCCATTGATGAGGAGAAAGAAGAGGAAGAGCTGGAAATATCCTCCAGCGCTGTGATAGCAGGAGGAGATCTACTTTTATTTGGAGATGGAGGTGAAGCAATTGCTTCCACTAGAAGGGCTCTTGTATCTTTGCAAGAATCTCCAAGGGATCTTAGACATGAATAATAGGAGCAGCATGTGTCTATGATGATAGACAAGGAGACAAAACGATGGAGGAAGTGTGTTCCAACATTGCATACAATTTTGGGAACACACACTATGCTAGATCATTCCTTTGAGGTCAAAACTCTTGACATCAAGGAGATGATGGGTGTTAATGGGATAACTACAATTGAAGGAAGCACCTTAGACTATGAGATCTTGAATAAGGTAGGAGAAGAAGAACAGAGGAAGGATCACGATGCTGACATGACAACAGGTGATCCATTATTACATGGAGGGAAGGATGGAGCAATTTATCCAATCAGAAGCACTCTTGCACCCCTAAGAGTGAAACCCCATCATCATGAAACTTCCACACAAAAAAAAGGTTAATTTTCATAGTAGAAGCATGGATATGATGATCCCATATGTTATGCATATGGGGATGATCCATGAGACATCATTGTCTTGTGGGAAACCACCTGGGAGACCACCTGATTCAGATATGATGAATGAAGTCTCACACCTTGATGATCCATTCATAGGTCCAAGAAGGAAGGGAGAATTACAAGACCACAATACAGTGTTGAGAGTGTTGGGGGAGCATAAGGAGGAGGGAAATATTTTCCCCTTATCATCATTATCCATCTCTCATCTCATACTGCACTGTGAGAAGATACTGCAATAATGGAGAAAGACACCATCATGGGGAAAGGAAGGTAGTTCTTGGCTATGAAGACTCAAAAGATAAACTCACTTGGAGAGAAATCTTCTATACATGGTAGGAGATGGTGGCCTCACATGCATACTTTGGCAAGACCAAGGGGGTTTTGGATAGATGATAGTCTTCCATGCGAGACTAATTTCCAACAACTTCCATATTCATTTGAGCATGTGCATATACAAGAAGGGCAGCAAGGAGGGGATAGCAACCTTCCACCATATACACTTGGCATGGGGTATGTCAAGGAGGAGATGAGGGGAAGGGATGACCTTCCAACATACACCTTTAGCATGGGAGATGTCAAGGATAAGAGCAGCAACATGGCATCCATTTCAGTTGACACATTATCAGCATTCTCATTATTGGGAAGATTAGATCCATATTGGAAATACCAACTTTTGGTGGAATATTCCAAGGATATTCGCACATGCATGATTCTGGATGACTTACTACATGATGAGAGTTATTCAATCCAAGATGGAGTCTCTAATGATCCTTTTTCGAGATTCTCAAGATTCTATTTTAGAGATGGACTACAGAGGAATTTATTGGTTATGTTACCTCTAAAAAGAGTGTGAGAACCAGAGGCTACCTGGCCAACTATAGACTCTGCCTATAGAACTTGGATTAATCCCTTTCGAGAATCTCAACAAGGTCTTCAATGAAAATGTTGTATAAGAAAATCTGAGAAATAATAACATAGATCATGGTTTGGATCCCCTCATTTATGCTGTATGTGACTTATATATATAATTTCATCTAAAACAAATCAGTTTAAGCACACTAAACAGATCTCCCACAGTCAAGACTAGCTATAAATCAGCCAAAGAGAAGTGTTGTTACAACATGAAAACCCCAGCTACTAGAATTGCGTAGTTTTGACTGAAACTCAGAGGAGGAAAGCTAAGGATATGATATATCAAAGTTATAACATTAAATCATATTTATATTTGAGCTTATATCCTCTACAACATATTACAAAAGGAACTAGGGCAAAAACCCTTCAGAAGTTAGAGCTACAACTAGGAATAAATTGCAGAAATACATAGACAACATTATTTTTCAGATGGTTCAGCTGCTGCACATTGCATTTCATATCTCTGACATATGTATGGATAAAAAATCAGATATAATACAGATCTGGAAACTATAAGACTTTAATAACAAGATCCAATTGGAATTACATCAAAATATTGCATATTAAGCTATAGATCTGAATTACAAATTACAGTGCTGCAGAAAACCCAGAAATTTATGAAGATAAATTTTATTGATGAAAGAGATCAGATCTATAGAGACATGGATCAGCAACCCAATCCACGGATCACCAAATGAAGGCAAGCCTAACACCAAGAGATCTTCCTCCAAACTGATAGCAAACTGAAATAAGAAATCCCTCTCACAAAATAATGCAGTATTGAGCAGAAACTGCACAGAGGGTGAAGGAGATTGATTAAACTAACTGAAATTACAGATCAGATACAAAATATGGATAAACTCTCTCTTTGGAGGCTGAAGAACACACTCCAATAGAAAAATCCTCTCAAAACAAGCTAGATCTAAGTAGATCTAGAGCACCACTTGCTACAAATGATAGCAACTGCAAAACCCTCAATGGGCCAGCGCTGCTCATGAAAATAGAGCTTGGCCTCAAACCAGATAGTGGCTCACTTCAACAAATAATTCCTCCAATTATCCTCAAGGGAAGAGATGAAACCCCTAAACATGAATTCCAATCACAATCCTCCACTAAATAGCAGAGAATGGTATTTGTCTAAGCAGAAAAATACTTCAAAAATATGATCTATCAACAACCCCTTCATGTGTCTTCTCCTCCTTTTTATAACATGAGAAAGCTCTTGCAAACCCTAAACCACTTTGATGACTTAGCCCTCTTCACATTAGAGGCTCCCTTCTAGAACTGCGCAATCCCTTTTGGAGATGCAATGAACCTAGACAGCGCATTTGATTTGGTCAAGGTGGACCCAATCTTTGGCTCAAACATCTTTCACACATGCAAGTGATTATTTACATAGCCCAGATTTGTCTTTGTTCACATGGGCATTGATTTATTTAGACTTTTCAGGAGTTTTACACGTTCTCCTTTATTCATTTATTCATAAAACATAAATTAAATCAAAATTGAATGTCTCCTCTTAGCTAAGGCTAAGTAGGAACATTACAGTCCTCCCCTCCAAAATGTTGCTTGTCCTCAAGCAACTGACAGGGTAAGAGTTGTAATTCTTCTCCTTCTCCAATGATGGCACCATCAAGAATCAAGCTTTCATCATGGATTAAGTGCTCACCAAGCCAATACATCAGAAACTGCTCCTCCAATGCTAGCATGATAGGTGCATAGTCTTCCCCTTCAGGAGTGTAAAACTCAACAGAAATGAACATGGGTGAAGCAATGTCATATCTGAAACATGTATCATGAAGTACAGGATAAGGTTCCATCCCATTTGTTACATGTACACTACTTACTTTTTGTCCATACAAACCCATAAACAATACCAATATGTCATCTATGTATAGAAGCAAAATCACATATAGGCAAACTGAAATTTGCACTTGAGGAGGTGGGTCACAATCCCACATAAGGTACCAGCGCAGTGCACTCCTTGTTTTGAGTAGATCTGAGTATGATAGGTGGTACTCCCACCACATCTTTGCTGCATGGGTCACTTTGAAATGGCTGAAATTGAAGCCCTCATTAGGTGCTTTTGGGAAGCACCCATCATGATAGATAATCTCCCTTTGCACCTCAAGGGAGTGGCCAGCTTTGGAATTTTTATTGGCCTCATCAATGCCATGAGATCTGCATGTAATATCACTCCTTGTAGGAGCCATGGCCTACATACATATGGTAAGAGAATGTGCCAAATCAGAAAAATAAACATACTCCATAAGATCATATCCCTTACCATTCAAGTCTCCCACACACATAGAGTTAGGCATGGGCTTTTCTCCTATTTTGAGAGAAGAAAGAGATGGATGAAATTTCTCCTGCATAGGATCCCTTGGCTGCCCCATATCCACATATCTATTTCACTCTTGTAAGTGTTGATATAGTTCCTCCCAATCATAATGCTGATGTAGTTCTTCCTCCATACCCTCCCAATCAAAACTCTTCAAGATTAGGGAGTAGATTTTTGCTGACTGCATGTAGCTGGAAATAAATTCCTTGTGTGCTCTTTGTAGTATCTCTTGAATAAGCTTGGAGGCTTGAGACAAGAATAATTTACCAAGATGATATCTAACCCCTTCATGGACCAAATAGCCTCCTCCTTTCTTTATGCCATCTAAGATAATCCCAGTGTGCAGATCTTTGGAGTACTCCACAAGGAGTTGAGACCTCCAATATGGATCTACACTTCTCAACAAAGACAGTGCTGTTGATGCATCTATGGTGGTGCTTGCCTTGTTGGTACTTGTTTCTTTGGAACTATGCATGCCAAAATTGTTTGTAGGAAGGTTGATCCTACCCCTTGCTTCCTCCCACAGCGTTGTGACCCTTTCTTCCATTGTTTCAGCACTTGGTGAGGCTTTCCCCACAGGATTTAATGGCACCCGAAGTGGCTTGCCATGATGTAGGAATGTCCCTTGCAGCATTCTCATAAACATGAGCGAAGGAACTGTCAAGTCCCTTCCCCCACTACGCAATTCCATCTTTTTTGTGTGGGTAGAATCATCAAGTGAAGTGTAGGTGTGCATGCCTTGAATGATTTGTTGTTTCCCACTCTTCAAATCCACCCATTCCATCTGCAAGGCCTTCCAATCAGTGGTGAATTTTCCCAAGGTAATCAACCATTGGACACCCAAGATGATGTTGGTGTCTGGTATGTCCACTACAAAGAAGTGGTCCTCCAAAGTGTAGGTTCCCATAGCCACAAAAAGTGATGGAACATACTGCATTCACTGCATGGTTCTATCTCCCGGAACCAAAATAGAGAACCCATCAAAAGTATCAGTAGGGATCCCTCTCCTCTGCACAAATTGAGCATCAATAAAGTTGTGGGTTGCCCCACTGTCAATCAGAATAGATACTCTTTGGTTCATTACTGAACCTTGCACTCTAAGGGTCAAATACTTGGGCACTCCTCTCAAGGAAGGAAGAGTCCCACTGGTTGGAGAAAATGCTCCTTCTTCTTCTCTGTATGATGATGGATCCTCCTTCTCATCATCACCAGCGCTAAGACCTCTCCTAGGTCCATCATTTCCCTCTTCCTCCTCACAATCAGAGAAGACTTCAATATAGTGTGCTCTTCCAGCAGCACATCTATGTCCCGGTACCCATGGCTCTTGACAAGTGAAACATTTTTTATTTTTCCTCAACTCCTTCTGGAGATCATTGTCAAGAAGCTTCTTCAGTGAGCTCTCCTTGGGTGGAGCAACTTTCCCCTCCTTTCCCTTGGAAGAGTGAGTCGCTTTGCTTGGGAGGGTTGCCTTTTCCCTTGGCAAGGCATCTTGGGGATCTCTAGTTCTTTCAATGGAATCATGCAGAGTGATGGGCTTGGTAGACTTAACCAACCCATGCAAAGGTTCTTCCAGGCCATCAATGAACATATAGGCTCTCCTTGCTACTGAAAGATTAGGAACAATTATAGACAACCTCAGGAATTCAAAGATATAGGCCTCAGCATCTCCAGTCTATTTAAGCTTTGCCAAGCTTATGAAAGGGGCCTCCAGATCTTTCCAATCAAATCTCTCCACTAGTCTCCTAATGCACTCAGCATAAGTGGACACATTGTTGTGCCCCAATGTAGAAATTCCATGAAACCACCAGTTGTGGGCTTCTCCCTCAAAATGCAGCGCAACAATATTGATGGCTTCTCCTTCAGACACTTTATTCAGCTAGAAATTGATGTCCAACTTCTCCACCCATGCTTTGGCAGAAAAAGAGGGTGATCCATCAAACTTAGGCAAGAAGAACCTTCCCATAGTGTGGTGCCTCCCATGAATGAAACCTCCATCTCTGTATTGCTGCCATGGCCTCCTCCGGTCCTTGAGATGGCAGAAGTCTTGAAAGCTCAAGTTATCCTTGAACCTTTGACCTTGTGAATCATATTCTGCAAAGTAGCCTTCCAAAGAGGTTGGCTCTTGGAGCCCTTCATTCTCTACAGCCAAGAAGGTAGGCATTGTAGAGCGTTGTGAGATCTATGGAACTTGTGGCAAGCTCACAGGTTGACCAGTCCCAAACTGAGACATTTCAGAACTTTCTCCTTGATGGAGTCTTCCAAGGGACTCCCTCATTCTATCTATCCTCATCTCCTTTATCTCCTTGGATAGATCTTGCATAGCTTCCAAGAGAATTTTTTCAAACTCCTCTGCCTCCTTATCTTTGTCATTCACCAATTCAGGGGCTTTCCCCTTGTCTTAACCCTTTTCAAGGTCAACAGTAGTATAGTCATAATTTCTATGACTTCTATTCTGGTATCTCCTCTCCCTATCAGAAAGAGGATCTTCATCTTCGGAATGCATCATGATTGAGGCTCCAATGCTAGCATCGGCTGTGCGAAGAATGGAGCTCTGATACCACTGTAATGATCCTTTTTTTGGATTCTCAAGATTCTATTTTAGAGATGGACTAATGATCCGGATTTATGCAGGAACGCAACAGAATAAACACATAACCATAAATACAGAGATGCAGCGGAAATAACACTTGATTTCATTAATATCAAAGAACTGAAATTTTCTTACAGACAGAATGAAAATAAAACTAGCTAGGGCGTTGGTAGCTATCTCTGAGAAGAGATGTGGCGGCTACAGGCCTCTGAACTGAGTTACAATGAGGCTCGAGGGCCTATTTGTTGGCTGGAGAAACAATGAGAACCCTCAACATCCCAAAACCTAACCCCAGGAGACAGTTCGAAACTATGGCCCCGTCAGTGGGGACCAGGTTTCATATGCCTGTATGAATTTTGGTATGCTACTATCTCCGTTTGACGCACATGATACATCATTAGAAAGCTCTATCCGAGGACGAAAACTTTAGGGACAAACAAATTTAATACCCAAAAAACGTCGTTTAGGGCCTCAAAACGGCTCCGGAAGTTCAGGACCCGAAAAACTGCTAAAAATAGTAAGTTATGCCAAAACTGAAAAACTGAAAGAGACAATGGTGGGGGCCCAAGTGAAATAGGCGGGTGGCCACCAATATCCACCTGGATCATTCCTCCCCCCTTAGGAAGCAATGGTCCCCATTGCGTTAAGTTCCTCCATGAGATGAGGAAATTTCTGCTGAACTTGGTCCCCGGTGAACCACTTTCCTTGGTGCAGGAGTTGGCCAGCTTTGACAACCCGATACAGTTGGATCTGCTGTTGACGAGTGTTCTTGATTTGCATGTCCATGATACAATCTGTGGTGGCCTGTTCCATGCAGTCTGGGTTTAACTCTGTTGGTGTGAGTTGTTCTGCAATGTCCGAGGTGTCCAATAGAGGTGGAAAGTAAGGACGAAGGCGATCCACATTGAAGACTGGGTGCAGACCAAGGAATGGTGGAATACTAAGCTCGAAGGCATTGTTACCTACAGCCTTGGTGATGGTGTACGGCCCGCATCGGAGTGGGCGAAGCTTGCGGTGAGGTCCAGTGAGGCGCTCCTTCTGCAAATGTAGCCATACTTTGTCGCCCACCTGGAAGTGGTGTGGCACCCGGTGTTGATCATGGCGCTGCTTGTACTTCGCATTGGCTCTGTCCAATATATCATGAACCTGTTGGCGGATGTGTTGAATGCGCTCGAGGAAGCTACTTGCTTTGTCAACTTCAGACTGGACGTGCGCTGAATCGGCCTGAGCAGCTGCAAATGGCATGGCTACGTCAATGGGGCATAGTGGCTGGAATCCCAAGCCCACCTGAAAGGGGCTATGGCCAATTGAACTGTGGAGAGCCCGGTTATAACTATGTTGTACATAAGGGAGGCTCTCGTCCCATGTGCGTGGATGCTTTGAATTGTACATGCGCAGAATGTGTACAATCATTCTGTTGACGACCTCTGTCTGGCCATCTGTTTGGGGATGGAAAGCTGTAGACTTGGTGAGCTTTGTGTCCATCATCACTCGCAGGAGTCGGGACCAAAATGACTCGCAAGGAACCCGCTATCTCAATCTGATATATAGACCTGATCCTAGTGCACCCATACTCGCTCAAAGAAGACGAAAGAGCTCGCCGCATATTCTTCTTACAAGCCGCCATAATGGCCATCTTCGAGAATCTGTCAACGACCACGAAAACACAGTCATTTCCATTCTTAGTAGAAGGCAGGGCCCGACATGTAATCCATGGAGATGGATTCCCAAGGTCTACTAGGGGTAGGTAGTGGATTATATAGGCCCTGCTTCTTGATGGTCGGTCTGGCAATGGCACAAGCAGTGCAGGATCGGATTTGCTTCTCGACATCGTTTCGAAGTTTTGGCCAATAGAAATACTTCCGTAGTATTGCTACTATTTTCTTGACCCCGAAATGCCTAGCGACTCAACTGTAGTGTGCTTCCCATATCATCTTGGCACGCTCGCTTGAAGGAACACAAAGGTGTCCCAGGTGACATAAAAGTGCATCCTGGAGGTGAAAATTTTGAACTTGCGTACCCCCCAAGAGTGCCTTGTAAGTGTGGCCGAATTCTAGGTCACTCTCATAGAGAAGCAGCCAATCAGAAGTCTCGTGCCCACAAGAGTTGAGCACGGTGGTGAGCGCCACGATCGGTGGTCGGCTGAGGCAGTCTGCAACATTATTGGTGCTATCCTTCTTGTACTTGATGTTCAAATGAAACTGTTGCAGATATGTGGACCACTTCTGATGGCGATCATTCTGCAACTTCCCTTGTGTCTGTATGAACTGCAAGGGCCGGTGGTCCGTGTGGATGATTGTTTCCTTCCCCAAAATGTAATGCTTCCATTGTCGACAGGCTTGCACAATGGAATACATTTCTTTGTCATAGGTGGGATACTTGCGAACTGTCTCAGACAATGTCTCACCGTGATATGCCACTGGATGTCCCTGTTGAGTAAGAACTGCCCCAATAGCATAGTCAGAGGCATCTGTCTCGATCTCAAATGGCTGCTGCAAGTCTGGTAAGGTGAGGACTGGGGCAGAACAGAGGCGATTTTTCAATTCTTTGAATGCCTTCTGTTGAGGTTCCGACCAAAAGAATTTTGCTCTCGCTCCTCCTTTGGTGACTTGACTCAAGGGCCAAGTGATATGAGAGAATCCTAACACGAATCTACGGTAGAAATTAGCAAGACCCAGAAAGCTGCGAAGCTCTGTTATAGTAGTCGGGGCTGGCCAATCCCGAATGACTTGGATCTTGGCTGGATCCACATGCACCCCCTTTTCATCAATAATGTATCCCAGATATTGAACCTGGGTCATGCCAAACGTGCACTTCTCCAAATTGGCACAACTTGTGTTGCCGCAGTGTTTGGAAGACTTGTCGGATGTGATGAAGGTGCTCTTCCCAAGTCTTGCTGAAGATCAGAATGTCATCCAAGTACACCACTACGAATGAGTTGGTGACGGTCAAGATGTCGCCCATCATCCCCATGAAGGCGGAGCATCGGCCAACCCGAAGGTACATCAGCCATTCAAAAGGCCTTCCTTAGCTTTGTAGCCTTTCCACATCGGTGGTTCAATCGGTACCTGGTGATACCCAGACTTTAGGTCGATCTTGCTGAAATATTTTGCACCTTTGAGTTGGTCCAGAAGGTCATCAATCCGTGGGATTGGGTACCTATTCCGGACAGTGATCTTGTTCAGCGCTCGATAGTCAATATAGAGTCTCCACGTCCCATCCTTCTTTTGTACCAACACGATCGGGCTCCCACAGGGCGATGAACTTGGTCTGATGTGACCTTTCTGCAACAGCTCCTGAATCTGCCTCTTGATTTCATCATTTTCCAGAAGAGAGCGTCGATAGATCGGTCCATTGGGTAGTGGCGCACCTGGGGTCAGATCAATCGGGTGCTTGACCTGGCAGTGCAGAGGAACCCCTGTGGGTGAGGTGAAGATGTCCCCGTACTCCTCCACGACCTTATCCATTTGTTTTTGTCGTGCGGAGGGGCCCTGTCTGGAGGTCGTGGCCACAGTCTTCTTCTTGCCCTGGGGGCGGATCATCAGAAAAACGAATTTCCTGGTTTGGGAAATGAGCTTACTACATTGTTTTGCGGTAACCAAAGAGATAGTCGTAGGAGGTGGTACCTCTGGTATCCTGTACAACTTATTTCCCAAAGTAATAATAACAGCACGAGGTCGAGACTCATACACAGCATGACGCTTCCACAAGTATGGTTGTCCTAATAATACATCAGAAACATCAATAGGAGCAACGTCACATAATACCTCATCCGTGAAGGGCTTGATGCCATAGGGAAGGTGGCACTGCTGGCTGACGCGGAGATCTCGTCCTTGGTGAAGCCATCCGATGGTGTATGGATGTGGGTGAGCTGTGGTCGGCAAGCCCAACCGCTTCATGGCGTCTGCTGAAATGAGGTTCTTTTGGCTCCCATTGTCGACAATGAACTGTACAGAGGAGCCCTTTACCCACATCTGGGAGTGGAAGAGACGCTCCTCCTCCTCTGGATCTTCTGGTTCCTCCTTCTGGACCTTTGTAGTGGCAAAGTGGCGTTGGGCTCCGCATCAATAATCTATTTCCCTTTTTCATTCCCCTTTTCAGGTTCTGATTCGGAGTCGGAGCATGCATCTGACTCAGAAGCCCTCATCTCGGCCACTAGTGACTGTTTGGCCCGACACTCACTTGTGTTGTGAGTGGAGCTCTTATGGAACTCACACCACTTTCCTGTGTCCTTCTTTGGCTTGAAGGTGTTGTTCTTTTCTTGTGGCTTTGACGGGTTGTCTTTAGCAGCCATGCCTTGGCTCTTTCCTTTGTTCTGCGGTTTGGAAGCACCTTTTCCTTGCTTTTGATTCGCAGATCCAAAGTCTCGCTTCTTCTGTTTGAATTTCTGCTCAATCTTGGCAGCATACCGGTATGCCGTACCAAGCGAGGAGATGTCGAAGAACTCCATTTCCTCCTGAATGTATCTGTGCAGACAGCTGCGATACTTTAGCACCAAATGTTTCTCTGAATCTTTGATACCCAACTTTGTGCGCAGGGTATGGAACAGATTCGTCAGCTCGTGAACATCTTGATCCCTTTGTTGTCGCAGCGTGGTCCATTGTATGTACTTGTCCTCATAGCTCCCCACGGGATAGTACTGTTCCTTGACGGCGTCTCGGAAAGAATTCCAAGTTGGTACGGCCGAGAACAGAGAGGGTTCTGTCTGGTCCTTGTTCTCACAGTGGGTTTCCCACCAGTCCTTAACATGGGGGGTAGCTTTGAGGAGTGCAAAAATAATCTTCTCCCGGTCTGAAAAGTCATGAACAGAGAAATATCCTTCTAATAGATTCAACCATCTATCTACGGCATCTGCGTCTATTTGACCCTCAAATATGGGAATGTCAAAATTTACTTGTACCTTAAAGGGAGTCCCAACTCCAGAGTGGCTACTGGATGCAGATGCGCCGCCGGTGGGCAGCCGTTGAAGGATCTGAGCAAAACTATCCATCATCGCGTTCCTTTGTTTTTCGAGGGCCTCCTCGAGCAATATTTTGATAGGATCTCCTGCTCCCTCATCTTTCTTTTCGTTCCCCATGGGCGTCCGTCGAGGTTTGCGAGGCTGATCTTGCAAAGGTTCCACCAGATCAAGCCCTAGCTCCTTATACCCCGACCTCGTTGGGGACATGCAAAGAAGGATCGAGAAAAAGCAGACCCCTCTGATACCACTGATCCGGATTTATGCAGGAACGCAACAGAATAAAAACATAACCATAAATACAGAGATGCAGCGGAAATAACACTTGATTTCATTAATATCAAATAACAGAAAGATGCTTACAGACATAATGGAAATAAAATAGCTAGGGTGCTGGTAGCGAATCTCTGAGAAGAGATGTGGTGGCTACAGACCTCTGAACTGAGTTACAATGAGGTTCGAGGGCCTATTTATTATTGAGAAACAATGGAGAGCCCTCAACATCCCAAAAACCTAACCCTAGGAGATGAAGCGCCAAAACTATGGGCCCCGTTTGGGCAAATTGGTGTTTCAACTTCCCAGGGACGTAACTTTGGCATACTATCTCCGTTTGACGCACATGATACATCATTAGAAAGCTCTATCCGAGGACTACAACTTTTGTGAATATTTTGATGATCAAAATCGCAACAAATTTAATACCCAAAAAACATCGTTTAGGGCCTCAAAACGGCTCCGGAAGTTCAGGACCCGAAAAACTGCTAAAAATAGTAAGTTATGCCAAAACTGAAAAACTGAAAGAGACAATGGTGGGGGCCCAAGTGGAATAGGCGGGTGGCCACCAATATCCACCTGGATCAACTAAAGAGGCATGTACTGGTTATGTCACCTCTAAAAAGAGGGTGAGAACTAGAGGCTACATGGCCAACTGTAGACTCTGCCTATAGAACTTGGATTAATCCCTTTCAGGAATCTCAACAAGGTCTTGAATGAAAACGTTGTATAAGAAAATCTGAGCAAGAATAATGCAGATCAGGGATGGGATTCCCTCATTTATGTTGTATTTGACTTATATTTATAATTTCAGCTGAAAAAAATCAGTTTAAGCATGTTAAACAGATCTCCCACAGTCAAAACTAGCTAGAAATCAACCAAATAGAAGAGCTGTTACAACATGAAAACCCTAGCTACTATAATTGCACAGTTTTTACTAAAACTAAGAGGAGGACAGCCAAGGATCTAATATATCATATTTATAACAGTAAATCTGATTTATATTTGAGCTTATAGCCTCTACAACATATTACAAAAGGAACTAGGGCAAAATCCCTTCAGAAATTAGAGCTACAATTAGGAATAAACTGCAGAAATACATAGACAGCGTTATTTTTCAGATGGTTCAACTGTTGTACATTAAATTTCAGATCTACGACATATGTATGGATAAAAAATCATATCTAATACATATTTGGAAACTATAAGACTTTAAGAACAAGATCCAATTGGAATTACATCAAAATATTTCATATTAAGCTGTAGATCTGAATTACAAATTGCAGTACTGCAGAAAACCCATAAATTTTTTAAGATAACTTTTATTGCTGAAAGAGATCAGATCTATAGAGACATGGATCAGCAACCCAATCCATGGATCACTAAGGGAAGACAAGCCTAACACCAAGAGATCTTCCTCCAAACTGATAGCAAACTGAAATAAGAAAGCCCTCTCACAAAATAACGCAATATTGAGCAGAAACTGCGCAGAGGGTGAAGGAGACTAAATAAAATAAATGAAATTGCAGATCAGATACAAAATATGGATAGAATCTCTCTTTGGAGGCTGAAGAACACACTCCAACAGAAAAAGCCTCTCAAAACAAGCTAGATCTAAGTTGATCTAGAACACCACTTGCTACAAATGATAGTAGCTGCAAAACCCTCAATGGGCCAGCGCTGCTCATGAAAATAGAGCTTGGCCTCAAACCAGATAGTGGCTCACTTCAGCAAAGAACTCCTCCAATAATCCTCAAGGGAAGAGATGAAACCCATAAACAGGAATTTCATTCACAATCCTCCACTAAACATCAGAGAATGGTATTTGTCTAATCATACAAATACTTCAGAAATATGATCTATCAACAACCCCTTCATGTGTCTTCTCCTCCTTTTTATAACATGAGAAAGCTCTTGCAAACCCTAAACCACTTTGATGAGTTAGCCCTCTTCACATTAGAGGCTCCCTTCTAGAACTGCACAATCCCTTTTGGAGATGCAATGAACCTAGACATCGCAGTTGATTTGGTCAAGGTGGACCCAATATTTGGCTCAAACCTCTTTCACACCTGCAAGTGATTATTTACATAGCCTAGATTTTACATGTCCTCCTTTATTCATTTATTCATAAAACATAAATTAAATCAAAATTGAATGTCCCCTCTTAGCTAAGGCTAAGTAGGAACATTACAGAGTCATCTATGATCATGGTAGGATCTTCTTGTCTATAGCCTCCAAGCTCAAGGAGAAGTTGCTACAAGGGGCCTATGAAGAGTTCTGTTTAAGCCACACATATTCCATGAAGCTCAAAAACATCATCTTGAGGAGTTACTATTGGGAGGGCTTTGAAAAAGAACTATATCAGCACTATCAAATACGCATGTCCCATGTGGAGATGGAGCAGCAACATAACTCTATGGGAGATTTAAATCAGCCCTCTTTTTCTCTTTTGGAGAAAGAGGATAGATTTATGCACCACTCCATTTATATGAGGAGGATTGTTGGTGAAGAAAATGCTCTTGTAAAACATGTTTTATATTCTGATTGTATGCATTATTTCACCATGTTTATGCAAGCCATGGCTCCAAGGAGGAGTATTATATATTTTAAACTTCATGGCCACTATTGGGCCACAAAAATTTCTGAATTTAGTAACTCCCTTAATGAGCAAAGGGAGCTTTTGCAGCATGATGGGTGTTTCCCTAAGGCACCAAATATATCTCACACTTCCAGCTATGGTGAGATGGCATCGGTAGCAAGTAAGTGGTGGGAAAACCGCTTACCACATCTAGATCTGATGTAGGCAGGAGATGCACTACACTGGTTCCACATGTGGGCCTATGACCCACCTCCATATGCACAAATTTATGTTTGCATATATGTTGTTTTGATCCCCTATATCGATGATGTACTTGTATTTTTTATGGGGATGTATGGAGGAAGGAGGGAAGGTATGTATGTGCCCTATGGGATGGATATTATCCATGTACTTTATGTTACATATTTCAGAGAAAACATTGGGCAAACCATGTTTGTTTCATGTGATTTATTGTCTCCTTATGGGATGAGCTATTTTCATATCATGAGAACTTTGGAGGAGAAATTCATGGAGGGATGGATTAGTGAACACTTAGCTTATGGAGGAAGCTTATCACATTTTTGTGTCACCAATGGAGAAGGATAAGAGTTGCAGCACTCACCTTATCAGTTGCTTGAGGACAAGCAACAGTTTGGAGGGGAGGATTGTAATATTCCCAATTATTCCTAAGCTAATGGGAATATTCATTTTTTTTTGTCTTTTTGTTTCATGAATAAAATTGTAAAGGAGGATCAATAAAACTCCTAAACAGTAAATAAATCAATGCCACATGTGAACAAGGCTAAATTTGGGCTATTTAAATAAGCACCCTTAGGTGTGAAAGGGGTTGAATCTTTTGACTAGGTCAACCATGACCAAATCAACAGCGCTTTCTTGGAGGAGTGGCCATCAATGAGGCACAACACAGTTTTAGTTGGAGGTGGCTCATGTGAAAGGAGCTATTTCATTGAAAGAAATTTAGGGTTTGCAAGCTCTCAACTTATAAAGGGAAGAGGATGGCAACATGAAAAAGTTGTTGAATGATATTTGATTTCTAAAGTATTGTCTGTTTAGACATACTACTTTCTTTGGTTGTTTAGCCTAGATTGCAATTGTTGTTTAGCATTGGGTGTTCCTGATCGGGGATCCCACCTATTT
Source organism: Pinus albicaulis (assembly GCA_034641835.2). NCBI lineage: Eukaryota > Viridiplantae > Streptophyta > Pinopsida > Pinales > Pinaceae > Pinus > Pinus albicaulis. Next base: position 767,687,228 of record CM076576.1, read on the forward strand.
CCTTAAGAGGCCTCTTGGAAGAGTATTGCATTTCTTGTCCACTATCTGGTTGAAGGCTAAGCTTCTTCTTCCAACTACAACTTAGATCCTATTAAGGGTTTGGTTTTCTTTGAAAGTTGCAGCAAGTGGAGGCTAGACCTACTCAGAAATAGACCATTATAGTGCTCCTTTTCAGCGGGGAAGTCTTCTATCCCATTGGAAAGAGAGTATTGGATCATTGCAACTACATTTTCAGATCTTGGCATTAGGCCAAACATGTTCTAAAGCCTAAAACACAGTCTTGCTTCTAGAACTGCGTTATTTGTGTGGGTACTGTTGTAGGGTCTTTTGGCACACTTTTTGGAGGATTGGTTTTCATGTGTTGGGGATCTGCCCTTCACATTTGAGATCCATTGGAGGGGATCTTCATATTGCATATTTCATATCAGATCTGTATGTCACTGAACTTCTGAATATTTTTGCAGATCTACAGCATTAGATCTCATTTCTATTCCATGTACTTCATGTATTGCTGAAAACCCCAAGGGGAATTTGAAGAAGAGCCAATATAGTGTACAGATCTAATATAGATCTAACTTTTCATAAATAGATCTGCTCTAGATCTAAAGTGTAATCTATAGTTGTTGCAACCTATAAATAACGATGTCATGCTCTTTTTAGTCTTAATACATGGTTGCAGCACCTCTTTCTGAGGATTTTCTTCTATTGGAGTCTTTTATTTCCTATTGTACATCTTATGGGCCTCATTGTATATCTGATTTGCTGCTGTAAACACATTTAAAAGTTCTCCATGTTGGCCTGCTGCTATAATCTTGATGATCTGTGTTATTTTTACTGCATAACTATTATAGATTGTTGCAGTCCCTATTTTGGGATATTACACTTCGGGACTGATGCACACACGTATCGGTCCAATATAGGTAGGCAATGATGATTGAACAAGGTGGAGGTTTTAGTGATAACACTGTGTAACGGTCATGCACTTTCAGATTATTAGGTAAGGCCATCATTAATAAGTGATCAAAAATATTTTCAAAAACAGGTAAGTGTTGGGTTTCGGATGAATTGTACTATCCCACATTCGCTTCATAATTCACATAAGATGTACTACATTACTCATTAAAACAATAAGAATTCATGACCTAAAATATCATGTACTTAAAATAATTTCTTCCTACATTAGGAAGTGACAAAACAAAGTCTTAACCATAATTCAAATAATTAGATGTCATGGTCCATTGATGGGACAGTCACTTTGTCTACAAAAAAATAAAGGTAGACTTTATAATGCACATTTTTGCACCAGATATCCCTGCATTGCATCCCGCATGTGTTTTCACTTTCATTGCATCATGCACTAATTGTGCTTGCACTAAACCCGTTTTCACTGAAATGTACCTGCACTAAAATGTGCCTGCACTAAAACATGCCTGTACTGAAATGTGTCTGCACTGAACATGTGTTTCTGCACCAGGGATCTCTGTAACATCAAAGAGAAAAGGGGAAAAAGATAAATTCTGATAGAGTACAATTCATTGGCTAGGAAAAAAAGTTTCCCTGATTATACAAGGAAAGTTTTATTCGTCATTCTTTGGTGTCAAGCATGCTTTCCGATCTGACTTGTGAATTCACATCAGATCCTGTAATTGATCCATGAGGGAAAAAAGAAGTGATAAAGGGTAATTTCCAGAATGGGAAGGAATATCATGGAAGGGATCTAAGAGTGAAACCACCAAGAGGGATGAACGAAAAAAGGGACTTTGGGAAAAAAAATCAGGGGGAAAAAGAGGGAAATACAAAATCAAATAGGGATAGTTTTCTTAGAAGAAAAAGAAGGGTAATTCATCGCGCGATTAGAAGAAGAAAAGTACAAGTAAATTATGAAATAGGAAATAGTGTTGGGTGTGGAGCCTGATTATCTTGTTTGTTTTGTATCACAGCGTTGGACCCCTATACCTTAATGGGGCAGCAACGCCGCCCGTAATTAAACGCTGCCTAGGGCTTCCCATATTTCCTTGTCGTTCATTAGGTGGATGGTCTGGGTCGTTCATTAGGTGGATGATCTGATGGTATAAGTTATGTTTAGTTTAGGGTTTTTTTCCCTAGAAGGCAACCCCTCGCTTGTATGAGGATATTGTATTCTGACTGTGTATTGTATGTGTATTCTCAAAGCGAGAAACATATAGGGAGACTATGAGATAGAATAGAGGATATTACAACAGATCTATTGTAGGTTGTGTCTCTTCATTTTGTTGTATAATAGAAATGAAGGACTGGTTGTTCGAGGTGGACGTAGCCCAAACTGGGTGAACCACGTATATCTGTGTCTCTCTGGTTTTATGTGTTTTGTGTGCTTTTGTTTTCCGCATATTTTATGTGTTGCATTGCTCTGTAATATATAATTTTATAACAAATAGAAGAAGGGAAGAATTTACCTTTAAAATATGCTTGCACTGGTGCCAGAAAAAGTAAATGCAGTGAGATTTGAGTGTTGTTTGAATAAAAAATTTTGTGCCAGCTATCCCAAACTTGGGTAAGGCCTTAGTTCCAATTTGAACTTGCCTCTTCTTGGTGACAACCAATACATATAAAAGTAAAAAAAAATTCCCTTTTTATTGAAATTTTGATCTTCCTGCCAGGATGTTGGTTTTCAGGTTGATCCTTCCGCAATCATGTGAGTCAACTGATTTTCATAGTTACATGAAATTTTTTTTTTTCTTTTTTTTTCTTTTTTTTTTTTTTTCCTTTTTTCCTTTTTTTTCCTTTTTGTCATTTTTTCTTTTTATTATATTTTTTTCTAGGAAAAGAAAGAACCAGATTTCCAATAGGTTGGTGTTGCCACCTACCATTACCTTCTCATATTTTTCTTGGACTTGTTGCATAAAATTTCCTTTAATGAGGGGTTGAAAGTATACCTTTAATATATTCCCATTCACCAAGAATACTGAATTCTATCCATCAATAGTTTTGATTTATACCACTTCATTTTCAAACAATTTAACCACCTCATAAGGTCACATCGAGCGTGTATGGAATTTCACTTTAAAATAATTAAATCTGGAATCGTAAAGAAGTACCCAATCACCTGGTTGGAACTGCTTCTTTTAGATGGACTTGTCATGCCACTTTTTGCGCTATTGTTGAACCAATATGTTCTGCTAAACAACATCCCTTCGAAATTCATCTAAATCACTCATTTTTATGAGACGTTATTGTTGTAATTCAAAGAGGTCTAGTCCCAATTGGACTGCAGTCCTAAAGGTCTTGATCTGGAATTCTATAGGAAAAAGGACTTGTTTCCTGTATACCACCTCATATGGTGTATGTCCTGTGTTGTTCCTCCAAGTGGTTCGGTATGCCCACAAGGCTTCTGGTAATCTGTTAGCCCAATCCTTTCTATGCATGTTCATTGTCTTTGTGAGGATGGACTCAATTACCTTATTTGTGGACTCCACCTGACCATTTTCTTGCCGGTGATACGTTGTGGATTTCCTATGCCAAATTTTGTACTAATCCATCACACCCTATACCAGATTAGAAATAAACTGTGGACCATTTTCAGGAAAAATCCCTTTAGGCACACTAAATCTAGTAAAGCTTTCGGTAAAAATAAAATCAACAACAACTCTTTCAGTAGCAAAAGAAACAACTTTAGCCTCTACCCACTTTGTAACGAAATTTGTACAAACTAAAATATGCTTTTTATTTGATGATGTCGGATTTACTGGTCCTACGAAATGAATAGCCCATTTTTCAAAAGGCCCAATCATAACTTGAGGACATAAAGGCATTTCATTGTTTTGATTGGGTTGGCCCATTTGCTGGCATCTCACATCGCTTGACATATTTTTTGGCATCCTTAAATAAGGAGGGCCAAAAATAGCCAAATCGTAAAATTTTGTTTGCAGTTCGCTTATCAGCGAAGTGGCCTCCACAAGGTTCGTCATGAGCATATTTTAAGATTTCAAACACTTCGTCCTCTATTACACATATTCAAATAAGGAGGTCCGGCCCAATGTAAAAGAGGTCTCCTTGAACCCAAGAATATGTAGCACTTTTATGTACAATATTCCACTTTTCACGAGCAGATAAGTGAGGTGGTGTCTTTTTGGTGACTAAATATTTAGCTATGTCAGCGAACCATGGAGATCCCACTAACACAACAAAAAGATGTTCATCGGGGAAATCATCGTCAACATGAATTACTTCACCAGGATTATTTAATCTTGAAAGATAATCTGCTACTACATTATATTTTCATGGTCTATCAACAACAACTGTAATATTAAATTCCTGTAATAATAGTAACCACCTAGTTACTCTACTGCTATTTAATGATTTACTCATCAAATATTTTATTGTGGAATGATCAGTGTGCACAAAGACTTCATACCCTGTAATGTAGTGTATGAATTTATTAATAGCAAAATTACATCTAAAAACTCTTTCTCAGTAATTGTGTAGTTTAGTTCAGCGTGTGACAAGTTTTTGTAGATGAATTAGATAGCATAGGATTGTTTGTCTTCTTCCTGTCCTTAAGTTGTGCCAATGGGAGTGTCTAAGGCATCAGAGGAAATATGAAATGGATGGGACCAATTTGGCTCTCTCAAAGTTTGTGCCTCATTAGGGGAATTTTGAGGTCTAAAATGGGCCTCCTAAGGAAAATGTACAATTAAAATTCACTTTGTGAGAACCAATCACATTTTATGGGATGCCATCATCCCTAATTGTTGAGGTGGTACTTCTTGAGTTAAAGGTACTTACTTGTCACATTCTCAATGGTGGATAAAAACTCATGGTTAACCATGGTAGTGCCCTAAGTACTTTTAAATTCAAGGTAAAGTACTCATAATAAATGTCATTTCACACTTTTTGAATAAAAATATATTATTGCCATTTCATATTTCTTGAAAGAAACAATGCATATCCCTATACATGTATTATATTATATTATATTATTTTTATATAGTATATTAATTACATGTTGTTATACAATTTAAATAATATAAATTTTAATTAATAACATATAATATAATTAAGAATTTATAAATTTATATTTATATTTTATTTTAAATTATTTAAGTACAAAGGACAAATACATTAGTTTTTCAAAGATAATGACTTTTTCTTGAAAATTTCATTCTTATTTATAGTCACATCAATACAAGTTTTTTATTAATTTTATTTTGGTACAAATTTTGAATTGAATTTAACTATGGTTAAATGGATTTTGGTGCAAAAAGTGAATTGACCAAGAAAACTCACTATCCTTAGCTAAAAGTCGGAAAAGGGGAGTAGCTATCCTAGAGAAGTTCTAAATTAATCTCCTATATTAGCCCGCATGTCCTAGGAAACCTCTCACTTCCCTTTGATTTTTGGGTGCCGGAAGACTCAAAATAATTTATATCTTTCCGGGGTTAACCTGGATACCTTTGTCATAAATAAGATGGCCAAGAACTACTCCTACCTTGCACATTAATCTGCACTTTTTATCACTCAAGGCAAGATGAGCTTCTTGGCAACGAAGAAGCACCTTTTTCTAGATTTTTGAGGCCTCCTGAAATGAATCACCAAACACAAAAAAGTCATCCATATATATTTCCACACACTCAAGGTCACTAAAAATGGCCAGTACTGCCCTTTGAAAGGTAGCTGGGGCATTTCATAACCCAAAGGGAAGCACTAGGTAGCAAATTTACCCCATGGAAATGTAAAGGTGGTTTTGTCTTGATCCTCAGGTGCGATCTATATTTGGTTATAACCACTAAATCCATCTAACAAAGTGAATTACTTCTTACCAGCAAGGGTATCAAGCACCTGATCGATGAAAGGAAGGGGGAATTAATCCTTAAGAGTGGCTTTGTTCAATTCTCTATAGTCAATGAAAATGCACCACCTCTCATATTTTTTCGGGACTAACACCAATGGGGAGACCGACTGGCTGTCAGAAATAGGATAGATAAAATCAGCATCCAAGAGTTTTTTCAATTCTTCTTTTACAACATCTCTTAGAGCTCGGTGCATACGCCTTTTGGATTTTCAGACAGGTTAGGCTCCATCCTGAATATAAATAGGGTGAGTACATGTTTCAGGAGGGATTCCTTTCATATCTTCATAACCCCATGCAAAGGCATCAAGATGGTTTCACAGCAAATTCACAAGCTGCTCTTGTTGGGATGAATCCAAGTCTGAACTGATATGAAAAGATTTTCCTGGACTAATCTCAATAAGAGTGGTATTGGGCTCAAGAGTAAACACAGGTATTTCTAGAGATGGTGGTGAGGTAGTTTGAGAATTGTGATTTTCTTGATAATCTAGACTAAAATTTGGCTCAATGAATCAAAATTGGGCATTGTGTCTGTTGTGGATCATTTGTAATATCCTTTTATTTTAATTTTCAAAAATACAAAAAATAGAAAACTACTAAAAGGATATGTTAGAGTACTACAGTTCATATACTCTAGCATAAAAATAGATCTACTCGTTATATTAAATTTAAAGGTTTAAATAATTTTAGGCTTTATGAAAGAGGGTCCCAGTTCAAAGTTTAAATATCGATCACTTTATCGAGCGGGATTCGATGATTTACTAAGCATTGAGCAAAGGGCTAGCCCTGCGGGCACTTTTAACATGTGCGTTAACATGGAGGGTCCCTCCAAAGTTGACTGTGTTGACTGTGGGAGTAACACAGATGAACGGTTGAGATTGATTGCGGGGGAATAAGCCAAATAAATCCTCCGTACCTCGAGGCCCCCAACAATGACGTTTGCTACCAAGTTGATTATAGTTGTCATTCACATCAAGGTTTCTTAATGGTCTGTTGGCGTGTCTTATCAGCATTTAAGTTCAAATCTGTGCCACCTATTTAAGGGAAATTCTCATTCGTTCTGAAATTATCATTTGTTAGTTGGTGTTTGAAATTTGTCTGTGCTGCGTCTTATTCATTTTTCTATCACCCTGTCAATTACTGGTCACCCTGTAAGTTGTCTACCATCCCAATGTTAAACTATGGCTAAACACTCATCCCTGTCAGGTTCTGCTAGTCACATCCCTCTCATAGATACTGAGAGGGATATCCAAGTTATAGATTGTTCCCTTGACCACCTTTCTTTTTACCAGCAAGTCCTTTTAAACAAAAATAATTCTCCAATTTACACCGCCATGGAAAAAATTGGTGCGTTGTCTGCATGTGTCCTGAAAACTCATCTTTTTCCCGAATTTATCTCCTGGCTAATGTCTATTATGTACCCTAGGAAATGTTTTGTAATGAATTATCAAGGGGAAAACTTTCTACAAGTGTTAGTTCAGTTAATTTTCCAAGCTCTATATTACCCTGAGTCGGAGTCATATGTCCAATTCTCTAATGATTCCTTGATATCATATTATGACAGTCTTGTAGGTCAAGAATTTAATCAACTCATTCATTTCCTGAAGCCAAATACACGACAGTTTTTACCTGACAGTAAAGATTTCCCTACGGAAGTTTTTGATATTGAAATCAAACCGGTGTTGAGATGCATTGCAAAGATTTTTGGAAAAGACGATGACAGTACAGTGGACATGTCAATTTTGGGGATGTTTGCCATGATGATGAAGCCAAGATTGGTGTTGGATATTCCATCTTATTGGCAAGAAGTTGTTAACTCTCAACTCATGAGCTTATCATTAACGGGTTCATTCAGGTTTCCGTCACTTATTGTTTACTTATTCTTATATCAAAATGTAAAAGAATTCATGCATCTGGGGTTAAAAATTTTGGATATGAATAAGAGGAGACAATCAATAATATTTTGGACATATATAGTGAGAAAAGAACAGAATGAGGGTGGTTTGTTTGAGTTTTTTAGTCAATTTATGCCTTCTACATATAAAGCTTTGAATGGAAGTTCTCCCCCCTGTTTTTTTCCCAAAGCTCAAGAGTTCTTGCATTTGGGGGCAAGTTGTAAATTTGGTGATTGGTTTGTTTTTGAAGATTATTCTGAAATTAGACTTTATGGAGCTAGCATAGAATCTTATAGGCTTTCTGTGTTTGTGCCTATGAGATTATTTGCTCTGGATTTTATTAGGCAAAGTCTAAATGTTGACCAAATTCAATTTGTGCCTATGAAGAAAGGTCAAATGCTCAAGTTGCCAATGACTGTGGGTCCCTTTATAGTTAATATGAGACAAGAATTTGATGAAGTCACTCAGATGTTAGATGGAATGCACTTATTGTTATGAGAGAAGTGGGCTTATGGCCCTCACAGTGTCATTTCTAATAGAAGAATTGATAATGGATATTCAACCTTCACTCATGAGAGCAGACTAGATCTAGAAAGAATGGCAAGTAAAGGTGTTGTGAGTTCAGTAAGTTCAAATGTTCAGACTCCTGTTATATCAGAAAAGTCAAATAAAAGAGGTAAAGAGGTAGTTTTTGATTCAGAGGACGAACAACAAAGAGTTGAGAAGAGAGCAAAGTTCAATGAAGAGTCTACAGATATTCAACCTGGTTTTTCATTACAGTTGGGAGATGAAAAAATTGTTTGTGCTTCACCCAGGAAGCATGAGAGCACTCAGGATCAAGTGCCTCTAATTAAACAAATGTTTGCCCAAGTTGCAAAGAGAAATCAGAAGATGAAGGCAAGTATGAAAGCTCAAGCTGAGTACCAGATAGCTCCAGACCAAACAAGACTTCTAACTGCAATGGATCTTGAAAAAGATCAATTCAAAATTTCCCTTTCACATCCTTCTGATATGTCAACTGGTTCTTCTAACAATTTCAATACTGTAAACTTGAATGTAGACATGAAGAAAATCCCATTACTAGATAAAGTGAATCTACACATGCAAACATGTCAGCTGATTGTGAATGACCTAAAAAAAACTAATGTAGTGGAAATGAAGGCAGAGAATATGCTTGGAAAAGTGATAAAGCAGTTGAAGTTAGAAAAATCCAATTCTAGGGCTTTGACAATCCAGAACGAAGAGCTCAAGAAGATCATAGTAAAGATTGGAATAGATCCCAATGAAGGTTAGCTATGTAGAAGCTTCTACAAAGTGCTGAATCAGAAATATCTGTGCTAAAAAAAAAATTGCAATTTCCTACAGGAGAACATTCCATGGCAGCAAAGTTTGCAGAGGTAGAAAATGAGAAAGAAAAACTCTTCAGCAGCTCATGCAAAAGGAAGAAGAAGTCACTAAATTAAAGCAAACTGCACTGTCATTACAAAACCATATTGAATCTCACACTTGCTCTTTTGTTTTTCCAACAGGTAGTGAAGATCCATCAGCACAAATTTCTCAATTAACCATTGAATTGCAAATGGCAGAGAGAGATCGAAAAAGGGCACAAGCTGATTTAGAAACAACAAGAAAGATTATAAAGACCACTAAAGGAGAAGTCAATAAATATAAAATGGACTACCAAACTACTGAGGCTGAGATTAAAAATCTCAAAGAAAAATTGAAGGGAAATATATCCTTAATACAAGATAAGGATATCATCTAGAATGATATTATTGAAGAAATGAAAACAATCTGGGATTTTCTGACTGTTATTGCAGAAGAAAAAAGCATTATCAGGGAATTTGAAGAGCAAGTCATGACAAAAAAATAGAAAGAAATCAATAGGGAAATTTGGGCAAGGAAGTTCATTAATTTCATTGATTCTAAAATAGATCAGGAATTGGAAGAAAATGAAATTAAAGACAAAATTTTATATGCAGCAGAAATTAACAAAATGATTGTAGGAAGTCTGCATAAAAGAAGCTAATTGAGTTAAAGGAAGCAATGAGTCAATTTGATAAAATAGCAAGAGCAGGCTTTCCATCATGTTGGGGGCTTGGAGATGGTCTTATGACATGGAATTCTTATGAGCCCTTGCTAGTTTTGGAAAAAATTAAGGTAGACAACATTCATGAGAAAACTCAAGTTCTTAAAGGAGCAACAGTGATCAATTTCCTTCAGAGACATTTTCAGCTATTATGGTTAGTGAAAACTATGTTTGTGGAAAGACCATCTTTCAACAGAATCATTGCTTTCATATTGGATTTTCACAAGCTGGTTCATTCACCAAAGATAAACATCAAAATATGGAAGAAGTATAAAGCCTGGATGACAAATTTACCAAAGGATCCCTCAACTGCAAAGAAGGATAAATCAACCATTCAAGGAAATGTAGCAGCAACATCATCAATCCATATTCAGAATATAGATTAGGATTTTAATTTCATGTTATTTCCTCTTTTAAAGAGAGAATGTAATTGTAATAAGACATTTTTGAAGACATGTAATAGATATTCTACGACATCCTAAGTAGTTAAAGTAGTTAAGATCAGTTATAGAAGTTACAAACTGCTTTCTATTGTATTTAATGAGATAGAGAAGAAAGAGAAAGGTTTCTAGTTTTGGACCTTCAAACTACAATTTTTGTATTTAGATTTCAAAAGATTAATGAATGAAAAGCAAGTTTCTAGCATTTGTTGATGTTGATGTGTCTTCTAGTTTACATTGTGTACTTTCCATCTTTGAATAAAATGAAGTAATGAAGGTGTAGGTCTCTTTTTACTTGTGTAAATAAGAGCTAAAATCCTTAATAGGCGCTCCTTTATTTTAATTGTTTCCTTTCTTATAATTCTTCTGGAGTTTGAGGTGATATATTTTGCACAGCATATTAGTTTGGGCTTCTTTCTTACATGTTCTTCTAATCATTCCATTCAATATCAGCAGGTAATAGCATTGTGGGACATTCATTATGTTTGATCTTTTAGGGTTTAATGATTAATATTTGAGGGTTATTAAACAAAGACCAATATTTCTGTGACATAACAATATAAATTTCTTAAGCACAGATTCCTTATCACAGTTAACGGATTGTCTCTTAAGGTACAACAATGTCTATATTGTTCAGGAAGTCTTGTATCTCACCCTCCTATGAGGACTCAACACAATGATGTAACATAGAGACAAAATGAGTCTCCTCATCACTACTGTAATCTAGCCACAAAGTGTCTCGGAGCTCCTGGATGGATCTAGCGAGTGGATATAAGGTGACCTTCTTTCTAGAGTCTCCATGGGAAATATACATGTCACCCGAATGAAATCCAATGTAAGCATTAGCTGTATCAATCCATGGTCATCCCAATATCAAGGGATGTCCTCCCACAAGATTCTTTAGTTTAATCATAATGAAGTTTGTGGGATATTCTCAAGAATCTAATGAAATGACCACATCATCCAACACCCCTTCTAGCTTGATTTTACATATTTCTACCAATTCAAGCACAGTGGGAGTAGGACGAATATGGACCAATCCAAGTTGATCCATGGTTTTCTTGGTCATAACATTAATGGTTGCCCCCAAGTCTATAAGCACATTAGATACAAGGACATCAACTATCTGAACAGAGACAATAGGGTTTCCTGTTGGGTATGTGTTATATTCTTTCCACGACTAGCCCCATGCGCTGTACATTGCGCGCGGGCGTAGCAGGGGGGTCATAGGGGGGGCGGCAGCCCCCCCTGTCGAGATCCGGGGCAGCGCCCCGGCGAAATTTTTTTTTTGGTATGCGGTCCCACTCATATGCGGACCCACCCATGTTTTGTGCATGAGTTTGCACATGGTTTTCGGGTACGATGGTTTTCGGCCCCTGGTATTTTGTAGATCCGATCAAGGGAACTACGGTTATGTTCTAATCCAAGGTTAATGGATTGGGGTTTATGTATGCTTCGGCATGTATATATATGTGTTGTAACACTAAAAGGAATATAATGAAAAATCAAGCCGGTCGTCCCGATTTGGGATCCAGGGGAAAATCTCTGTGTTTATCTGTTTTATGTTTTATGCTCTCGCTATTGTTTATTTTCTGTTATAAGATTCATGTGTAGATAATTTATGTTTAGGGTTAAAACCTACATTTGGTATCAGAGCTGTTTCGGCTTCAAGGGGATTCCTTTTCTGCTGAGGTGTTTTTTCTCGGGCCTGAGGTAGACCCTATTTAGTGGGAAATCTGCGGGATCGATTCTTGCGGTAAAAGAAGATGGCGAGCGGCGGGAAGATAGAGATCGAGAAATTTAATGGTCAAAGTTTTGAGTTGTGGAAGCTCAAGATGGAGGATCTGCTGGTGGATAAAGATCACCGTTGATCACTTCGTAGATCCGTGTACTAAACCAATGACAATGTCGATGGAAGACTGGAAGAAACTCGGGATCTAAGGCTAAGAGCACAATACGGTTGTGTGTCTCAGATTCAGTATTGTTGAATGTATCTGGGGAAGCTACGGCGAAGAATTGGTGGGAAAAACTTGGGACTTTGTACCAATCTAAGTCTCTGGTGAATAAGTTGTTCCTGCGGAAAAAGCTGTATAACCTGAGGATGAAGGATGGAGACTCGGTGACAGAGCATTTGAATGCCTTCAATACTGTGGTAAGTCAGCTGTCGTCTGTTGATATTAAAATCTCAGATGAAGATAAGTGCATCAGTTTGTTGTGCTCTCTACCAGACTCGTGGGACAGTCTGGTTATTGCAATAGGCAGCAATACAACTACCTTGAATTTTGATGACATTGTCTCAGCCTTGCTGTCGGAGGAAATGAGACGGAGAAATATGGAGGGTCAGAATGGAGATGCCTTATCTGTACGAGGAAGGTCCCAGAACAGAAACACGAATAAGGTTTCGAGTGGGAGATATAAATCTAGAGGGAGATCTAAATCTCCCGGAAAGTTTGTAAAGGTGTGCTGGAAATGAGGAAAGGAAGGGCACTACAAAAAGGAATGCAGATCTAAAGCTCCTGAGAAAGGAAAGGGATCTGATGAAGGTCCTTCTGCAGAGGCAAAAACCACCTCGGATGAAGGTGGGGATGTGTATTTAGCTTCTTCTTCAAATACACATGTAGATCATGAGTCATGGTTGATTGACTCAGGTGCATCCTTTCACTTCACTCCCCATAGGGAGTGGTTCTGCGAGTATGAGAAATATGATGGTGGTGATGTCTTCCTAGGGGATGATAGGAGGGCCAGAATCATTGGACGTGGAAAGGTCAAGCTGAAGCCGCAAGGTGGAAGGATTAGAACACTTCCTGGTGTTCTGCATATTCCTGCATTGGCCAGAAATCTGATTTCTGTAAGCAAGATGGATGATGCAGGTGTAAAACAGTGTTCGAGAAAGATGCCTGCAAGATGGTTCGGGGAGCACTGGTATTAATGCGGGGAGTTCGGACTGGAACTCTGTACAAGCTACAAGGTAGCACTGTTATTGATGGGTGTAACAGTTCTGTGGTTCCTGAAAATGGGACGGAAAGTCTAGTTGTCTCTGGAGAAAAGACCATGCTATGGCATCAAAGGCTTGGACATATTGGAGAGAAGGGCCTTCGGATACTGCATAGAGATGGTATGGTAGAAGGCATGTCTAATTGTTCTCTGGATTTCGATTTCTGTGAACATTGTGTATATGGGAAGGAGAATCGGGTGAGTTTTCCTTCTGGTGCTAAGAGGGCAAACAAGATATTAGAACTTGTGCACAGTGATGTGTTTGGGCCTGTGTCAGTTCCATCACTGGGAAAGTCTGTGTACTATGTTTCATTCATAGATGACTTCTCAAGGAATACATGGATATATTTCTCGAGGAAGAAATCTGAAGTCTTTGACAAATTTAAAGAATTTAAGGCCCTGGTGGAAAACCAGACAGAAAAGAAGATAAAGGCATTGAGGACAGATAATGGTGGGGAGTTCTGCAAGAAGGAATTTGAAGAGTTCTGTAAGAAGTGTGGTATAGCACGGCAGAAGACTACTCCATACACACCTCAGCAAAATGGAGTTGCAGAAAGAATGAACAGAACACTGATGGAAAAGGCAAGAAGCATGCTCAATGGTACCGGGTTAGGACAAGAATTCTGGGCAGAGGCAGTGGAGACTGCATGCTATCTGGTTAACAGATCACCTTCATCAGTGTTGGAGGATAAGACTCCACATGAGGTATGGACCGGTAAGAAACCCTCTCTTTCACATCTAAGGGTATTTGGATGTGATGCATATGTACATGTTCCAAAGGAGAAAAGGACCAAGTTGGATAATAAATCTGAAAGGTGCATCTTCATTGGGTATAAGGATGGTTTAAAGGGTTACAAGCTTTGGAACCCAGAAACAAGGAAGGTTGTGTACAGCCGAGATGTGGTGTTTAGAGAAGTGAAATATGTTGTTAAACATGAAGTCCTACCAAAGGAACCTGAGAAGATAGAGTTTGAGCTAAAGGAGGATGAATCAGACTCTACAACAGAAGAAGACTCAGAAGATGAAGAGCCACAAACTCCAAATTTGAGAAGATCAGTTCGGGAAAGAAGGCAACCAGAAAGGTATAGTCCATCTGCTTTCTGTTCAGGTTTTGCCTTAACTATAACTGATGATGAACCCAGAACTGCCAGGGAGGCAGTAGATTCAGAGGATGGAAAACTCTGGAAGGAGGCCATGGTTGATGAAATGGCATCCTTGCACAAAAATGAGGCATGGGATCTGGTGGAGTTGCCGGCTGGAAGGAAGCCCATCGAGAGCAAATGGGTGTTTAAAAAGAAGATGAATGTAGAAGGCAAGGTGGAGAAATACAAAGCTCGGTTGGTAGCAAAAGGTTATTCCCAGGTGCCGGGAATTGATTTTGGTGATATTTTTTCTCCTGTTGCCAAGGTTACTTCTATTAGATTACTTTTATCTGTTGCTGCTGCATTTGATTTTGAGATAGAACATATGGATGTGAAGACAACATTTCTTCACGGGGATCTAGAAGAGGAGATCTACATGAAGCAACTTGAAGGCTTTATGGTGAAGGGTAAGAAAGAACTGGTATGCAGGTTGAAGAAGTCTCTGTATGGGTTAAAACAATTACCAAGGATGTGGTATCAGAAATTTGATACCTATATACGGGGACTTGGCTTCACCAGAAGCAAGGAGGATCACTGTGTTTATTTTAAATTAATTGGTGAATGTGTTATTTATTTGGTCTTGTATGTGGATGATATGTTGTTGATTGGAAATGACAAAGAAATTATCCAAGATTTGAAGACCCAACTGTTCTCCAAATTCGACATGAAGGATCTTGGTGCTGCAAACTATATTTTGGGTATGGAAATTAAGAGAGATCGGGCAAAGAGGAAGCTCTGGTTAAACCAGAGGAAGTATGTCGAGACTATATTGCAGAGGTTCAATATGCAGGATAGTAAACCGGTGAATGTTCCTATTCCTGTAGGTGTAAAGCTGTCTGCTGAACAGTGTCCCAAGACACAAGAAGAATAGGAGGATATGTCCCATGTTCCATATGCAAGTGCAGTGGGTAGTCTGATGTATGCAATGGTCTGTACTAGACCAGACATTGCACATGCAGTGGGAGTATTGAGCAGGTTTATGTCAAACCCAGGGAAGGAGCATTGGACAGCAGTGAAGCGGGTTTTCAGATATTTACGTGGCACTAGTGATTATGGCTTGTGCTACCAGGGAAGATCAGGATTGGAAATAATGTTGGACATTCGTAGTTTTGTTGATGCAGACTGGGCTGGAGATCTGGACCAAAGAAGATCTACAAGTGGGTATGTGTTTAGCCTATTTGGAGGCGCAGTCAGTTGGATGAGTAAAAGACAGTCTGTAGTGGCTCTTTCAACTACAGAGGCAGTATACATAGCAGCCACTCATGCAAGCAAGGAAGCAGTTTGGTTGCAGAGATTGTGTTCAAGTATGGGGTTGGTACAGCAAGCTATAAGGATAGACTGTGATAGCCAAAGTGCAATTTTCTTGGCTAAGAACCCTGCTTATCATTCAAAGACAAAGCACATTGATGTTCAATATAACTTTGTGAGATATATGGTTCAGGCTAAAAGGGTGTTGCTGGTAAAGGTGGACACTTTGAAGAATGTTGCAGATGCATTGATGAAATCTGTGAGCACTCAGAAGCTCTCTTGGTGTAGAGAAAAAATGGGTGTTGCAGAGCTGGGATAATGACTAAGCTCTCCTATGGCCCCCTATGGAAAGAAAACAACAAGTGGGAGAATGTTGGGTATGTGTTATATTCTTTCCACGACCAGCTCCCACGTGTCAGAAAGGCGCCAGTGCGCAGGTCACACAAGGCAGCTGAAGTCCGGTCTCAACTTCTGCCGAAAAAAAAGAAAATTTTGGTATGTATCCACTTGATAGGCAGATTCACCCACGTTTTGTGCATGAGCTTGTACATGGTTTTGGGGTACGATGGTTTTCGGCCCCTGGTATTTTGTAGATCCGGTCAAGGGAACTACGGTTATGTTCTAATCCAGGGTTAATGGATTGGGGTTTATGTATGCTTCGGCATGTATATATATGTGTTGTAACACTAAAAGGAATATAATGAAAAAATCAAGCTGGTCGTCCCAATTTGGGATCCAGGGGAAAATCTCTGTGTTTATCTGTTTTATGTTTTATGCTCTCGCTATTGTTTATTTTCTGTTATAATATTCGTGTGTAGATAATTTCTGTTCAGGGTTAAAACCTACATTTCCGGGGTTAGTATATTTTTTCATGTGCATACATCCTGTCATTAACTTTGTTGCTCTTCGAACAAATTGAATGGTTTGAGGTTCCAATCTTCTCCTTCCTAGCTACTTGAGACAAATTTCCCTAATGATTTTTGTATAGATGGGGACCTCTTTGATAGCTTAGATCAAAGTTACCTTTATAAAAAGGTTCCTAAGCTCAGAAGCTAGGCTAGACTTAGAAATGGGATCATTCCTCTCCACCACTAGCCTCTCTGGATAGGGGGGCAGTTTAAAGAGGATGGAAAAGGCTCTGAAGGTATGGGGATGGGTTGATTGGTGAAATCTCTCAAAGAATGGTCAAGATTTTCCTCCTCACCTTTCTCTTCGATAATCACCATAGGTTGCTTCTGTTTTTCTGAGGTTATTATCTTCCCCGAACTCAATTGGAGATCATTGACTCCAACTAGCATAGGCTGATATCTGGATGGAAAAAGTGGGTTCATAGAATAGATCATTTGTACAACTTTTTTATTCAGATTTGGTATGGGTTGGGTAGGCAGTTAAGGGGGTCGAAACAATGGAGGCAAAGATAATGGTGGCATAGGCTAACTCAGCTGGGGCAATGACAGTTGTCACATTGGGTAAGGTGCATATGTAGGTGGGTATGATTGTATAGGTGAAGGATAGGAATGGTGTTAATGGTTTGGTTCTCTCCATCCTTTTTGCCAAGATTGGGAGGGTTGTCCATAATGATATTGGTTCCCATGCTGCCAATGTTGAGAGTGATTAGTGTTAGGATAGGAATATGGATGTTCATTATAACCAAAAAAATGTGGTGGAAGTTCAGGAGCCATACCTGCACTTACCTGAGATCGATTCCTTTGTGCTCCCATAACATGCAATGATTTGGCTTCAGGTTGTCCTCCCTCAAATACAGCTTTCAACCCAAGAATGGAGGGACATTTTTCCATGGCATGGTTCTCTGCACAAATTACACATTTATTAGTTCCTTTAACATCAAAAGGACATTCTCTTAAAAGATGTTTTTTTTCTACATTTTGGACAAAAAATGGATAATGACTCTTGTTCTTCTACATGTTTCGGCTTAAATTTCAAAGAGTCTATTTGTTTTCTAACGGTGTTCATTATTTCAATTTTAATTTTATCCATTTTGTTCTCCAATCCAACGATCCTAGCATCAGTAGATTCAGTTTTCTTATTTCTGTTTCGAATTCCTTTACCGGATCTATATTGATTACTTGAGAATTTATTGCACAAGTCAAAGATTTGATCAAAAGGTTTCTGGGCAATATCTCCTTGTCCTAACAAATTTAAATTATTCCTATCATCGTCAGTAAACCCATGTAAGAATAAGGTCCTAATGGTACTCAGATCAATTTTTTTCTTTGACAATTGGAGGATATACAGGAATATCTCTAAGTAGTCCTCTAGGGTCTCATCATCATTTTGCACAATAGTAAATATTTCATCTTGAATATCTCTAATTTTACAATAATCCTGATATTCTAACAAGAACACTCTTTTCATTTGGTCCCAAGAAGCTATAGTGTTCCCCCCTATTCCCATGAACCAGCATAATGTTGCATCTTTGAGAGTTGCAGAAAACAACTTTAATTTCTGAGCATCAGATGAATTATCATAGCTCCTACACAAAATATCAAACTCAAATAGAAAAGAGTATGGTTCTTCATGTACCTTACCATAGAAATGAGGAAGATCTGATGTTGGAATATTCTTCATTTGCACAACTATGTGAGGATCGACAATTGGAAATCCAAAAGTGGATTGTTCCTCATTTACCTGATTTTCACCATCTCCCTCTACATGATCCTCGTGATCTTCCATTGTTGTTCCTCCAAGCAAACCACTATCAATAGGCTGAGAAGGTTGACTATGGGTTCTAATAGTCTCCTTATTCACCTTTGTGGGTTGTGTCACACCTCGAATCACTACAAGGAAAATACCCTCTAGCGGATGTTTTTGAGGAACCCCACAGAAGAATACACCATACATCTGTTTCTAGCAGAGGTTACTAGAGGAGGTTGGTGGGTGGAGGGTTTTACGGATGTTTTCTGCTTAGTGCGCTTATCATTAAACATCGCCTCGATGCTTTGGAATACCGAAAGCACGGGTATGCACAAAAACATTAGCACACTGAACATCGTGCACTCCGTACACACCTGCCCGGTGCGTCGTATTATTCTATAGCATCGATGCGTCACAACTCTTCTGCGCCGGTGCATTATAAAACATTGCGCCAAAACCAAAACCACCCGGTGTGGTAGAAAGAAACTGTACTGGTGCATCATAAAACAATG
This sequence comes from Pinus albicaulis, assembly GCA_034641835.2. Classification (NCBI taxonomy): domain Eukaryota; kingdom Viridiplantae; phylum Streptophyta; class Pinopsida; order Pinales; family Pinaceae; genus Pinus; species Pinus albicaulis. The sequence goes on from CM076576.1 coordinate 767,706,030, forward strand.
CACCAAAACACAAACCAACCGGTGCGTTTGTAAGAAACAGAACCGGTGCGCTTATAAACCATGTGCACCGGTAAAGGGTTAAATTAAAAAAAAAAAAAATGGCAAAAAACCCAGATTTTTCATTTTCCAGTGCTCCTGAGCTCTCAATTACAGGTGCATACTCTACCATAGAATGCACCAGTGTGCAAAAAAAATTGGCACATCGGACAGCATGCGCGACGTACACACCCGCCCAGGGCATCCTATTATGGTCACGCATCAGTGCTTTAGTAATCTTCCGTGCCACTGTATCATAAAACACCGCGCCAAAATAGAAACATGCTGGTGCATTCTAATCCAAGAGCACCGGTCCGCCTATAAAACTCACGCACTGGAATAGCGTTAAATAAAAAAAAAAATTAAAGCCAAAAAACCAGTTCTTTAAGACTATTCCGCACCAGTGCTTTACGAATATTCCGCCCCGGTGCATCATCAAAACATTGTGCCAAAACTGAAATATCTCGGTGCGATGTTAGGGAACCACCCTGGTGCATTATTAACAACGCGCCAAATCTGACACCGCCCGGTGCAATTATAAGCAAGCGTACCGGTGCACCTATAAAACCCCGCGCACCGAAATAGGGTTAAATTTAAAAAAAAAAATTACGGCCAAAAAACCGCAATTTTTCACTTTCCTCAATGCTCCAGAGATCTCAAGCATTGGTGCCATTTCCCCTACTCTGAGCTGCCCTAACATTGGTGCTCTCATTAAACCCATTGCAGGCACTACTGCTCTGCATTGGCCACCAATCTCCAGCTTGCATTTTGAAAAATGGTGGGAAATTTTTCTTTTGCAAATTTTACAGCCAATATGCCTCCTCGACAGCGAAATGTACATGTATTTTTCTATTTTTTCCATAATTAAGCCTTTTAGCGGATTAGAATTTAAAATAACCATTAAAAAAGAAAAAGAAAAAGAATTGTCGCGCGGTGCGCCTGAGCTGTTCGGCTCGCACCAGACAGCGGAGCTGCCTGTAAAATTTATATTAAAAATAAAATAAAATTTTGTGCACTCATTTAGCCAGGCGCATCGTTGACAATGGGAATCCCAGTGCGGTGCATTGACTGAATTATCCACCCCGGTGAATGTCAGCGCACCACATTCTGAATTCCGAGAGGGTCAACGGTGCAGCCGGGTAAAATACCGCATCGTCGACTATGTAATTGTCATGAAGTCAGTGCGCTAACACGACTATACGCTCTGGGGCATATATTTCAGTCAACACACCATTATTCTGAACTTAGATATAATCAATGGTGCTTGAAAAATAGACAGTTGCACCAAGGTCGGTGCATTGTATTTCATTAGGGGCACTGACACCGGTGCGCTACAAACTTAAGCCACACTGCCACCAGTCCATGACTGTTTTTGTGAAGTACCGACTAGTCTGTTTGTTTTTTTTCAAAAAAAAATATATGCATAATCCTAAATACATGTCTGTTTTAATAAAAAAAATTATTTAATATGTCAATGATTTAGAGAGAAGAGGAGGAACAACAGCAACAACAGGCTGAACAATATGACATGATTCGCCAATGGGAGGCCCGAGAGAGGGAGAGAGATGCATACCCTTGCCCTATTACAGTAGATACCCAGGGGATCCTTAGGCAGGTAGGCCTCCTCAAGGTCTATGTGGAGGCTACTTCCCTAAAAGCCCATAGTATGTTTTTGAGATATCTTATCCGCAGGTGGAATGACCACCGACAGGCTTTCCAGGTTGGTCCTGACCAGTGGTACACCCCCACTGAGGAGGATATTTATTTTATTACAGGACTATCGAGGAGAGGGGTGGATTATCCCTCATTCCCAAACGTGCCAGCTAGTTTTGTAGCAGGGATTCAGTTAGTTTACTCCCAGAGATACATTGGAGCACATGTACTGTCTCCTTTAGAGTTTCAGGTACCTGGAGGTCAGTTACGTATAGGTGCATTTGGTAGATAGGACGTGCAGTGCATCTCACTTATCATTTTGACCATTTCGCACAACACCAGTGATGGGCAGCACATTAGTTGCTCGCTTTTATATTATGTTGATTCTTTAGTACAGCAGCCATGACTTTTCAGTTGTTCTACCATTTTTTATGGAAATTTTGTATGACCTTAGATAGATGTCGTTCTCATGCACAAAGGAGGGTCAACTTCCCTTTTGCTTCAAAGCTGTTTTGTTTAATTTTTGAGAGGTTTCCAGAGATGAGACCTAGTTTTTTTCAATAGCCTCGTAGGCTGATGTTCGAGGCCCGGATGCACATGTGGGGGCAGATGATGCCCAAGAGGGGAGACACTATGTTTCCAGCCAGGATATCACATGATGCACTAGAATTACTAGCCACTGTTGACAGGCTACATCCCTTCAGTATGGTCCCATGTCCTTATGCTGGATTAGATTGGCGAGGGTGTCCCAACATCCTCTGCACAGATGATGAGCTGCCAGATGATAGAGGTAATATTGTTGTTTTATTTATATTTATTCTAACATGTTCTTTAACTTGTTTTTATTAAATTGTGTAATGAAATTTCAGACATTGGCTCTTTTGATGGCAAGGAGATGCCGAATCCACCACATGATCCAGGTGTGGATCCTGATGATGATCAGGACATGGCCAATGCCAAGGATGATCATGATCAGGATGAAGCCGGTGCAGGAGAGAGACATGCTCCTGCTCATGGTGCACTAGTACTGCCTTTTGCTAGGCACGGTCAACCTGAGACTATATATAGGATGGAGTTGGGCAACCAACTCTGTGCATTGATTGTTGATGCGGGCATCAGGCCCACTCATTATAGAGACATACATACCGATGATAGGCTGTTATGGATGTGGAGAAGTATGTCGCGTGACATGTACGGCCTGAAGCGGCATGTTGTAGGAGTTATGACAGTTGTTACGCGACTGAGGAGGACTGTCTATAGCTATAGGCATAGTTGAGTAGCGGCACGTGATGGACAGTCTGTGAACAGCGACTCACATGCATCTCATGATCGTTCACCTCGCGCCGTGCCTGATGAGAATGAGGCTCCACTAGCAACATCTAGTAGTCATCATGGAGATGAGGCTGGACCATCAGCCACATTCATTCAACAGCTTGCAGCATCCATCAGTACTAGTCATGATCATAATGCAGGCGCCTAAACCATCGACCGTCGAGGCTGCACTATTGACTGAGCAAGCCTCCACTACTATTGATTATATTGATGTTGTACTACCACCAGCTGATGCATCCATCAGTACTAGTGATATGATCATGAGCAGGCTCGACCATCGACCGTCAAGGCTGCACCCTTTACTGAGCAAGCCTCCACTTGTACTGCTATTGATGTTGTCATACTACCACTAGCTGATCCATGACATTTATATTACAGTTGTATATTTTTAACATTATTCAGCTATATATATATATATATATATATATATGGTCCATGTATTTTATTTTCATGTTAGAGTTGTACTTAATTTACATGTTGGTGATAATCATGATGTGGCGCATATTGTTAGGTCATGTTAGATATGTTCATTTAATGTTTATCTTGTAGATAGATGTGTATATGTGATAGCATGAGTTATTTGGCATGAGATGTATATTTGATGTTTGTGTTGTGATGATGTTAATATATAATGTTAATTTGATGTTTGAATGTGTTTTTTAGTCGAATATGATGTTTGTACGATAGTTATCATGATCGTGATGATGTTTATTAATTAATTTAATATTAAATGACCATGATATTTATTAAATATTATGTCGTGATTGTAATTGAAATTGAAATTTTAATTGTATTTAAAATTGTATTTGTTTTTATACTAATTATAATTTTAATTGAAATTGTATGTAAAATATCTATCAATGTAAAATTTTAATTGTAATTGTAATATTTAATTTATTGTGAAATGAGTGTAATTGTATATATGAAAAATTGTAAAATTGTAATTGTAATTCTAATTGTATGTAAAATTCTAAAATTGTAATTGTATATGTAATTGTAATTTTAATTGAATTGTATGTAAAATATTTGTAAAATTGTAATTGTAATTGTAAATGTAATTCTATGTAAAATTGTAAATGTAATTGTATGTATATTCTAAAATTGTAATTGTAATTTTAATTGAATTGTATGTAAAAATTTTATAAAATAGTAATTGTAATTGTAAATGTAATTCTATGTAAAATTGTAAATGTAATAATTGTATGTAAAATTAAAATTCTAATTCTAATTCTAATCATAATTCATGTATGTGAAATTAATGTAAAATTCTAATTCTAATTCTAATTCTAATTGTATGTAAAATATTTGTAAAATTTTAGTTCCATTAGTGTGAAAAATTTAATTGTATTAATGTGAAATGATTTTATTAAAATATTTAAATTTGTAAATTTGCAAATAATTGTAAAATAACAAATCTAGAATAATACGAACTTTTGTAACATAATAAAGTTTAGAAAATAATGAAAATAAATTCATGTACTTTAGAATTATCATTATTTTATTATGATCTTACATACAAAAAAAAATACTTTATACAGTCTAGTGTGCTTATCATCATAACATGCACTGGTGCGTCGTATTACGAAGACGCATCGGTGCTTCACAACTCTTCCGCACCGGTAACGAATAAACACAAATAAAAACACAACTTTATTTTCTTTAAGTGAAAAAAAAAACGGCAATTTGAAAAATGGGCAGAAAAATATTTTCAAAAATCTAATTTCATAAAATAATTCTTTAAATACTAAACATTTTTCATTATTTCACTATTTTTGCTAAAATTTTCAGCCATATATTTGCAAAATATAGACCTTGAGCAAGAGAGCACGAGGGCACTGTGGAGCAGCGAAATACGTTCGAACAGAAGTATTCAAACAATAAAAAACCAAACATCTAGTGATTCAAACCCTGTATCATAGAATTTCAAATCATCTCATGATTAAATTTGATTATTTTTTTACTTTTTTCTACAATTCTTTTACTTTTTCTGCAGTTTTATCCATTTTTACCCTAAATCCTTCATTTTTTTTGTTTTTTCCCTTTCTTCTCATTGTTTCTGTGATTTCAGAATTAGGATTTTTCATTTTAGATTAACATCCAATGCACGGGATGACTTGCATAGTCAGATTCCAATCCATTCAGCCATTGCATGAATTTTTGGAAAAAATGGATTTTCCATTATCGGTGCGCCCTGCGTACGCTATCGCACCAGTGCGCTGTATTATACAGCGCACCTGCAAGTACTGTGTAGTAAAAAAATTAAAAACATTTTTTCTAAATCTGTGTGCCATATCTGAAATGGAGCATCGATGCTCCATTTAACGAGGATAGCACCATACGGTGTATTACACCATTTTTGCGGTGTGTTTATAATACCCCACACACCGTACGATCTATTACACTGTTTTTGCAGCGCGTTTATAATACCTAACGCACCGTACGGGCTATTATATTGTTTTGCGATGCACGCACCGGATGTGGTGTGTACCTCATGAAAGGCAAACCGGTGTCTTGAGATTTAATTTCTACCTAAAAAGTTGAGAATTTATTTATAATTATATTAATGAATGATATGGTACAGGTTTTAGATTGATAAAGAAATGACTGACAAGAGATCAAGTAACAAAAATACTGTTAACACATCAAGAAAAGAAAAAAATGCAAGTTCTTTGTAAATTATTTATAAAAAATATTATTTTTGACCTATATGTAAGTTTAACTAATATGTATTGTTTACTGTGTATCATATAGAGCTACAAAATGACAAAGCTCGATCTGATTATTTCTGATATAGGACCAGAAAAGTGTAAAATTTTAATGGAAATTTTGCAAAAAGATGAATCAGGTGAATGAAAAAAATACTATTGATCCAATATGAGTTCCTTTTTTTAATTATCATTAATAATGTACTTAAAATTATTAAATAACATGTGTCAAGAATTCTACTAATTCACATATGTTTAATGTTCTACAGAGACCAACAACTCAGAAAATGAATGTTGTTCTAAGAAAAGAAAAATAATAGAACATGCAAATGAAACTTAATTGCTCCTTAGCTCATCTGAAGTGGTGTTGGAAGTTAACGAAAGAGGGAAAAAATTTTACAAAAGCTTGAGCGATCTAGTGGAATGAATGTATAGACATTCTTTCCACTTACAATACAAAAATCAATCCAATGATTCCAAGAACCAAATTTTATCTAAACTAGAGGAAGAGTTTCCATAGAATTGGTCAATGAGACATGTCAGACTTTTAATAGCAAAAACATACAACAACAAAAAAGAAGGAATGAAAAAGTAATATTCCTTTAAATGTTTGTCTAGAATTATTTATAAATATCGCTTTTGTTATATTTACTTTTCATATATCAATATAAAAATTAAATATTTTATTGTCATGTTACATTTTCAGGAAGATTATGAAAATCTCAAAAGATGAAGGAGCTCATATTAGAAATATACCAGTAGAAATTTCCAAAAAGTTGCACAAGGAGATGGTCAAAGAAATGGACAAAATTGCATTGCAGGAGGAGCCATCTCAACAACAACGTGCTTCAAATGCAATATGTAATCATTGAATTTTTTGATCATTAGGTACAATAAATAAACAATTTAGCATTAAATATTATTTTTCAAGAATTTTCTTGCAGAAAAGAAAAGAAAATGGAACCCATTCAGCACATAAAATAGGACGACGAGGAAGAAAAGGGTTGATCTCTAAGTTTGTGAGTAATTGTTACTTCCTTATAACAACTTAACTATATTTCATTTTTGTATTTTTTAAGTTGTTTTACAAAAATCATCATTGAATGTCTTCAAACAGGTGCTAACATACAAAGAAGAACCATCAGACAAATTGATGAAATTGGGTTAAATATGGGTTGTGAGTATATATTGGCATATCAGAATTTAATTGCGGAATTTGTAAGCATCTATTGATCTTGTTTTACTTATCTCCGTCTATAATTAATAGAACAAAAACATCTTTTATATTAAATATATGATTTGTTATGGGGTATAAAACTTGTAGGAAACAAAGTATGGAACTGTGCCAACAGATGAAATTTTGAATGATGGCATGGTACATGGTTTTGAAAGAATGTGTATAGTTTATGAGTTAGTTGTTGCTATGGTACGTCATTTTTTATTTTCGATTTACATTGATATATATTTTTTAATATTGCAATTTTCATTATTCTCACCAATGTATATGCACTGATTTCAGTTTATTTTTATGTCTGTAGATGGAAGGTGAAGAAGAAGAAAACAATCAACGTCGTGAACAAAACATTTTTGAAAATAACCCAAGTCATGAAAGTATCTCTAGCAGTGACAGAAGTTCAAGAGAAGAATGATGATCACTATGTTTGGATATCAAAGCAAGGCATTTTATTTTTTGAAATATGTTTGTGAAATTAGACATTTTTTTTAATGTAGTGGACATAGTGTTGAAAGACAAAGGGATACAAATAACTATCCCATTTTGTATGATAAAGACTGTCTTTTATATATATATATATATATATATATATATATATATATAATCATAAAATATGTTTAATTTATTCTATTGTATTCTCCATTGTCATTCTCAAATGCACTAATAAAAATTTAATTCATATGAATATTGTTATAAGATATATATGTGTCAACTTTTGATGAATAATGAATTTTAAAAACCACAATAATTCTGATATGATATAACAAATTAATCCAAATAGCACATTCAAATGCATTAATAAAAATGTAATTAATATGAATATTGTTATAAGATGTGTCAAATTTTGATGAATAATGAATTTAAAATAATCACAATAATTGGACTATCACAGGTCGATGTTTCTAAAAAAAACAAAATGAAAATCGGTGCATGTGAGTAACTGTCTACCGGTGCGTTATGTGTCTATATGCACCGATGCCATTGTACGATCCAAGGGCACCGCACAAATACCAATACCAGTTATAAATATTGGTGTGTTTATGTGATACTGCGTACTGGGGCATTTATGTATCTATAAGCACTGGTGCATTTTTACGATCAATGGGCACCACATGAACACCAATACCAATTATAAATCTTGATGCCTTTCTGTGATACGACAAACTGGTGCATCATAAAGGTATACGCACTAGTTCGTTGATACAACCTATGGGCACTGCACAAATCCCAAGACCAATTAGAACGGCCACATGCGTTGTATGACCAACACTATGCCCGGTGCAGTTTTACACCTAAATGTCCCGGTGTGTTCGTTCGGCTGAGACAGCCCTGGTGCATCGTCTTCATGTATGCACCGGTGCGTTAAATCTAGAGTAGCGCACCTATGAAAAAACATCCGTAATAACCTTCAGTTGCCCATTTTTTTATTCGTGTTGAATTTCCATTAAAATCTCAACCCAAACCTCTGTAACCATAAACAGATGTTGTATTAAATGTGTTTTTGACAATTTTGGCCAATTTTATAACACTAAAAACCTCCTTTATAACCTCCGCTAGAGGGTCTTTTCCTTGTAGTGACTACTGTTACTAGAGTCGAAGTAAATTGTTCCAGCGTGATGAGTCTGGGTCTGTTTAGACTTTATGCCCGCGGAAGAAGGCCAATGTGAGAATTAATTTCAAATTTAGCAGTATTTCCTTGGCCCTTAGTGGGCTTCGGACCCCTATTCATTTTCAGCATTCATTTCAAAAAATTACAAAACAAAAATCAATAAAATGCTGCAAATTGAAAATAACTCAACACTTATAATTCCTTTAATCAATAGAAGCACACTGCAGAAAAAATAACAACAGACTTACCCCTATTGCAGAAAACGGAAAATTCTTACCAATTCAAATCACCTCCATGACAACGGCACCAAAATGTTGGGTGCGGGAATCACATTTAAGTAAATTCCTTTCAATACTTAATTGTCAACCCGGTGGTTCGTAAACTTAGAGACGAAGCACAGGAAATGCCAGAAGTGGTACGAAATTTTCCTATCTATTCCTACTTCTTTAATAAATATCTTGAAGGGTTGAAAAGAAATATCACACAACAATTTACACCAAGGAAGTTCTAGTGTCGGAATGCGAAAGAAAGAACTTTGCGAAGAAACCAAATAAAATAACTTCCACACTGTTGTAAAAAATATTGATTGCTGAAATAAAGTTATATGTTTATCTACAGTATGGGTGATGGCAGGTTCACAAGTGGGTCTTTGGAAAGATCTACCTTCGTAAGGATTTTCCTTCCTCCACCAAGCTATTATTCCTGTACTCATGCAGTATGCTTGCACTAGTATAGGTACAGAACTTATGTGCGGGAAGTATCTTTTACACTTGCACTGGAGATTTACGTCTTTGTGCAGGGGGCTCAAAGCTTCATGATTTGAGCACTATGTTGTTGTAATAGGATATTGGTTCCTGTACCGGAACAAAGATTCCTACACCAAGTTTTCCAATTACTATCGGAAAAATAAAAGGTGTGCTAATCTATGAAAGAAATTGCAAAGGCGAAATAGAATTCTGAAATAACTTACACACCCAAAAGAATGCTTCAACCAAACTGAATCTCACAATGAAAATAGAATTTGAAATAAAACAAACTTCAAAATTCAAAGAACACTTTAATGCAGTGAAAGAAATGACTTAAGTATGACAGCAGGCTTTTATCCCTGTAATAGTTACTCACATAAACCAAATCTGCCTTTAATCTTTGTTAACTTAGAAAGGTTCACTTTAACTATTCATATTTATGTTTTAATTCTTTCCTTTTAAAAATATAAAGTGCAGGCACAAATCGATGTGTTGTAATGGCGTTCGTTCATCAGTTAACAAAGCATCTTTATTCCTAGGATTTTAACTCTTGGTATTAAAAAGACTTCTAATTTCTAATGAACATTCACTTGCAGAAATAAATCGAATTCCTATGAAAGTAAGGAATGAAACAACTTTGTTGTAATGAACCGAAAAACCAAGTTGCAAGAATTATAAATGTACTAGTGCAAGAATAACGTGCTTGCACAATTCTAGGTGGAAATAAACTAAGATTCGTAAAAAGGAAATGACAGAAAGTAAATCAAAATTAAATAATGTTCATGCCACAGATCTGTCACACTTTGACTCTCAATGAAATAAAACCAAAATTCTTATAAAGAAATAAATCATAAACTCAATCCACACTTCGCATTCAAATAAAATCAACACACACCTTTAACTGAACAAAAGCGAGAGGGAAAACGAGTTGGGTTGGTTGGGCCCTAGCCAACCATCTCGTTTCCCATTTTAGGAAACTTGAAGCTTTAGCACTCAAAGGCGCATCAGTAATAGATTAAAACGTAGAATGTAAACAACATGGCGTAGCTCCTTGAATTAATTCTAAATCGGAAAAAATAAATCATAAGTATGGATCCATCCCAGAACGAGGGTGACAACACAAAATTACAATTTTTCCAGAGTTACAGTACCATGGCTATCGCTCCCTAATTCCAATCTGAAGTCTATATTTATACAACCCTTTCGGCCTATGGCCATAATGAAATTACATACAATCGTTCTAATTCCAGCCTTTCAGCTTAAACAAAATAACAACCAGCATTACAAAATAAGCCTGCAGCTATAGAAAAATGCTAATATGATCATTGGTCGACAACCCAATCTTCGATCATATCCCTGACTATCCTCCGCTATGAATTCAACTCAAGATGATTGCAACTGAACTGGATGAGTTGGAACGAGATGCTCACGTTAGGTAATGATTTGTCGCAGAAGTTTAGGAGTGGTTGGATGCCAACGGTGCAGGAATCTACATGCACTAGACCATGCCGATACAAAGATTAATACGTTTTCTTATCAAAATACTTTAGGGAGGAAATATTAGTTGCAAGAATATAAAAGGCATAAAATATATTAAAAATGATTAATTAAGTACTTAATAAATCTTAAGTATGCAATATAAAACTAGTGAAGGGATAGGATAGGATTCTTGGACTAGTGTAGGAATAAGGAAGTTTATGATGATAAAATAGAGGTTTATGATTTTGGTTTTAAAGTAAGAAATGTGCTAAAAATGAGGCATTTTATCCTACCAACACATCCAAGTGTCCCAGTTCAGTTTCACATAGTCCAGTTTATTTAAGTATCACTTTGGCCATTTATTTTTTATGTCCCCAATGTAATTTTATTTAACTTAGTTGTAATATTGAGAAGAGAAATCCTATCCTCCATTTTATTTTCCATTTTTTTCATGGTATCAAAGTGTAAGATCCAAACAACAAAATTATTGACGGATATGGCACACTTGATTGTTCTAATAAAAATGTTGTTATAAACAACAACAAACACCAAAGGGATTTGAAAATGCAGCCTCTTATTTATATTAATAACTAAAAAATATATACATTCTTATACAAGACACAATGAATCCCCTAACACTAGGATGTATGACTGCTCAAAAATTACTAATATAAGATACTGAATCCGACTCGTGAATCATGAATGGATCCACCAAACAATTTTACCAGGGGTTTTTGTCCAAGGAATAGACTAGAACTAGCTATGCCAAGTTCTCAGGAAACACATAATAAGATATACAAATTTAGGATGATCTCAATGCCTAGCTCATATCCCCTTTTATAGGCTTGAGGACTCTCTAGAAACCTTATTTTATTATTTTACCTTGAAAAATGAAGGAGAATACCATGGGTGAATACCTAGGTAAATACCATGGGTGAATACCAAGGTAAATACCATGGGGATATTCCATCTATTTTGACCATATCTAGAAGACATAATATTACAAATCCTCTTGCCAAAATATTTCTTGTCCTTAAGCAATCCAATGTTATCCACAACAGAAGCATTTGTACATTGATACCAAGATCGTATACAACCCAGTGTGTTATCCCATTCCTCCATGCAAAATGAACTTGAATGGATCCTCTAATACCTGGATCCCAAAAAATCATCTGGCCAATCCTTCCCTCGAAAAATTCACCTTGATCCAAAACAATCCTCTGACTAATCCCACCCCCAATTTATTATCTTGGATCCCAATGTACCTAAGTCGTGGGAACCGTGGGTAATGATACAATCTCATCCCTCCATCACTTCCTATGCTTAAGGGCCCAAGCTGCAATATGCCATTGGATAAGAGTATCTCATCAATATAGTTCCAATTCATAATATCTCACCAATACATCTCATGGGAAGGATACAATTCATGAATTTCTGCACATGGAATAATTATACTATGATGATGTTGCGTGTTGCTCAGCTTATGCTACTCCACTTAGTCACCCAACATGATCCATTTGTAAAACTCTTCTCTATTATCCTCAATGTATAAAGGCGGGTTGGTAGTGTTGCAAGCCCTATTTCATATCTGAAATCTATATTTATAGAACCATTTTGGCCTATGGCCATAACAAAATTACATATAAGCGTTCTAATTCCAGCCTTTCAGCTGAAACGAAATAACAACTAGCATTACAAAATAAGCCTGTGGTTATAAAAAAATGCTAATCTGATCGTAACGTTGGTGACCCAATCTTCGATCATATCTCTGACTATCCTCTGCTCCAAAATCAACTCAAGATGATCGCAAATAAACTAGACGAGTTGGAATGAGATTCATGCGTTAGGTAACGAGTTGTCGCGGAAGTTTAGGAGTGGTTGGTTGCCAACGGTGCAGGAATCTGCCTGCACTAGACCATGCTAATACAATGATTAATACGCTTTCTTATCAAAATAATTTAGGAAGGTAATATTAGTTACAAGAATATAAAAGGCATAAATCTATTAAAAATGAATAATTAAGTACTTAATAAACCTTAAGTATGAAATATAAAACTAGTGCAAGAATAAGGAAGTTTATGAGGATAATATAGAGGTTTATGATTATGGTTTTAAATTAGGAAAGAGGTTAAAAATGAGGCATTTTATCCTACCAACACATCCAATTTTACCAGTTCAGTTTCATGTAGTCTAGTTTATTTCAGTGCCACTTCGGCCATTTATTGTTGACGTCCCCAATGTATTTTATTTAAATGATTCGTAATATTGAGAAGAGAAATCCTATCCTCCATATTAATTTGCATTTTTTTCATGGTATCAGAGTGTAAGATACAAAGAACAAAATTATTGACGGATCTAGCACACTTGAGTGTTCTAATCAAAATGTTGCTATAAACAACAATGAACACCAAAGGGATCTGAAAATGCAACCTCTTATTTATATTAATAACTAAAAACAAGATACATGCTCATACAAGACACACTTAATCCCCTAACACTAGCATGTACAACTGCTCAAAAATGGTTAATCTAAGATACCGAGTCCAACTCGTGAATCGTGAATGGATTCACCAAACAATTTCATCGTGGGGTTTTCATCCCGAGATTAGACAAGAAACGGCTACGCCAAGTTCTCATGAAACACATAATAAGATATAAAAATTTAGGATGATCTCAATTCCTAGCTCATATCCCCTTTTATAGGCTTGATGACTCTCTAGAAACCTTATTTTATTATTTTACCTTGAAAAACGAAGGAGAATACCATGGGTGAATACTAAGGTAAATACCATGGGTAGATTCTGTCTATTTTGACCATATCTAGAAGACAGAATATTACAAATCCTCTCGCTAAAATATTTCTTGCCCTTAAGCAATCCAATGTTATCCACAACAGAAGCATTTTTACATTGATACCAGTATCCTATACAACCCAATGTTTTATTCCATGCCTCCATGTTAAATGATCTTGAATGGATCCTCTAATACCTAGATCCAAAAAAATCCTCTGGCCAACCCTTCCCTCGAAAAATTCACCTCAATCTGAAACAATCCTCTTACTAATCCCACCCCCAATGTATTTTCTTGGATCCCAATGCCACCTAAGTCTCAGGACCTGTGGGTTATGATAAAATCTCATCCCTCCATCATTTCCCGTGCTTAAGGGCCTAAGCTGCAATATGCCATTCGATAAGAGTATTTAATCAATAGAATTCCAACTCATAATATCTCGCCAATCCATCTCATGGGAAGGATATAATTCATGAATGCTTGCACATGGAATAATTCTACTATGATGATGTTTCCTGATGCTCGGCTTATGCTACTCCACTCAGTCACCCAACATGATCCATTTGTCGAACTCTACTCTATTATCCTCAATGTATAAAGGTAGGTTGGTAGTGTTGCAAGCCCTATTTATGTACTCCTATAGAGGGATCCCCTGGAGCTCCCAACTATACTCCTCTTGTTTCCTTATGAGGGACTTGAGTCATTCCTCAACAGTAAACAACTTGGTTGTTGATTCAATATGTACTCCTATGAGGTCCTCAATTTTCCTATTCTCTTGTAAGACAGTTTCTTGGACTGCCCAGACTCTTATTCAACATCATAAGATCTATCTTGAAATTCATGATCTTTTCCTGAAATTCCTCTACTAAAAATTATGGTTCCCTGTTGAATGCCTCTATATATGTTTGCATCGGATGCTCAAATATCATAGCTCCTACTTGAACCTTTGGCCGAATCTCCAGAAATGGCTCATCCTGCATTATATATTTTTCATGTTGCCCCTCTTGATCATTCTCATCATGTCGGTTTATTAATACTAGCTCCTCTCTCAAGTCTCCTTGAATGCCTTCTTCTTGGCCATTTCCAAGTGTGGAGACAATTGGTTTTCTGCCCTCTTTGGTTGTTAAACATGGATGTACTGGTGGTCTGTTATCTACACCTGATTTCCCATACTCTTTATGGATGTCCTCTTGGATATATATGGACTCAATTATACAAGAGTATACCACATATTTACTAGGTATTACCTCCTTCCTTTCCCCATGTACTTTGTCAAGTCGATTTATTATCATCTGCTTGTCCTCCAAGTCTCTCTGTAAAACATTGTGTTGTTGCTCACCATATGTACTTGACTGCTCAGATCCTTTGTGGGCACTCTTCTGAAAACCAATGAACCTAGCTATAGATTAATCCACATGATCTGAAGAAATCTCCTCTTGTTTTGTCCTTATTTCCTCCTTTCTGTCACCTTGACATGAATGCTCAAGTGACCAAGGACCCTTGCATTTAAATCATAGTCCTATCCTTCTTAGTTCATTCTTGTTGTAGGTTTTACTACATTTATTATTGCTTCTTCCATTAATCCTTTTAATCTCATTCTTAGTCAAAACCCTTATGAGAAATTTTATGTTTTGCATGAACAACTTATCCACTAGATCATAGGCACCTGGTGATCTGAAAATGAAACTATTTTTATCTGTTGTTCAAAGTATCCATTTTCATTTAATTAAGTGTGCAAAGTGTTCATCATGTCTTGTAATTTAAACAAAGTGTTTTTGGTAACTGTTTCTGAGTTTATGTGTGAGGTAATGTTAATTAAAATTATTGTTTAACATCTTAAATCAGAAATACACAACAGAAAAACTTCACCATAAGATAACACAACAACATGATGAGGCAGTTCACCCCTCCTGGGCTACATCTGTCGGGTCCAAGGCTCCCAATGGGCATGTACGTGCTCTATTAAGTTTCTAAAATTGGTTATACAGTGAGAAATATGCCTAAACAGGTAGAACCAGCTGTGAAATTGAATTCATAAGACATATTTAAGCTAAGAATGGCTTTTATTTCACCTCAAACAGTGAAGTATAGCCCAATGCAGCTCCATTTCCCTTATGGCCGTGGTGGCTCTCCAAGCTTCTATGAAGAAAATATGGCTGAAGAACACATTTTTTATCTTTGAAACCTATCCCAAACACACCAGAATGCTCATAATACCCAAAATTGACCAAAATTCCGTCCAAATTGATTCAATATTGGAGAAGTTATGACCTCCACAATTTTTTGCTCAATGTCCCTTGGAAACCCCACCAAATGTGGGCTAACTGCAGTTAACCCCGCCAGATTATCCAAGTTCGCCAAAAATGTCAGACTACACTCCAGAATGGCAGAACGTTTAACTATCACATTAAATGTTATTTGGTGGTGGTCACATGTGAGGTTGAACCCGCCGGCGGAGTTTACGTTGACAACAAACGTGGCATTAACTGTTCTGTGGTAGCATTGTCACATGTGATGTTTTAATTAACCGCTACTCCAAAATTTTATGGATGGCCCTAGGCCTTGGTCACAAGCCACGGGTTACATGTGAAAAGGGCTAGCACCAAAGTGCTAAAGCCCATTGTTTCGTTGGTTGAAACTTTTTTTAAGCCACGGTCTTCTGCTTCATGTCATATAATGATGACCCTTAGCCCTAAGGGCTTAAACTTATAATTCTCCTCTCATTCAACTCTTAGACAACCCAACTCACCTGTTGAGTGACCCAAATGTGTTCAGGTTGGGTCGACCTTCGCCCACGCTGTCAGTTGACCCAAACGCGTTCAGCGTGACCCGACTGTGTTCAGGTCGGGTCGGGTCAGCCCACAATTTTCTTTAACATGGCTTTGAACCAATTTTAAACCAATGGCCTGGGGCCATGTGGCACCTTGTAATAGTCCCATGAAAACTTAAATTAAAAAATGAAATTTTCCACCCGAATTTTCTGAAAATGACAAAAAAAAATTGTTCAAAAGTCTTGTTTTGAAGGTTATTGGGCATTTTAAAACTTCAATATCTTTCTTATACGACATCGGATTTGAGTCCTATTTGAGGCACCAGAATCGAAGCAACGAGGCCTATTTGGTCATTCAAGTTGTAACCAATTCTGAGCAGTTCCATTTTTGAGCATTTTTTTCCACTTGGACATGATCACCTGATCACACCTCCCCATTGGCCGGAAGCTTTTGGACCCCAAAAGCCTTCAATTACCTGTTAAGAAGATGAGGGTGCAGATTCCTCAACTTTTCCACCTTCATACATTTTTCCTTACTCATTTTTCTGCCTTTAAGACCAACCCGAACATAACCAACATTTCCCCTCCTCGAAGTGCGTGTCCTTCTGTCAAGGATAGCATCCTCTTTCAACTCATCCAAAAATTCTGGCGAGAAATCCTCTATGGATGGTAGCTGGATGTCACTTTCATAATCAGCAATTAAAGGAGGTTCATACAAACGTAAATTGTCCACATTCACAACAGAATACATTTCCATATATGAAGGCAAATCTAGTTGAAAAGCATTATTTCCAACTTGTTTAAGGATCTTGAATGGACCATAATGAATAGACTTCAGCTTTTTACCTTCTCCTTGCATTCTTTCCTTACTAATATGCAACCATACCTCATCTCCTTCTTGAAACTTATGGTCAAATATGTGTTTATCATGCCTCTCCTTGTACTTGCCTTGACTTTTTTCAAGTTATTATTGAACCTGTTGATGTATGAGCTAAATTATTTCAATGAACATGCGAGCTTTGTCAATGTCACTATGCTCATCAATGGCAACATCCTTCTCAAGAATGAAATCTAAAGGTGACTTAGGCAAATACCCAAAGCAAGCTTCAAAAGGTGAAGTATTTGTAGAAGAGTGCTTGGCCCGGTTGTAAGCATGCTGAATATAATGCAAGTGCTCATCCCAAAGCTTGGGATGATTTCTGCAATAACCTCTCAAAAGATGTACAATGGTTTTGTTCACTACCTCTGTTTGGCCATCTATTTGCGGATGAAAAGCAATACTCTTCTTCAACTTAGTGTCCATCATCTTCCATAGATTGGACCAAAAATTCCTAACAAATCTAGAATCCCTGTCACTAACAATAGAAGTAGGCAAGCCATAATGAACCCATACATGTTGAAAATATAAATCATTAGTTTTTTCAACAGTTATAGATTTCTTGAATGGCATAAGAATACACATCTTGCTAAATCTATCAACTACTACATAAAGATAATCATGTTGCTTTCTAGATAATGGTAGACATCCAACAAAATCCATAGAAACAATTTCCCATGGTCTAGAAGGTACCGGCAATGGTGTATATAAACCAAGCTTCCTATTGCTAGGCTTTCTTGTAGCACATAATTAACAACCTCTAATGAAACGTGAAACACTATATACCATGTGAGGCCAATAACAATACCTCTATAAATGTGCCACCATTTTGCTTACCCCGAAATGTCCAGCAATAAGAGAAGAATGAGATTCTCTCATGATGCTTAGTCTCTCCCCCTGTGGTATACATAACTTTCCCATATGAAACATCAAATTGTTATGCAAATGATAATCATTCTCCTCAACATGATTCCCTTCACTCAAGTTAGCATACACATCCTTAAAATCAACATTTGATGCATACTGTTCTATGTAGCTCTCATGCACAATAGAATAATTCTTAAGTAGAGTAGTAACACTAATAATAGGCCTTGAAATCATATCAACAAAGTTATTGAAAATACCTTTCTTGTTCCTTATTACCAAGTGAAATTGTTGTAGGAAACCTGTCCATCTGAAATGTCGTGACTGCTGTAATTTACTTTGTGACTGCAAGTACTGTAAAGGCTAATGGTCAGTATGAACAACTATTTCTTTTCTCATCAAATAGTGTTTCCACTTTTTGACGCTTTGTACCAATGCATACAACTCCTTATCATATGTAGGATAATTCACAACATCACCATTAAATGTCTCAGAATGAAATGTGATAGGATTACCATGTTGTAAGAGAACTGCACCCATGGCATAATCACTAGCATCGGTCTGAATCTCGAATGGTTGTCTCAAGTCCGGTAAGGCAAGGACTGGAGCTGAACTTATCTTCTCTTTCAAAGACTCGAAAGCTTTCTATTTCTTTCCTCCCCATTATAAAACATGCTTCACACTTTTCACTGCATGCATAGGAGTTGCTATGGTAGAGAAGTTAGAAATAAACTTCCTCAAATACTAAGTTTCACCCCAAAAACTTCTTACCTATGTAATGAATTTGGGAGTAGGCCAATTCACAATGGCTTCTATCTTAGAAGGATCAATTCTCAAAGCACCTCCTCCTACTATGTGTCCCAAATAAACCAAAGAAGTCTTACCAAATTCACACTTTGACATTTTAAAAAACAACTGATTTTTCTTCAAAATATCAAGTACTTTCTTAACATGCATGACATGTTCTTCTCTATTCTTGCTGAAAATTAAGATGTCATCTAAGTAGACAGTAACTAAATCATTAAGAAAAGGATGTAAGACATCATCCATTACCCACATGAAAGTTTCAGGTGCATTGCATAAACCAAACGGCATAACAAGCCACTCAAAGAGTCCCTGTTTGGTTTTAAATGTTGTCTTCCAATTGTCACTTTCTGCAATTATAACTTGATGATAACCACTACGTAAGTCTAACTTAGTGAAATATTTAGCATCTTTCAGCTGATATAACAAATCATCTATCCTTGGGAGTGGGTAATGATTCTTTACCGTTATCTTGTTCAATGCCCTGAAGTCCACACACATGGGCCAAGTTCCATCTTTATTTGGAATCAACACTATCGGTGACCCACATGGCGAAGTGCTTGGTCTTATGAATACTTTGTCCAACAAGTCTTTAATTTGACTCTTTATTTCAGCATTCTCCATGATAGACATGTGGTACATGTCTATGTTAGGAAGAGGACAATCCTAATGTAACTAGATTTCATGTTGAATCTCCCTTTTAGGAGGTAAACCTGTCAGTTCCTAAAACATCTCATGATGTGCATCAAATACATCATATAAATATGATTTAAGCTTGGAATCACAATTTTCAAATGACTCATAATTCACATCAACCTTGGGCTTAACCATAAGAAGTACAAAACTCTTACTATAATTCACTAGCCTGTTTACCTGTCCCACATTTACCATCGCCATATTTGTCTTCTTGTGATGTACTCTGACAATAAACTCCTTGCCATCTTTAAAGATATGATAATTATTTTCATGGAAATGGAAGATCTCTTTCCTGTCAAATAAGTGAGGACTTCCCAAAACAATTCCTGATATATCAATTGATACTACATCAAGTTCAACTGTGTCAATAAAGTGTGCAGTAATTGCAAATCACAATATGCACTTTCTTGAGACTTGTAAGTTTCCATCCTTGGATATCCATCCAAGTGGATATGGATTGGGATGTGGAATGGTCTCAAGTTTAATTTGTTTGACCAAGTCTTCTGCTATGAGATTCTCTTGTGACCCACTGTCAAACAGTGTGTCAAATTTTGTATGTTTTGAGACTACCTTCACATGGAACAATTCAATTCTTTCTTCCTCATTTGGAGCTTGTACATGACAGTTTGAAGTACTAGTGCTTGGCTTAGTTTCAGTTTCCTTTCCCTTCATACTCTTCAAACCCATGGCTGCAATTTTGGTTTCGTCACCTGAATCATCACCTAATTCTTGTGGTGTAGTTGTAGTAGCTGCAATTTTATTCTTTGCTTTGTTTTTGTTAATCTGAGTTCTTTTTTCAGGATGTAGTTTCCAACAGTTTTTCTCTTCATGGCCTTCTCTTGAACATTATTTACATATCACTTTCTCACCCTCTTGTTTGATAGATGCATTCTTTTTTACTTTTCCCTTAGAGGTTTTATCTTTGTTTTTCCCCTTAGAAGGCTTGTTTCTACCATCATCAAAAGTGTTTTTCCCTCTAGCCTCTAAATGCGTAGCTTGTACACAAACTTCGTCTAGACTAGTAGGATTGAACATAAGGATAGTATGTCTAAGGTAGTTGTGCAAACCACCTATATATTTCAGCAAAGTATCTTGACTCTGTAAGTCTACCCCTAATAAGAGTGCTCTTCTCCTAAACTCTTGGGTGTAGTCTTGTACATTTTGTCCCTTAAGCTATCTGAAGTTTTTCCAGTTCATGATAGCCTTTTGTAAATGAGCTAATGGATAAAATTGATTTTTAATTGCAGTAATAAATTCAGCCCACGATAAAGTGATCTTACCATGTTTTTTAATTTCATCCTTGGTCTTGGCTTCCCACCATACCAATGCTGCTCCATCCATTCTCATAGAGACTAACTGTATCTTGGTGTTGTCATCATGAAGGTTCTATATCCTCAAGTAAACTGCAAACTGTCTTATCCAATTGTCAAGTTTATTTGCATTTACTTCACCGTTAAACATAGGCAACTCAAATTTAACATCAAGCTTTAAAATAGACTTTTACCAGTGGTTTTAGACTTGTGAGATTGATTCACCGAAGTTGAGGATGACGATGTAGAGGAAGAGGATGAAGATGGGGATGGTGGATCACTATTTCCTCTGTGTTCTTTCTTTTACTTGTCATCACTTTTCTTTCCTCCTGAAGAACCCTCTCCTTCTTTCTAGTTTTTAGACCCTTCTCCAACAAGCCTATCATTCCTTTCTTGGTAGAGTGTCCTCACCATGTCCGTCATGTCCAAGAAAGCCTTTCGGAACACTCGTTCCTCTTCTTTGGGATCAATATCTTCAGGAGTTTCTCCCTCTCTTGAATACATGCTTGAAGTTTCTTCTATGGCTCTTGGAGGTGGCTCTCTGGCCCTTCTTGGTTGAGGATTACTTTGTGCACTAACCAAATTTCCTTCACCTCTCTTGAGTTTAAGCCTAGTAAGCATCAAAACTTGCAAGCAACCAACTATATATTTGCACAAAACAAATGTTGAGTAAAAATATAGCTTCTAAGGCTCAAATCCTTATCTCTGATACCATCTGATCTGAAAATTAAACTATCTATATCTTTTGTTCAAAGTATCCATTTTCATTTAATTAAGTGTGCAAAGTGTTCATCATGTCTTGCAAATTAAACAAAGTGTTTTTGGTAATTATTTATGAGTTTATGTGTGAGGGAATGGTAATTAAAATTACTGTTTAATATCTTAAACCAGAAATACATAGCAGAAAAACTTCACCATAAGATAACACAACAACATGATGAGGCAGTTCACCCCTCCTGGGCTACATTTGTTGGGTCCAAGGTTCCCAATGGGCATGTCCTTGCTCTATTAAGTTGCTCAAATTGGTTATGTAGTGAGAAATATGCCTAAATAGGTAGAACCAGTTGTGAAATTGAATTGAGAAGACAAAAATAAGTTAAGAATGGCTTTTATTTCACCTCAAACAATGAAGTATAGACCAATGCAGCTCCATTTCCCTCTTGGCCCTGGTGGCTCTCCAAGCTTCCCTGAAGAAAAAATGGTTGAAGAGCACCTCTTTTAGCTCTGCAACCTATCCCAAACACTCTAGAATGCTTAGAATACCCAAAAATGAACAAAATTTTGTCCAAATTGGTTCAATATTGGAGAAGTTATGACCTCCACAATTTTCTGCTCAATGTCCCTTGGAAACCCCACCAAATGTGGGCTAACTGCAGTTAACCCCACCAAATTATCCAAGTCCGCCAAAAATGTCGAACTGCACTCCAGAATGGCAAAACGTTTAACTATCGCATTAAATTTTATTTGGTGGTGGTCACATGGGAGGTCGAACCCACCGGCAGAGTTTACGTTGACAACAAACGTGGACTATTATGTGGTAGCATTGTCACATGTGACGTTTTAATTAACTACTACTCCTGACCGTTATGGATGGCCCTAGGCCTTAGTCACAAGCCATGTGTTACATGTGAAAAGGGCTAGCACCAAGGTGCTAAAGCCCATTATTTTGCTGGTCGAAACTTTTTTTAAGCCACGGTCTTCTGCTTCAGGTCATATAATGATGACCCTTAGCCCTGAGGGATTAAACTTATAATTCTCTGCTCGTTGAACTCTTAAACGACCTGACTCGCCCATTGAGTGACCCAAATGCATTCAGATCGGGTCAACCTCTGCCCACGCTGTTAGCTGACCCAAACGCATTCAGCATGACCCGACTGCGTTCAGGTCGGGTCAACCTCTGCCCACGTTGTCAGCTGACCCAAGCGTGTTCAATGTGACCCGACTGCGTTTAGGTCAGGTCGGGTCAGCCCACAATTCTCTTTAACATGACTTTGAACCAATTTTAAACCAATGGCCTAGGGCCATGTGGCACCTTGTAATAGGCCCATAAAAACTTAAATTAAAAAATAAAATTTGCCACCCAAATTTTCTGAAAATGACAATTTTTTTTTTGTTCAAAATTCTTGTTTTGAAGGTTATTGGGTATTTTAAAACTTCAATATCTTTCTCATACAACATCAGATTTGAGTCACGTTCACGTTGCCATAATCGAAGCGATAAGGCCTATCCGGTCATTCAGGTTGTAACCAATTATAAGCAGTTCCATTTTTTAGCATTTTTTCCACTTGGACATGATCACCTAATCACACGTCCCCATTCGGAAGCTTTTGGACCCCAAAAGCCTCCAATTACCTGTTAAGAAGATGAGGGTACATATCCCTCACATTTTTTACCTCCATCCATTTTGTCTTACTCAATTTGCTGCCTTTAAAACCAACCTAAACATAATCAACATTTCCCCTCCTCGAAGTGCATGTCCTTCTGTCAAGGATAGCATCCTCTTTCAGCTCATCCAAAAATTCTGGTGAAAAATCCTCTATGGATGGCAGTTGAATGTCACTTTCATAATCATCAATTAAAGGCGAGGTTCATACAAACGTAAATTTTCCACATTCGCAACGGAATACATTTGCATATATGAAGGCAAATCTAGTTGAAAAACATTATTTCCAACTTGTTTAAGGATCTTGAATGGACCATAATGAATAGGCTTCATCTTTTTACCTTCTCCTTGCGTTATTTCCTTACTAATATGCAGCCATACCTTATCTCCTTCTTGAAACTTGTTGGGTTAGGTCAGCCCACAATTTTCTTTAACATGACTTTGAACCAATTTTAAACCAATGGATTGGGGCCACGTGGCACCCTGTAATAGGCCCATAAAAACTTAAATTAAAAAATGAAATTTGCCACCCAAATTTTCTGAAAATGACAAAAAAAAAATTGTTCAAAAGTCTTGTTTTGAAGGTTATTGGGCATTTTAAAACTTCAATATCTTTCTCATACGACATTGGATTTGAGTCCTGTTCACGGCGCCAGAATCGCAACAACGAGGCCTATCCGGTCATTCAGGTTGTAACCAATTCTGAGCAGTTCCATTTTGAGTATTTTTTTCCACTTGGACATGATCACCTGATCACCTGGTGATACAATTAGTTTGTTTCTCCAAATGGTCAACGCTTTAGATATTATTATCTTGCAGATGTCAAAATATCCTTCTAAAAACAAGGAAATGATATTTTGCATGAGTTTTTTGATACTATCTGGGTGAGTTGATGTAATGTTAGTGTAAAATTTCTAGAACACCTAAAAGATCAAGTACTCACATCCCAGATTTAGCATGAATGTGCCAAAGCTAAACTCTGCCATTAGTTCAAAGATTTTTTTCCGCTTCTGAAAGGTAGGAAGCATGGTGTTGTTAAACCTTTGAAGGGCTTCTACTATTAGCTACAATATCCATCTCATGATATCATTATTGAAAGGAAGTAGTGGTGATGTTATAACTATGATCTTGCTAAGAAAGGAAGCAATTGTGAGCCTGAATTTATCACAATGATGGTCCCAGAGTTTGGGTTGTATCAATACAAGCATGAATGGCTTGTGAGCCCAACTCAATTTTTTCCATTCTAGCTACCCTACCCTAGAAATACATGTGTCTAATTCCTCCAACTTTTAAAGGTCTATGACTGAATTCCTTCATTCCAATTTAGATCAAAGTTTGACGAGACACTTAATTTTTACATCTTCCTTCCAGATATCCTTTGACTGTTGAAATATAACATGGACCTTCTGAGGGAAAGGCCTATTGTTATGATCTTGCTTTTGATATCATTAAGGGAATTTTGAGGTCTAAAATGGGCCTCCTAAGGATATAATAAAATAATAGCTAAAGTAATAAAATAATATTTATGAATTTGCAATTCACTTTTTGAACCACAATCCATGTAACCATAGTTAAATTCAATATAAAAGTTGTACCAAAATAAAATTAATAAAAAAATTGTATTGATGTGACTATAAATAAGAATGGGCTATTCAAAAAAAAGTTATTATCATTGAACAACTAATGCATTTGTCCTTTGTACTTAAATAACTTAAAATAAAATATAAATATAAATTTATAAATTCTTAATTATATTTTATGCTATTAATTAAAATTTATATTATTTAAATTGTATAATAACATGTAATTAATATACTATATAAAAATACTTAAAGCACTACCATGGTTAACTATGAGTTTTTATCCACCATTGAGAATGTGACAAGTAAGTACCTTTAACTCAAGCAATTCCACCTCAACCATTATGGATGATGTCATCCCCTAAACTGTGATTGGTTCTCATAAGGTGAATTTTGATAGTACATTTTCCTTAGGAGGCCCATTTTAGACCTCAAAATTCCCCTAATGGTAGGTTTTTTCCATTTTTGAACTACCGAAGTATTGTAGTCCATAGGACCAACTGATGTATTACTAAGTTGATTCCTAATGTGTTTCCAAAAGTAAAGTGATGACATTATGACTCAACTTTCCTTCTCTGTAATATCCCAAAATAGGGAAAATTTACAACAATGAGAATATCTGAAGATATTCTAAAGTTGGAGCTTCAGCAATTCATGAACATAGCAGTGTAAATCAGCTCATAAGATGTAAAGGAACATCTAACCAGCAGATGAATGATCAACAACAAGAATATGACCTATACACGCCTTTCAAACTGGGGAAATGCAGCAATATAGGGCATAAAAAGGTTGTCTTCAGAAATAACGCTATATCTATGAGAAATGGGACTTGGATCCCTTAGAATATACAATATAAAACTCACATCCAGAATTGGAGCACAAAAAAATGCTTCTAGCCAAGTTAAACAGGTCTCCCCAAACCAATGCAGCTCAAATAAGCCCAAACCCCATGACTTTAATTAACAGAAGTTACTGAAGCATACAAAAACGTTATTTTAATGAGGTTTTATGTAGAAAATAATAATAAATAGTATATCTGGAGTGTACAATCATCCAATGGCTGATAAAAGTGGAGATATCTTCCTTCTTATACAAAATAAGGATAACCCGGCAAGGGTTTCATGAAAGTACAATGTATAAAAGAGAAGATCTGCAGATCTAGATCTGGAAAACATAGTTATACTACATCTCTATATAATTATAGCTGAAATGTACAAAGAACAAAAGAAGAATGATATACAAAGCCTTCCGGGAGAAGGATTGGCCCCTCCTCCAGGAAATGAGCTCACAAGCAAGGGTTCAAACCCTGCTACTGCAACTCTGAGGAAAATGACGCAATTCCTTAAGAGAACTACATTGTAGGAGATGGAGACTACTTTGGCCACATGCCAAGATGTCCAATATGCTCAGAAACCTCATGTACATATCTTGTAAAGAAAGGAAAGCTCCCTCCTCTGAAAGATAAGCTCAGAAAGTGGTGTTGTGATCTCTCCACTGGAACATCCTGCAACATAGCATTCCTTGCTACAAGAATAACGTTATATCTGAAGAAGGATGCTTGGCCTCAAGCCTGAATGTGGAAAACTAAAGTACAATTCTTCTCCAAGAGGCCTCTCAAGGAAGGAGAAGGAATCCCTAATCAGGAATGCCCTGTGCTAAACAACACTGCATACTCAACTCAATAGCTGAAGAATGCTCGATAGTCTAAGCAGACCAAAATAAATAATTCATAAGCTAACCCCAAATGGCTACCAACTCTTCCCTTATAAGCTTTGTGAGCCTCCTCACCTTGGGTCCCACCCATTAGGGTTTCCAACATCACATGATCACTTTCCCTCCAAAACTGCATTGTAGCTCCATCAAGGCCACTCCTCCATACTGCAATGTTGACTTAGTCAACTTGACTGAATCAACATGATTCTTTTCCTGTTCATACATGGAAAGTGAAAAATCCAACTACTAGGATGTCCCCTTTTCATACCAAGAGGGCTTTTACGCTAATACAAGACAAGTATGGGTCTTTTTCCCCCATTTATTCATCTACTAAGTGCAAAGATCAACAATTAATATCCCTATTAGCTGTATGCTAAATTTAGGAATATTACAGTCCTCCCCTCCCAAATGTTGCTTGTCCTCAAGCAACTGCAAGGATAAAATTGGAAAGTCTCCTTCCCTCTCCCTGTATCATCCTCATATGATGAGATATCCTGAAGAATAAGTTGTTATCTCAACAATGAAACTCCATAGTGCTTCTCCCAAGCATACAAGTTAGCATTTGGTGTACATCCCAAATGGCTATCACCATGCAAAAGTAAAATACTCAAGGAGACAATTATGTGTTGTCTAGAGGTCCTCTCAAGGCATGGATTTTGAAGTGCATGGGAGACTATCATTCCCAAGTGAAACGTCCACCCCCAAGTTATCATCCATATGAAATGAGCCACCCTCCATCTTGGCAACTGATGAAAGATCGTCTCCACCTTTGGCTCATAATGTGTAGGTGGGTTGAATAGATGAACATGATAGGAAAGAGGCCCTATCCCACGTTGTCCTCCTCTCCACTTATGATAAGTGTAGAGTGCATGCTTATCTTGGGCTGCAATAAGGTTGCCCTCAAGTGGCAAGAAGAAGATTGGATCTTCAAGGATCCTTTCTCCAATGTCATGAGCCATGCTAACCCAAACCATTCCATACAAGATGAATGGCACATCATCACTATATGGCATCCAAATTAGAAAAATTTTGAAGGTTGTGTGCAAGTTTGGATAGTACAAATGGCCTCTCAAGTGGATACTATGCAGTCTTCCCAACTGCTATTTGAGAATATCATGTGGCAAGTGGTTCTCCAATAAGTTACAAGTTGTGCATGTTTTCTCCTCCACCATGGGGTAGTAAGCAGCAATGTATATCAGTTGTACATAATCAAAATAACAATACACTTGCCTAAAGTCATGTATAGATGGGCTACTAGTATCACAAAAATTGGCCCTAAAGTGACCATGAAACCCAAAAATACTTTTTCTCTCTTGTGGAGAAATGCACTATTCATATATGGTGAAAAGATAAAAATACTCAATGGAGTAATCAACAAGTATAGAAATGTATTTGTTACCATGCATGGTGAGTAAACTGAAAGTGAGGTCCATGAATGAGCCCTATCATGAGAATATTCTCATAAAAGTCTGTAGAATGTGAGGATGCATACTCCATCAATAGAAGCATACTCCCAAGTGACAACGTTGTAGGCCTTGGTGATAAGGCTCTTGTCATTCCATGATTTCTCCCTTTGACATTCCATATGCCAAAGCCATCCACTATCATGCTACTATGTGAGAGGATCTCCTTCCTATATGGAAGCCTCTCATGATCCTTCAATGTTGAAGGGTAGCCTCCTTGCACCTTGAATGCGCCTTCCTTCCACCGCATACCTCCTGACAAAGGGTATGTCCCAAGATGGCCAAACTCTCTCAAGAGTAGCCAGCGCAACTTTGCTTCTTGCTGCCCTGTGTCATAGATCTACAAGTGGCTCACAAACCTCTTGCTCTCCATCCACCCCCATTCATACAAATGTGGATGCCTCCAATCATGCTCCCCCTTGGTATCTCCCCCATAAAGGCTACCAATATCCCAAAGCAGATCTTTCTCTTTGCGCCTCATGGGAAGTTGAGATGCAACTCCTTGGAGATATTTTAGAAATTATATCTCATCAATGACCCTATTGAATCCATAAGGACCCAAGTGTGTTGAAGGTAAAACATCATCATAAAGTGGCACAATGCTCATCATGCCCTCCAAAATTCCACAACCCAACCCAAGTGTTGTATGTAACTTAGTGGGGGTGCACTGAGATGGTTTTTTACCCCATCCTTGATCAAACCAAAGTTGTACAACGCAGTGCAAGCTTGCTGCTCTATATCAGCAATGTGTTTTGATCCCTGATCATGCAAAGACATACTTCCAAGGTCTCCCATAAGATTTTATGAAATGATAGAAAATGGAAATTCATGCATACCTTGGTGAGTCTTGGGAACATCTTGTATGGCTGCAATAGTTCCTCCCTCCAATGTGTTGGCTGCCCCAACTGCTGATGTAGATGGCTGCCCTTCCATGATTGTGACAACACTAGTACAGGACTCCTCAAGTGGTGGTGAGGACTCCTCCTTCTCTGATCTTCTACTGTCAAATATTTTGATCAGCCTATGAGTGAAATTTTCAAAAGTAGACACTCTTGCATGACTCACATGGCTGAACCACCAAGTGCTCGCCTTGCCCTCCAAGTGCAGTGTTGAGATCTCCACAACCTCTCTTTCTACTACTAGATGTAGTAGGAAGTATACTTAGCTTCATCACCCAAGATTCTGCTGAACATAAGGGTGATCCATCGAAGGTAGACAATAGAAACCTATTGCCCCTTATCATCCTATTGTTGTATGGCCTCCTTTCTTCTTTCAGTTGGATAAATTGAGGAAGATTTAGAGTCTCTTTGAAAGCTCTAGGTTGACACTTGTACTCTGCCAAATATCCACTCAAGATCTCATGTTCTAAGTGGTCTTCTTGCTCTTCACTCCCTCTATGAGAATAGGAAGTGCATGGGTCTTCTTCTTTCTCTTGAAACCTTCTAGAGGTCTCATTGCAGCTTTCTTCTTCTTGAATTCCTCTTGAAGTTTCATTGCATCTTTCTTTTTTCATCTATTTCACCTCCTTGGGGAGGCTCTTCTTATCTGAAAATTAATGAGAGTAAACTCATCCTCTCCATCATTATGATCTTGCTCCTTCTGATAGCTAGATCTCACAGGCTGAGCCAAATATCATGCTCCAATACCATTGTAATATCCCAAAATAGGGAAAATCTACAACAATGAGAATATCTTAAGATATTTTAAAGTTGGAGCATCAGAAATTCATGAACATAGTAGTGTAAATCAGCTCATAAGATGTAAAGGAACATCTAACCAGCAGATTAATGATCAGCAGCAAGAATATGACCTATACACTCCTTCCAAAGTGGGGAAATGCAACAATATAGGCCATAAAAAGGTTGTCTTTAGAAAATAACGCTATATCTGTGAGAAATGGGACTTGGATCCCTCAGAATATACAATATAAAACTCACATCCAGAATTGGAGCAGAAACAAATGCTTCTAGCCAAGTTAAACAGGTCTCCCCAAACCAATGCAACTCAAATAAGCCCAAACCCCATGACTTTGCTTAACAAAAGTTACTGAAGCATACAACAACGTTATTTTAATGAGGGTTTATGTAGAAAATAATAAGAAATAGCATATCTGGAGTGTACAATCATCCAATGGCTGATAAAAGTGGAGATCTCTTCCTTCTTATACAAAATAAGGATAACCCGGCAAGGGTTTCATGAAAGTACAATGTATAAAAGAGCATATCTGCAAATCCAGATCTGGAAAATGCAGTTATACTGCAGCTATGTATAATTATAGCTGAAATGTAGAAAGAACAAAAGAAGAATGATATAGAAAGCCTTTCGGGAGAAGGATTGGCCCCTCCTCCAGGAAATGAGCTCACAAGCAAGGGTTCAAACCTTGCTACTACAACTCTAAGAAAAATGACGCAATTCCTTCAGAGAACTGCACTGTAGGAGATGGAGACTGATTTGGCCACATGCCAAGATGTCCAATATGCTCAGAAACCTGCTGTACAGATCTTGCAAATAAAGGGAAGCTCCCTCCTCTGAAATATAAGCTCAGAAAGTGGTGTTGTGATCTCTCCACTGCAACACCCTGCAACACAGCGTTCCCTGCTACAAGAATAACATTGTAGTTGAAGAAGGATGCTTGGCCTCAAGCTTGAATGTGGAAAACTGAAGTACAATGCTCCTCCAAGAGGCCTCTCAAGGAAGCAGAAGGAATCCCTAATCAGGAATGCCTTGTGCTAAACAGCACTGCATACTCAACTCAACAGCTGAAGAATGCTCAATAATCTAAGCAGACCAAAATCAATAATTCATAAGCTAACCCAAAATTGCTGCCATCTCTTCCCTTATAAACTTTGTGAGCCTCCTCACCTTGGGTCCCACCCATTAGGGTTTCCAACATCACATGATCACTTTCCCTCCAAAACTGCGTTGTAGCTCCATCAAGGCTACTCCTCCATATTGCGTTGTTGACTTAGTCAACTTGACTGAATCAACATGACTCTCTTCCTATTCATACACGGAAAGTGCAAAATCCAGCTACTAGGATGTCCCCTTTTCATACCATGACGGCTTTTATGCTAATACAAGACAAGTATGGGTCTTTTCCCCCATTTATTCATCTACTAAGTGCAAAGATCAAAAATTAATATTCCTATTAGTTGTATGCTAAATTTAGGAATATTACATTCTCTCTCCTTGGCTCTCTTCACTCGATTTACAACCTTTGAAAAATAGATCTATACTTGCTTGAATATTGAGCCTCCATAAGGAAATTGAACACATGAAAATAATAATAGTGGAGAAAATAATAACCCAATGCAACAATTGTTGGTGTAGAAGAAATCAATTCCCCCCAAAAGCACAATGATTATTTTTAATTCCCATTTTTATTTTTATTTTTTTCTCCACGCTCCTTTTCTCTTTCTTTATTTATTTCTCTCTCCTCTTTTATTATTATCATTTTTAATAATTATATTTATTTCTTTCAAAAAAACCCATACACCAAACCAAAATAGTCGAGGCCCTCTCCATTTCAGCATCCTCTGGCAAGATATTATGAATACGGGTTGACAAGGCAGTGGTTTCCCAATGGTTCATCAGTTTTGACAAAAACCTACGCATTGAGCTACTGACGCACGACCCCACCGATGATCACTTGGCTCATTTATTTTCAACCTCTCGAAATTGTTAACATCTGATTCTTGGCAACAATGGTAACTGTATCCTCTCAACCTTTTATTTGGAAAGCTTGCTTTCATAGACCTTATGGTCACCTTTGTCACAACATATATATATATATGGGTCTGGATATTCGTTCTTCTCAAATCTTTGATGGGTTACCTCTATGCTATGATCAATCGACCATGTGAATCTATGATTTCATGTGCTCTGCAAATAATATGGGAGGAGAGTTGGAACATCTTAATCACCATCTCAACCATTCAGAGGCTCTCAAATCATATGTCATAGCTGATACCATACTTTTCTGGTCATTATAAGTAACTAAGAGATTTGAGATTCCCTATATTTCATTCTCCAAACAATTGGTCCTTCTTTGGAACCCTCAATGTTGTTTCAATGGATTTCGTTCATCACAACCTCTGCTTGGATCACCTCCATGTCTATTCGGACTTTGGTGCTGACAAATATGGCCTCATGGCATTCTAATACATGCAAAACCATCTTGCAACTGTTGGATCGGTCCTCAAATACAAATTTTCCCTAATAATGTGTGAATAAACTACTAGTGGAGGGCGAAGAATGTAGTAGTGTCGATACACTGTATGAGAACTGCACGCTGGCCTTCACGACTCGAGACTTCAGTTGTTGTGATAACATATCTGCCTATACCATCAAAATTTAGAGGGCTATGGTGGCCTAACCGCGCACTAAATATGGCTTGTCGACCCTCCAACACTGGTGCGTAAATGGTATGGGACCATGACCTCTCAAGGCTCTCGATCTTTGTGGATACGACCCCTCAACCTAAAATTGTGCCAAATTCGTTGTGGTCTAAACCTTATGATCATTGTCTATCTGGTCAATACACCCATAGATGCGCTACATTTCATGGTCCACAGTTGGTGCTCGATCCTGCCCCTCCATGACTTATCTCTATTTCTTAGTTGCCTGGCAGGTCACTAAATGAAACCTCTTTAGATGGCACACGGTGTTTGATGCAAGTTTCACTATTCGACCCTTCCTATATTTACAAACTTGCACAGTGGCTCACTCCTGGATATATTCCCCTTGACCATTGCCAACAACGGATGGATCTATCCCTTAATTGCCCAACAATTGGTACATGTAAGGGATAGAGTGTGTGGACTTGAAATTAGTGTTGTAAGGATTAGATCTCAACCAATAGAATAAACTCCTCTTCACAAAATTTAGATTCAACATTTAGTAATATGAAATGAAAGACATATTCGACCTGTAATAAATATTACTTGGTAATATTGTTTTCTCTTTAAATGATCACAGATTAGACAACTAGGGTGGCTATGGGAGGCCACCGAAATTGACAGAGTTACTAGCTAGGGTGATTATGGGATCACCAAAACTAGTCTCTCTTAAAACCTTCACGATGATAAGAAAAAAACTTTAATACCACTATAAGATCCCAAAAAACAAAATTATTAACGGATTTGGAACACTTGAGTGTTCTAATCAAAATATTTTCTATAAAATACAACAAACACTAGTGGATCTGAAAAATGAATCCTCTTATTTATATTAATAACCAAAAACAAGATACATGCTCATACAAGACACAGTGAAGCCCCTACCATTAGCATGTACGACTACTCAACAATGACTAATACAAGATAGTGAAGCCCACTTGTGAATACTAAATGGATCCACCACACAATTTCACCATGGGGTTTTCATCCTGAGATCAGACTAGAACTGGCTACGCCAAGTTCTCAGGAAACACACAATAAGATAAACAAACTCAGGATGATATTAATGCCTAGCTCCTATCCCATTTTATAGATTTTATGGACTCTCTAGAAACCTTATTTTATTATTTTACCTCGAAAAATGAAGGATAATACCATGGGTGAAGAGCACGGTAATTACCATGGGTAGATTTCTTCCATTTTCACCATATCCAAAATACGAAATACAACACGGGGCACCAGGTCACATAAGTCTCTAAAGAGAGAAGTGCTTCAATTTTTTTCGACTCGCAAAGAATAAGAAAGGGTTGTGAGAGGTCGAGGAGAAAGTGCGTCAATTACGGATCTTTCAAGAGAGCCCAACATGTCACTTTCACACCTCAAAAAAAAGTAAAGTGCGCAAGAGAATGAAAAACTTATGAATTTGTGGAATTTTTAAAATAGACGCACCCTGTCAATTAAAGGAGTGCGAAAATTTGCGCACATAACCTATATCGAGAGTTGCACAAATGAAGAAGTCGAATTTAAAAAAACAAGAGGGACCTTGTTAGGTACCATAAAACGAAAAAAAAAAAATTCAAAGGTTGGAGTCTCATTTCAAAGGTTTTGTCGTTTTCTTTCAAAACACGCAGTCGAGTTTGTCTTTTTTAAAAATAAGCCTCCACGTTAGTTT
Organism: Pinus albicaulis; assembly: GCA_034641835.2. Classification (NCBI taxonomy): domain Eukaryota; kingdom Viridiplantae; phylum Streptophyta; class Pinopsida; order Pinales; family Pinaceae; genus Pinus; species Pinus albicaulis. The sequence continues at coordinate 767,740,143 of CM076576.1, forward strand.
TCATTTTTAGGTGGCTTTATTTCATGAAAGTTTTAAGTGACTTCATTTCATAATTATTTTAAGAGACTCATTTCATGATATGTTGAAAATGGGTTTGAAACCTTTTAAAAGATTCCCTTTGGTTAATATTTTAAGTGGTGCATTAAAAAAAAAAGAAATTTGAAAGGAGTGTTTTTCCATTTGCGAGCTTTTTTTTAGGATTTTTTTAATGGGGAGTTTGTAAAAAAAACAATTACGCGCACATATATTCTGTTATCACTCATAATTTTGTGAAACGTTATTTGACATGGTCATACAGTTCACTCCTCAAAAGGATAAGGTCTCCTTAAGCCTTTTCAAGCTGGTATAGGAAAATTTTCATTTTTTACATGTTTAACCTATCCTAAGGTTCAAGGCCACCTCCATTTAGGTCATGTCATGTCCCATCAATCATCATTTGTTGTCAGTTTTCATTCCCTATGAATTTAAATTAAAAAAGGGTGCTTAAGCCAGTTTTTCAACTTTTCGTAGCGTTTTATATGGCAAAACAACTGTTTTCGATATGAAACTGCCTAATAGTTTCGTAGCGAAATTGTCAGAAGTTAAACTAATCACGCTATGAAAAATTGTTTTCTTGTCTGTCTTTTCAAACTCAATGTGAAGCGTTAGATCATGATTAGAAGAGTTAGGGTGGAGGCCATTCGATTTTGTTAGGGTTAAGTCAAAGGTACAAATCCATGTATAAGGTCATCATTACCGTTTTTAGCATGCATGTTTCATGATTAGTGCATAAGCTCTCATTTAAACCACAAAACCTTACCCAATTATTCTTTTTGTCATAATCCGATTTAGCTTTGCATGTAAATGAATTTATGGAGAGCTACTTCATCGAGCCAAGCAGGTTGCTGGAAGATTTAAAGGTTGCAGGTGTCATCAAGCAAGCAAGGTTGAGAAGATATAAAGTCGGCTACCCATGACTCCAAGGAAGAAAACAAACAAAGGTTGTCACTACCACAGGTATGAGCCCAAGGAAATAAATTTGCTCAATGAAGACCCAACTGCCATGGAGGTATTCAGAAGAAAATGTTGCTTGCAATTCTGTCAAAGGTTGCAGGGTTGTCATCTACAGGTCTCCAAGGATTTTTCTAACAGTTTCACTTGAACAGCTTCAAAGGTGGGAATGCTAAACCTCACAGTAACACCATATAGCATTTCAATAGCAACAGGAATCCCTAGAGGAGGGGAACAATGGTTTAAATGTATCAAGTTCACCATGCACGATTGCAAAGATTTCACCAAACTAGAGCATAGTGAAATTGATCTTACAAATGCTATCCTTAGGAGTTTCATGAAGGACAACTATTCAAAGTTGCTGATGATCATTAAGAAATATTTTACCTGCGAAGGAAGGTTTCACATGGTCTACTCCTACCACCTTAGGCTTCTTCTACATTTTATGGGTAAGAGGTCACTTGACTTGCCCTTTTATTTATACAGAAGTCTAGGTAAAATGTCAAGTGAGGTTCAATTTAAAACAGAAGGAAATGAAACTTCTCTCTTTCACCATGGTTTGATTAAGCTGTTGGTGTAAGAGGAGTTGAAGAGACTAGACAGAGATTAGACATCCTTTCTGTTCATGAGTGGTTTTGAAGTTGATGTTGTCACTCCTAAAAGAGTTTCCAAATCGAGAATTATTTCATCACCAACAGTGGCAGAGGAAGTTGATGAAGGGAATAGATCATCCCCACTAGAACCAGTAAGCATGGAGACAAAGCCATTGCAGAAGATTCACACACCTAAAACAACACCTGCAAAACATAATCAAACTATCAGCAAACAAGGCAGCAAGAGAGTTACTAGGAGCCAAACAGTCGCTAAAGGAAACTTTGAAGACATCTTGCATGCAATTGACATTGAAGAAACTCCCGTTGTCCAAGCTCAAGATGTTGAAGATGGAGGAAGAAAGCTAAAAAAATGCAAGACAGCTAAAAAATTAGAGTTTGCAGGTGATTGTGTTGGTTTCATGTTTCAACCTAGAAAGCCAATAACCAGACATACAAGAAAGGTCATGGAAAGCAGCAAAGAGACTCAGAAGGTCAGTGAAACTGCTCAGCCACCAAGCATCATAGATCTCTCTTCACGAGCAAAAGAAGAGTTGGTTATCAAACAAAAGAAGGGTAAAGAGAAAATCACTGAAAAATAAGAAATTGAAACCCTTAAGGAGTAGTTGAAAGAGGCAGGTAAGGAGATATCAGTCTTGAAGCAAGAAGCAAATAAGCATAGAGCTGAGAAGGTTCAGTTTGAACAAATGAGGAAAATCTGGGAAGATCAAGTCACAAGTGTCTCAAAGACCTTGGACAATACAGAAAAGTTGATAAAGTGGACTCAACCACTAAGAGGAGAGGTCAAGCACATCAAAAGGGTCAACTCACACTTGCAATCCAAGAACAGGGCATTAAAGGACAAAGTGAAATATCTAGAAGAGCAATTGGATCTCATTCATGTAAAGTTGGAAAAGAAAGGATTGAAAATGACTGTGGTAGAAGAGCCCATTAGCCAACTGATTGTAAATGAGGAAGAAACACCACAAGGGTAATAATTTGAGATGGAATATGTCTTATGAGGTTCATAACATTAGAGAACCAAAATTTTGCCTCTAGAGGTAAGTTTTTGAAGACAATTTTGAAAGGATAAATTTCTGGTTTTTTGTACAGTTTCGTAGAGTACCTCAGGCTTGAAGCCATAAATATGCTACGAAAAAACCTGTAGGTGTTTTTTTGCATTTAAACACAATTTTTCATGTTTTAAGGAGGGGGATCCATGGTGATAAGATGTCATGACATGATTAACATGATGGAACAACAAAGAGGTGAAGAAGATGGATGGAAACACTACTTTTACCACGCTACTAAAACTCGCTACGAAATTGTCTTGTTTTCGTAGCAAGAATTTGTTGAAGAATTTTGAGCATATTAAAAGTAGTTTTTACCAGTTGGAGACCTCTAGCATGTCAGAGGACCTTATTAGCAGATATTAATGGCTCAAAGGGAGTGCTATGTAGGCAGGTCATGAGTCACATTAGGGGAATTTTGAGGTCTATAATTGGCCTCCTAAGAAAAATGTACAATCAAAATTCACTTTATGAGAACCAATCACATTTTAGGGGATGACATCATCCCTAATGGTTGAGGTGGCATTGTTTGAGTTAAAGGTACTTACTTGTCACATTCTCAATGGTGGATAAAAACTTATGGTTAACCATGGTAGTGCTCTAAGTACATTTAAAGTCAAAGTAAAGTACTCATAATAAATGTCATTTCACATTTTTTGAATAAAAATATATTATTTTCATTTCATATTTCTTGAAAGAAAGAATGCATATCCCTATATATTTATTATATTATATTATTTTATTTTTATATAGTATATTAATTACATTTTATTATACAATATAAATTTTTATTAATAGCATATAATATAATTAAGAATTTATAAATTTATATTTATATTTTATTTTAAATTATTTAAGTACAAAGGACAAATGCATTAGTTGTTCAATGATAATGACTTTTTCTTGAAAAGTTCATTCTTATTTGTAGTCACATCAATAAAAAAAATTTATTAATTTTATTTTGGTACAACTTTTGAATTGAATTTAACTATGGTTACATGGATTGTGGTGCAAAAAGTGAATTGAAAATTCAAAAATATTATTTTATTGGTTTAGCTATTATTTTATTATTTCCTTAGGAGACCCATTTTAGACCTCAAAATTCCCCTAATAAAACAGCGTTGAAGTTGAAAGTCATCCATTCCTAAAAGTCATGATTATGTTCCACAGATCTAGGGATGCTTTAAATATGTAAAGTAGTGGTGAATTTGGTCATGTGTCCTTCGAGCATGTGATATTCATTATGTAACACTCATGTAACTGTTTCACAGATAGGATAGAGGAATGTAATAAATAGGAGACAGAATCCTAACAGGAGTTGGTTTCTTTAAAAGATAACTGTCAGTTTTCTATTGTAAGTTATTGTTTTTAGTTATGAAAGGTGTCATAAGGTAATTCGAGGATCTAGCCACCAGGCAGATCATCCTTATTGTAAAGAATGTCTATTTAAAGATAAAACATCGAAGAAGCAAAGGGTTGGAGAATATTTGCAAAAAGCTGCTACTTGTATGTTTTGACCAATATCAGTAATACAAAGTGACATTTTTCTTTATAGACCTGAGATTCTCATGAGGTTTTTGATATCTTATTGATCTTTATCTTATGTTTTATCACTTGCAGTAAATTTCATCTCTATTTGCTCAGAATTCATAATATTATGCTCTGACTTCCTTTAGTGGTGAAATGACTGTGTTTTCTTATGTTGTGTGTGTGAGTTGCCTCTGTTAAAAACCTCTATCTGTCTCAGCGTCCATGTGAAGAACCACTATCACTGAAACTACTAATTGTTGACTCCATAAGCCCAATGGTAACAAGCCTACATTTTTCAACCTGCAATCATACAAAACAAGTTACAATTTCTATAGAGTTAGTCATTTAGTACTATCATTATTCAATATCATAAACCCCCTTTGAGAGAGCCCTCTCAAAATGAAGAGGCTAATCTTCAGTTAAAAGTGGTTTGAAACAATTACACTAAGTTGTTTGATGAGCAGCCAATCAAATTCAATTTGGTGATAACATATTCAATCTTGTAAGGAGAGTCTATTAGGGCATGGTTTGAATCAATTATGCAATATTGTAATATTTTTTAAGACATGGTTTTTGAAAGCCTTTGTGTAAATTTAGAAAATTAGTAAACCATTATTTTTTTCGAAGCTGAGTAGAAAAGGAGCCACTACAAATACTTTTTATTGCAGGAAACAACTATGTCTACAGATTGCTTGGCTTGTTGAGTTGTAGTGAGCCAACACTCAACAAATGGGAAAAGCCAAGAGGCTAAAAAAATTGAAGCAACAACAAGAGATGTTTGATTTTCTTTTTTTATGATGAGAAGCAACAAGTTACTTGAATGAATGAAGCAAAGACATCCAAGGAACCCTGGGATATCCTTGAGAAGAGATTTCATATAAGGGGGAGTAATCTAATTGAAGATGAAGAATTTGGTGAATCCCACTTTGCTCAGCCATAAGTGGATGATGAGTGAATAATTTGCAGAAGAAGTATAGAAGAAGCACATGGATGTTCGTCAACCCCACTGTGAACAACCACAAGTGGACGAAATTTGGGTGATTCTTGCAACAAAGCTTATTGATAGAGATTTGGTGATTCTAGAAAGAGAGTTTGTTGATGACAATTTGGTAAATCCAGCAACAAAGATTGCTAATGATTGTGAAGCTTCCATTGGAGCTGTCAATAATATGGTGAATCCAACAATCAATATTGTTGATAAAAATTTTGATGAAGACTTCTTATCTAAAGATGAATGGTCGTGAGTGTTGCAACAAAAACATCATATCAACATGATTTTATGCAGTGAAAGAAGCCCACTTGAATATGAAAGCCAAGTGGAAGATAACCTGTCTGCAACAATAGTAAAAGATGCAAAGAGAGACAGAAATGGAAGTAAAAGCAAAGAAAGAAGCCCACAAAAAGAAAACGAAAATAGATGGAGATATAGAAAAAAAAGCACAACAAGAGAAACACATCACTAACACTTAATACTTATTTGGGTTGACCCACGGCTTTTGTTTTTTTGAAGATAGTAACGTATCAATATTCGTTAAACGGCGGATTATATTTTGATAAAATAACTATATATGTTTTAATTTTTTAATTTTTTTGATAGTTGTATTGTGTGTTTAATTGAATTAATTTCGGTCACTGGTTTTGTGTGCGTTCTTTTTCTCAGTGTATAAAGAAATGTGTATGTTGATGTGTGGAGAGTCTAATACGGAAGATGAGTCGGCTTTTTCATGTTTTAGTTCTGAATTTATATGTGGTTTTTTAAATAAAAATAAATAATATATATATATATATAATTTTAATTAAAAATATTAATAATTTTATTTACAATTTATTGTGAAAGAAATATGGAAAAAATATTTCATTTCTTCATAAATAAAATACTTTTATAATTATGTGAAGTAATATAATTTTATATTAATTTTAAAATGTATAAAATAAAATGAAAGTAATTGAAAATAAAAATATATAATTACTTCCTTATTTTAAAAAAAATATCTTCTTTCTTGCAAAGCATTATGCTAGCTTGTACATTTTATCTAATTTGCCTTTTTACTATAGAAGACTCATCTATCATCTTGAAATACATGCAATTTGAAGCAAAATTTTAACTGAAGTCATTTTTTAGCAAAATTAAATCATTGATAAAAAATATAAACTACCAAATTGCATGTTTGCACTTGTAATGGAATAACCACAAATCAACTAATTCCTAATCAAGTTTAACTAACCAACTAGGAACAACAAGAGTGTTGTTAATTAATCAACAACTTGTCAATCAAAAATTCCTTAATGATAAGATTTCTAATTCTTATATAGGTTTTTTTTGTTTTGGGTAGAAATAAATATCTTAACCAAAAATTATAAATTATTACAATTCACTTACATTATACAATGTACTTTTGTCATAAATTTTTATATAAAAATAAATAAAATATACCATTTTTAATTTAAAAAATATCTTATTATACAAAAACCAATAATGACTATATATTGTAAAAAGTATCATCCTTACTAATTTTATTTAAAAATTAAATTACTATAAATTTAAAATAAAACAACATTATAAATTACAAAATTACAAAATCTTGCTTTCATTACATTTGAGATTAAATTCTAATTGCTTTCTTTACATTTGAGATTAAATTCCACCTGTCCAGCCTTCAAGGAAAATAATAAAATTAAATTACTATAAATTTAAAATAAAAACAACATTATAAATTACAAAATTACAAAATCAACTAATTGCTTTCTTTACATTTGAAATTAAATTTCGATTGCTTTCTTTACATATGAGATTAAATTCCACCTGCCCCAGCCTTCAAGGAAAAAGAGTGACACGCTGAATGATACAAAATTGTTGTCAAATATTTAAATTTGCCCTTAATCACGACCACTTTCAAACATCAATATAAAATAACAGATTTGACAAACTTTAAACATTCCTAGAGTATAATCACAACCACTTTCAAACTTCAATATAAAATAGCAAATATGACCAACTTTAAACATTCTTAAATTACAACTAATTTAGCAATTTTGACAAGCTTTAAACATCCCAAAATATCCAGAAGGAGTAGTTTTCTATAGATAGAACGTGTGCAACAGTACAAAGCTACAATCATGGCAAAATAAATGTGAGCGATATATCTTTCTTATGGCCAAGATTTAAACATCCCAAAATGTCTAGGAGGAGGAGTAGTTTTCTATAGATAGAACGCGTGCAATGCAAAACAAAGCTACAATAAAAGTTGCACATACTAGAGAACATGGCAAAATAAATCTAAGCGATATATCCTACGGCCCAAGCTGCAATATGCCATTCGATAAGAGTATTTAATCAATAGAGTTCCAACTCATAATATCTCGCCAATCCATCTCATGGGAAGGATACAATTAATGAATGTCTGCACATGGAATAATTCTACTATGATGATGTTGCCTGAAGCTCAGCTTATGCTACTCCACTCAATCACCCAACATGATCCTTTTGTAAAACTCTGCTCTATTATCCTCAGTGTATAAAGGCAGGTTGGTAGTGTTGCAGGCCCTATTTATGTACTCCTATAGAGGGCTCCTCTAGAACTCCCAACTATACTCCTCTTGTTTCCTTATGAGGGACTTGAGTCGTTCCTCAACACTAAACAACATGGTTGTTGATTCAATATGTACTCCTATGAGGTCCTCAATTTTCCTATTCTCTCGTAAGATAGTGTCTCAGACTGCCTAGACTCTGCTTCAACATCATAAGATCTATCTTGAAATTCATGATCTTTTCCTGAAATTCCTCTACTAACAATTATGGTGCCCTGCTGAATGCCTCTATATATGTCTGCACCAGATGCTCAACGATCATAGCTCATGCTTGAACCTTTGGCTGAATCTCCAGAAATGGCTCATATTGCATTATATATTTTTCATGCTACCCCTCCTGATCATTCTCATCATGTCAGTTTATTACTACCCCTCTCTTAAGTCTCCTTGAATGTCTTCTTCCTAGCCATTTCCAAGTGTGGACACAATTGGTTGTCCACCCTCTCTGGTTGTCAAACATGGATGTATTGGTGATCTGTTATCTACACCTGATTTCCCATACTCTTTATGGATGTCCTCCTGGATGTATATAGACTTAATTATACAAGATTATACCACATCTTTACTAGGTATTACCTCCTTCCTTTCCCAATGTACTTTGTCAAGTTGATTTATTATCATCGGCTTGTCTTCCAAGTCTCTCTAAAAAACATTGTGTTGTTGCTCACCATATCTACTTGACAGCTCATATTATTTGTGGGCACTCTTCTGAAAAATGATGAACCCAGCGATAGATGAATCCCCATGATCTAAAGAAATATCCTCTTGTTTTTTCCTTATTTCCTCTTTTTTGTCACCTTGACATGAATGCTCAAGTGCCCAAGGACCCTTGCATATAAATCAAAGTCTTATCCTGCTTAGTTCATTCTTGTTGTAGGTTTTACTACCTTTATTCTTGCTTCTTCCATTAATCCTTTTAATCTTGTTCTTAGGCAACACCCTTCTGAGAAATTTTATGTTTTGCATGATCAACTTATCCACTAGATCATAGGCACTTGGTGATACAATTAGTTTGTTTCTAAAAATGGTCAACACTTTGGATACTATTATCTTGCAGATGTCAGAATATCCCTCTAAAAACAAGGAAATAATATTTTTCATGCTTTTTTTGATACTATATGGGTGATTTGATGTAATGTTAGTGTAAAAGTTCTGGAACACTTGAAAGATCAAGTCCTCACATCCCAGATTTAGCATGAATGTGCCAAAGCTAAACTCTGCCATGAGTTCAAAGATTTTTTGTCGCTTCTGAAAGGTAGGAAGCATGGGGTTGTTCAACCTTTGAAGGGCTTCTACTATTAGCGGCAATATCCACCTCATGATATCATTATTGCAAGGAAGTAGTGGTGATGTTATAACTATGATCTTGCTGAGACAGGAAGCAATTGTGAGCCTGAATTCTTCACAAGGATGCTCCCAGAGTTTGGATTGTATCAATACAAGCATGAAAGGCTTGAGAGCCCAACTCAGTTTATTCCATTCTAGCTACCCTACCCTAGAAAGACATGTTTCTAATTCCTCCAACTTTTAAAGGTCTATGACTGAGTTCGTTCATTCCAATTTAGATCAAAGTTTGAAGAGACACTTAATTTTTACATCTTCCTTCTAGATATCCTTTGACTGTTGAAATATATCATGGTCCTTTCGAGAGAAAGGCCTATTGTTATGATCTTGCTTTTTATATGTAGGTTGTTTCCATTTTTTAACTACCGAAGTATTGTAGCCCATAGGACTAGTTTATGTATTACTAGGTTGATTCCTGATGTGTTTCCAAAAGTAAAGTGATGACATTATGACTCAAATTTCCTTCTCTCTCCTTAGCTCTCTTCAATCGATTTACAACCTTTAAAAAATAGATCTATACTGGCTTGAATATTGAGCCTCCATAAGGAAATTGAACACATGCAAATAATAATAGTGGAGAAAATAATAACCCAATGCAACAACTATTGGTGTAGAAGAAATCAATTCCCCCCAAAAGCACAATAATTATTTTTAATTCCCATTTTTATTTTTTATTTTTTTTCTCCACGCTCATTTTCTCTTTCTTTCTTTATTTCTCTCTCCTCTTTTATTATTATCATTTTTAATAGTTATATTTATTTATTTAAAAAAAACCCATACACCAAACCAAAATAGTCGACGCCCTCTCCATTTCAGCGTCCTCTAGCAAGATATTATGCATACGGGTTGACATGAAGGCAGTGATTTCCCAATGGTTCATCAGTTTTGACACAAACCTGCTACTGAGCTACTAACGCACGATCCCACCAATGATGACTTGGCTCATTTTTTAAACCTCTTGAAATTGTTAGCATCTGATTCTTGGTAATTACGGTAACCGTATCCTCTCAGCATTTTATTTGGAAAGCTTGCTTCCATATACCTTATGGTCGCATTTGTCACAATGTATATATATGGGTCTGGATATTCATTCTGCTCAAATCTTTGATGGGTTACCTCTAGGCTACGATCAGTTGACCATGTGAATCTATGATTTCATGTGCTCTACGGATAATATGGGAGGAGATTTGGAACATCTTAATCACCATCTCAACCATTCAGAGGCTCTCAAATCATGTGTCGTAGTTGATACCGTACTTTTCTGGTCATTATAAGTAACTAAGAGATTTGAGATTCCCTGTATTTCATTCTCCAAACACTTGGTCCTTCTTGGGAACCCTCAATGTTGTTTTAGTGGATTTCGGTCATCACAACCTCTGCTTGGATCACCTCCACATCATACTTTGGTGCTGACAAATATGGCCTCATGACATTCTAATACATGCAAACCCATCTTGCAACTATTGGATCGGTCCTCAAATACAAATTTTCCCTAATAATGTGTGAAGAAACTACTGGTGGCGGGCGAAGAATGAAGTAGTGTTGATACACTGTATGAGAACTGCACGCTGGCCTTCACGACTCGAGACTTCAGTTGTTGTGATAACATATCTGCCTATACCATCAACATTTAGAGGGCTATGGTTGCCTAACCGCACACTAAATATGGCTTGTCGACCCTCCAACATTGGTGCGTAAATGGTATGGGACCATGACCTCTCAAGACTCGGTCTTTGTGAATACGACCCCTCAACTTAAAATAGTGTCAAATTCATTGTGGTCTAAACCTTATGATCATTGTCTATCTGATCAATACACCCATAGATGCGCTACATTTCATGGTCCATGGTTGGTGCTCAATCTTGCCCATCCATGACTTATCTATGTTTCTTGGTCGCCTGGCAGGTCACTAAATGAAACCTCTTTAGATGGCACACGGTGTTTGATGCAAGTTTAATTGTTCGACCCTTCCTAGATTTACAAACTTGCACAGTGGCTCACTCCTGGCTCTATTCCCCTTGACCATTGTCAGCAATGGATGGATCTATCCCTTAAACGCCCAATGATTGGTACTTGTAAGGGATAGAGTGCGTTGACTTGAATTTAGTGTTGTAAGGATTAGATCTCAACCAACAGAGTAAACTCGGCTTCACAAATTTTAGATTCAACCTTTAGTAATATAAAATGAAAGACATATTCAACCTGTAATAAATATTACTTGGTAATATTTTATTCTCTTTAAATAATCACAGATTAGACAACTAGGGTGGCTATGGGAGGCCACTGAAATTCTCAGAGTTACTAGCTAGGGTGATTATGGGATCACCGAAACTAGTCTCTCATAAAACCCTCACGGTGACAAGAAAACAACTTTGATACCACTATAAGATCCCAAACAAAAAAATTATTAATGGATCTAGAACACTCGAGTGTTATAATCAAAATATTTTCTATAAAATACAACGAACACCAGAGGTATCTGAAAATGAATCCTCTTATTTATTCTAATAACTAAAAACAAGATACATTCTCATACAAGACACAGTGAAGCCCCTACCATTAGCATGTACGACTGCTAAACAATGAATAATACAAGATAGTGAAGCCCACTTGTGAATACTAAATGGATCCGCCACACAATGTCACCCCTGGTTTTCATCCTTAGATCAGACTAGAACTGGCTACACCAAGTTCTCAGGAAACACACAATAAGATAAACAAACTTAGGATGATATTAATGCCTAGCTCCTATCCCATTTTATAGGTTTGATGGACTCTCTAGTAACCTTATTTTATTATTTTCCCTCGAAAAATGAAGGAGAATACTATGGGTGAAGAGCACAGTAATTAACATGGGTAGAGTTCTTCCATTTTGACCATATCCAAAAGATGAAATATAACACGGGGCACCAGGTCACATAAGACTCTAGAGAGAGAAGTGCTTCAATTTTTTTCAACTCGCAAAGAATAAGCAAGGGTTGTGAGAGGTCGAGGAGAAAGTGCGTCAATTACGCATCTTTCAAGAGAGCCCAACACGTCACTTTCACACCTTAGGGAAAAGGAAAGTGCACAAGAGAATGAAAAACTTACAAATTTGTGGAATTTTTAAAATCGACGCACCTCGTCAATTGAAGGAGTGCAAAAATTTGTGCACATAACCTATATCAAGAGTTGCACAAACAAAGAAGCCGACTTTAAAAAAAGGGGAGGAACCTTGTTAGGTACCATAAAACGAAAAACATTTTTTCAAAGGTTGGAGTCTCATTTCAAAGGTTTTGTCGTTTTCTTTCAAAACACGCAGTCGATTTTTTCTTTTTTAAAAATAAGCCTCCATGTTAGTTTTCATTTTTAGGTGGCTTTATTTCATGAAAGTTGTAAGTGGCTTCATTTCATGATTATTTTAAGAGACTCGTTTCATGATATGTTGAAAAGGTGTTTGAAAACTTTTAAAATATTCCCTTTGGTTAATATTTTAAGTGGTGTATTAAAAAAAAAAGGAAATTTGAAAGGAGTGTTGTTCCATTTGTGAGCCTTTTTTTTAGGATTGTTTTAATGGGGAGTTTGTAAAAAAAAAATTGCACGCACATATATTCTGTTATCACTCATAATTTTATGAAACATTACTTGACATGGTCATACAATTCGCTCCTCAAAAGGATAAGGTCTCCTTGAGCCTTTTCAAGCTGGTATAGGAAAATTTTCATTTTTTACATGTTTAACCTATCCTAAGGTTCAAGGCCACCTCCATTTAGGTCATGTAATGTCCCATCAGTGATAATTTGTTTTCAGTTTTCATTCCCCAAGAATTTAAATTCAAAAAGGGCGCTTAAGCCACTTTTACAACTTTTCGTAGCGTTTTGTAACTCAAAACAACAATTTTCGCTACGAAACTGCCTAATAGTTTCGTAGTAAAACTGTTAAAAGTTAAACTAATCACGCTACGAAAAATTGTTTTCTTGTTTGTCTTGTCAAACTCGATGTGAAGTGTTAGCTCATGATTGGAAGAGTTAGGGTGGAGGTCATTCGAGTCTGTTAGGGTTAAGTCAAAGGTACAAATCCTTGTATGAGGTCATCATTACCGTTTTTAGCATGCATGTGTCATGATTAGTGCATAAGCTCTCATTTAAACCATAAAACCTTACCCAATTAGTCTTTTTGTCATACTCGCTTTAGATTTGCTTGTAATTGGATTTCTGGAGAGCTACTTCATCGAGCCAAGCAAGTTGTTGGCAAATTTAAAGTTTGCAGGGGTCATCAAACAAGCGAGGCTGAGAAGATATAAAGCCACCCATGACTCCAAGGAAGAAAACAAAAAAAGGTGGTCACTGCCACAGGTATGAGCCAATGGACATGAATTTTCTCAATGAAGACCCAACTGCCATGGAGGTATTCAAAAGAACAGGTTGCTTGCAATTCTGTCAAAGGTTGCAGGGTTGTCATCTACAGGTTTCCAAGGATTTTTCTAATGTTTTCACTGGAACAAATTCAAAGGTGGAAATGATAAACCTCACAGTAACACCAGAAAACATTTCAATAGAAACATGAATCCCTAGAGGAGGGGAACAATGGTTTAAATGCATCAAGTTCAGCATGCAGGATTGCAAAGATTTCATCAAACTAGAGCATAGTGAAATTGATCTTAAAAATGCTATCCCTAGGAGTTTCATGAAGGACAACTATTAAAATTTGTTGATGATCATTCAGAAATATTTTACCTATGAAGGAATGTTTCACATGGTCTACTCTTACTACCTTAGGCTTCTTCTGCATTTTGTGGGTAAGAGGTTACTTGACTTGCCCTTTTATTTATACAAAAGTCTAGGTAAAATGTCAGATAAGGTTCAAGTTAAAAAAAAAACAATGAAACTTCTATCTTTCACCATGGTTTGATTAAGTTTTTGGTGTTAGAGGAGTTAAAGAGACTAGACAGAGATTAGACATCCTTTCTATTCATGAGTGGTTTTGAAGTTGATGTTGTCACTCCTAAGAGTTTCCAAATCGAGAAGTATTTCATCACCAACAATGGCAGAGTAAGTTGATGAAGGGAATAGATCATCCCCATTAGAACCAGTGAGCATGGAGAAAGAGGCTTTGCAGAATATTCACACACCTAAAACAACACCTGAAAAACAGAAGCAAACAATCAGAAAACAAGGCAACAAGAGAGTTACTAGGAGCCAAATAGCGGCTAAAGGAAACTTAGAAGACATCTTGCGTGTAATTGACATTGAAGAAACTCCCATTGTCCAAGCTGAAGATGTTGAATATGGAGGAAGAAAGCTAAAATAAGGCAAGACAACTAAAAAATTAGAGTTTGCAAGTGAAGATGTTGGTTTCATGTTTCAACCTAGAAAGCCAATAACCAGACATACAAGAAAGGTCATGGAAAGCAGCGAAGAGACTCAGAAGGTTAGTGAGACTGCTCAGCCATCAAGCATCATAGATCTCTCTTCACCTGCAAAAGAAGCGCTGGTTGTCAAACAAAAGAAGGGTAAAGAGAAAATCACTAAAAAATCATAAATTGAAACCCTTAAGGAGCAGTTGAAAGAGGCAGGTAAGGAGACATCAGTCTTGAAGCAAGAAGCAAAGAAGCATAGAGCTGAGAAGGTTCATTTTGAACAAATGAGGAAAATCTGGGAAGATCAAGTCACAAGTGTCTCAAAGACCTTGGACAATACAAAAAAGTTGATAAAGTGACTCAGCCACTAAGAGGAGAGGTCAAGCACATCAAAAAGGTCAACTTGCACTTGCAATCCAAGAATAAGGCATTAAAGGACAAAGTGAAATATCTAGAAGAGCAATTGGATCTGATTCATGTAGAGTTGGAAAATAAAGGATTGAAAATCACTGTGGTAGAAGAGCCCATTAGCCAACTGATTGTAAATAAGGAAGAAACACCACAGAGGTAATAATTTGAGATGGAATATGTCTTATGAGGTTCATAACATGCAGAGAACCAAAATGTTGCAGCTGAAGGTCAGTGTTTGAAGACAATTTTGAAAGGAGAAATTTCTGGTTTTTTGCATAGTTTCGTAGCGTACCTCAGGGTTGAAGCCAAAAATACACTACGAAAAAACCTGTAGGTGTCTTTTTGCATTTAAAGACATGTTTTCATGTTTTAAGGAGGGGGATCCATGGTGATAAGATGTTATGACATGATTAACATGATGGAACAACAAAGAGGTGAAGAAGATGGATGGAAAAGCCACTTTTCCCACACTACTAAAACTCGCTACGAAACTATCTTGTTTTCGTAGTGAGCTTTTGTTGAAGGATTTTGAACATCTTAAAAGTAGTTTTTACCAGCTGGAGACCTCGAGAATGCCAAAGGACCTTATTAGCAGATATTTATGACTCAAAGGGAGTGATATGCAGCCAGGTCATCAGTGAAAACAACGTTGAAGATGAGGGTCATCCATTCCTAAAAGTTAGGGTTATGTTCCACAGATCTAGGGATGATTTAAATATGTAAAGTGGTGGTGAATTTGGTCATGTGCCCTTCGAGCATGTTATATTCATTATGTAACAATCATGTAATTGTTTCACAAATAGGATAGAGAAATGTAATAAATAACAGATAAAATCCTATTAGGGGTTGGTTTCTTTAAAAGATAACTATCAGTGTTCTGTTGTAAGTATTTGTTTTCAGTTATGAAAGGTGTCATAGGATAATTCGAGAATCTAGCCACCAGGGATATCATCCTTATTGTAAAGAATGTCTATTTAAAAACAAAACATCAAAGAAGCAAAGGGTTGGAGAATATTTGCAAAAAGTTGTTGCTTGTATGTTTTTTACCAATATCAATAATACAAAGTGACATTCTTCTTTACAAACCTGAGATTTTCATGATGTTTTTGATATCTTATTGATATTTATCTTATGTTTTATCACTTTCAGTGGATTTCATCTCTAATTACTTAGAATTCATAATATTATGCTCCAACTTCCTTTAGTGGTGAAATGACTAATTTTTCCTATCTTGTGTGTGAGTTGCCTCTATTTAAAACCTCTATCTACCTCAACTTCCATGTGAAGAACGACTGTCACTGAAACCGCTGATTGTTGACTCCATAAGCCCAATGGTAGCAAGCCTGCATTTTTCAACCTGCAATCATACAAAACAAGTTACAATTTCTATAAAGTTAGCCATCTAGTACTATCATTATTCAAAATCATAAACCCCCTTTGAGAGAGCTCTCTCAAACTGAAAACGCTAATCTTCAGTGAAAAGTGGTTTGAAAGAGTGACACTGAGTTGTTTGATGAAAACCAATCAAGTTCAATTTGGTGATAACATATTCAATCTTTGGAAGGAGAGTCTATTAAGGGGCATGGTTTAAATCAATTATGTTTTAAGACATGGTTTGTGAAAGCCTTTGTGTAAGTGTCGAAAATTAGTAGACCATTATTTTTTGTCGAAGCTGAGTAGCAAAGGAGCCACCACAAATACCTTTATTGTAGGAAACAACTATGTCTATAGATTTCTTAGCTTGTTGAGTCGTAGTGAGCCAACACTCAACAATTGGGAAAAGCCAAGAGGCTAAGAAAATTGACGCAACAACAAGAGATGCTTGATTTTCCTTTTTATGATGAGAAGCAACAAGTTACTTGAATGAATGAAGCAAAGGCATTCGAGGATCACTGGGATATCCTTGAGAAGAGTTTTCATGAAAGGGGGAGTAATCTAATTGAAAATGAAGAATTTGGTGAATTCCACTGTGCTCAACCATAAGTGGATGATGAGTGAAGAATTCGCAGAAGAAGCATAGAAGGAGCACATAGATGTTCATCAACCCCACTATGAACAACCACAAGTGGACGAAATTTTTGTGATTCCTACAACAAAGCTTGTTGATAGAGATTTGGTGATTATAGAAAGAGAGTTTGATGATGACAATTTGGTAAATCTAGCAACAAAGATTGCTAACGAATGTGAAGCTTCCATTGGCACTGTTAATACTATGGTGAATCCAACATTTAATATTGTTGATAAAATTTTTGATGAAGACTTGTTATCTAAAGATGCATGGTCGTGGATGTTGCGACAAAAACATCATATCGACATGATTTTATTCAGTGAAATAAGCCCACTTGAATATGAAATCCAAGTGGAAGATAACCTATCTGCAACAATAGTAAAAGAGACAGAGATGGAGGTAAAGGCAACGAAACTTCTCTCTTTCACCATGGTTTGATAAAGTTGTTGGTGTTAGAGAAGTTGAAGAGACTAGACAGAGATTGGAAATCCTTTCTGTTCATGAGTGGTTTTGAAGTTGATGTTGTCACCCCTAAAAGAGTTTCCAAACCGAGAAGTATTTCATCACCAACAGTGGCAGAGGAAGTTGAAGAAGGGAATAGATCATTCCCACTAGAATGAGTGAGCATGGAGACGGAGCCTTTGCAGAAGATTCACACACCTAAAACAATACCTGCAAAACAAAAGCAAGCAATCAGCAAATAAGACAGTAAGAGAGTTACTAGGAGCCAAACAACAGCTAAAGGAAACTTAGAAGACATCTTGCATGCAATTGACATTGAAGAAACTCCCATTGTCCAAGCTGAAGATGTTGAAGATGGAGGGAGAAAGCTAACAAAAGGCAAGACAACTAAAAAATTTTGCGGGTGATGATGTTGGTTTCATGTTTCAACCTAGAAAGCCAATAACCAGACATACAAGAAAGGTCATGGAAAGCAGCAATGAGACTCAGAAGGTCAGTGAAACTACTCAGCCACCAAGCATCATAGATCTCTCTTCACCTGCAAAAGAAGAGCTGGTTATCAAAAAAAAGAAGGGTAAAGAGAAAATAATTGAAAAATCACAAATTGAAACCCCTAAGGAGCAGTGGAAAGAGGCGGGTAAAGAGATATTAGTCTTGAAGCAAGAAGCAAAGAAGCATAGCACTGAGAAGATTCAATTTGAACAAATTAGGAAAATCTGGGAAGATCAAGTCACAAGTGTCTCAAAGACCTTGGATAATACAGAAAAGTTGATAAAGTGGACTCAACCACTAAGAGGAGAGGTCAAGCACATCAAAAGGGTCAACTTGCACTTGCAATCCAAGAACAGGGCATTTAAGGACAAAGTGAAATATCTAGAAGAGCAATTGGATCTGATTCATGTAGACTTGGAAAAGAAAGGATTGAAAATTATTGTTGTAGAAGAGCTCATTAGCCAACTGATTGTAAATGAGGAAGAAACACCACATGAGTGATAATTCGAGATGGAATGTCTTATGAGGTTTATAACATGCAGAGAATCAAAATTTTGCAGCTGGAGGTCTGTTTTTTAATACATTTTTGAAAGGAGAAATTTCTAGTTTTTTGCACAGTTTCGTAGTGTACCTCAAGCTTGAAGCCAAAAATTCGTTATGAAAAAACCAGTAGGTGTTTTTTTTGCATTTAAAGACAGCGTTTTCATTTTTTAAGGAGGGAGATCCATGGTGATAAGATGTCATGACATGATTAACATGATGGAACAACAAAGAGGTGAAGAAGATGGATGGAAAAGCCACTTTTCCCACGCTACTAAAACTCGCTACGAAACTATCTTGTTTTCGGAGTGAGCGTTTGTTAAAGAATTTTGAGCATCTTAAAAGTAGTTTTTACCAGTTGGAGACCTCCAGCATGTCAGAGAACCTTATTAGTACATATTTATGACTCAAAGGGAGTGTTATGCAACGAGATCATCAGTGAAAACAATGTTGAAGATGAAATTCATGCATTCCTAAAAGTCAGGGTTATGTTCCACAGATCTAGGGATGCTTTAAATAAGTAAAGTGGCGGTAAACTTGGTCATGTGTCCTTCGAGCATGTGATATTCATTATGTAACAATCAAGTAACTGTTTCACAGATAGGATAGAGGAATGTAATAAATAGGAGATAGAATCCTATTAGGAGAGATAGAATCCTATTAGGAGTTGGTTTCTTTAAAAAATAGCTATCATTTCTGTTGTAAGTTATTGTTTTCAGTTATGAAAGGTGTCATAGGGGAATTCAAGGATCTAGCCACCAGGCAAATCGTCCTTATTTTAAAGAATGTCTATTTAAAGACAAAACAGCAAAGAAGCAAAGGGTTGGAGAATATTTGCAAAAAGCTACTGCTTGTATGTTTCTGACCAATATCAATGATACAAAGTCACATTCTTCTTTACAGACCTGAGATTCTCATGAAGTTTTTGATATCTTATTGATCTTTATCTTATGTTTTATCACTTGCAGTAGATTTCATCTCTAATTACTCAGAATTCCTAATATTATGCTCCCACTTCCTTTAGTGGTGAAATCATTGTGTTGTCCTATGTTGTGTGTGTGAGTTGCCTCTGTTAAAAACCTCTATCTACCTCAGCTTCCATGTGAAGAACCACTGTCACTGAAACCACTGATTGTTGACTCCATAAACCCAATGGTAGCAAGCCTGTATTTTTCAGCCTGCAATCATACAAAACAAGTTACAATTTCTATAGAGTTAGCCATCTAGTGCTATCATTATTCAAAATCATAAACCCCCTTTGAGAGAGCCCTCTCAAACTGAAGAGGCTAATATTTAGTTAGAAGTGGTTTGAAACAATTACGCTAAGTTGTTTGATGAGCAGCCAATCAAGTTCAATTTGGTGATAACATATTCAATCTTGTAAAGAGAGTCTATTAGGGGGCATGGTTTAAATAAATTATGTGATATTGTAATATTTTTTAAGACATGGTTTGTAAAAGCCTTTGTGTAAGTGTCAAAAATTAGTAGACCATTATTTTTTGTCGACGCTGAGTAGCAAAGGAGACATCACAAATAATTTTTATTTCAAGGAACAACTATGTCTACAAATTGCTTGGCTTGTTGAATCGTAGTGAGCCAACACTCAACAAATGGGACAAGCCAAGAGGCTAAGAAAATTGAAGCAACAACAAGAGATGTTTGATTTTCTTTTTTTATGATGAGAAGCAATAACTTACTTGAATGAATGAAGCAAAGACATCTAAGGAACCCTGATATATCCTTGAAAAGAGTTTTCATGTAAGGGGTAGTAATCTAATTGAAGATAAAGAATTTGGTGAATCCCACTGTGCTCATCCATAAGTGGAAGATGAGTTAAGAATTTGTAGAAGAAGCATAGAAGGAGCACATAGATGTTCGTCAACCCCACCATGAACAACCACAAGTGGACGAAATTTTGGTGATCCTTGCAACAAAGCTTGTTGATAGAGATTTGGTGATTCTATAAAGAGAGTTTGCCTATGACAATTTGGTAAATCCATCAACAATGATTGCTAATGACTATGAAGCTTCCATTAGAGCTGTCAATACTATGGTGAATCCAAAAATTAATATTGTTGATAAAAAAAAATTATGAAGACTTGTTACCTAAAGATCAATGGTCGTGGATGTTGCAACAAAAACATCATATTGACATGATTTTATTCAATGAAAGAAGCCCACTTGAATATGAAAGCCAAGTGGAAGATAACCTGTCTGCAACAATAGTAAAAGAGATAGAGACAGAGATGGAGGTAAAGGCAAAGAAGGAAGCCCACAAAGAGAAAACGAAGATAGATGTAGAGGTAGATAAGGAAGCACAACAAGAGGAAAATCTCATTGCAAAGAAAAAGGAACATAACCAATGCGGTTTTGCAAAAGTTTTTCCACTTGCCATTGATTTCCAAAGTGCAGGTAAACTTGATTATTATGAAGAAGAGTTAAATTTCCTTGAGGCATGGCTTGCAACACCAGGTCTAGATGAAGTCTCCGTAGAAGTTTCAGAAATGAATGTTCTTGGATGATGAAAACATCTATGAAATTTTCAAGTATTGAAGTCATGAACAAATATTTTTTTATAAACTTATGTTGTAGCGTATTGATGATGAAAATAACACAACAAAAGATGACATGTGGCAACAGTGCACATACAAGCTTATTTTTGAATAAGTACAGGACATGCTCACACAACTCGGAATAATGGAAGACGTGGACCAACAAAGGAAGAAACTAAGGTTTGAAGGATACAACAAAGAGAAAACGCTGAAACAATTTAGAAGATACATGATATAGAACAAAAGAAGAAAAAGAATTCTAGTTGAAGTAATTTTTTTAAATTGTAGGTCTAGTTGAGACAAACCAACATGCATCTTAACTAAATTTTTATGTGGTTGTAATTAAGGGGGGGTTTTGGAGAATCCAATTCCAACCCCTTGCTAGGTGTCAAAAACATCCATCCAAGTGCCCCAATTCAATTTGTCTTAGTCTAGTTTATTTCAGTCTCATTGCGGTCATTTATTGTTGATGTCCCCAATGTAATCTTATTTAAATGATTCGTTATATTAAGAAGAGCAATCCACTGCTCCATATTTTTTCATTCTTTATTTTTTTCACTCTTGAGCTTGTTTCAAATTTTTCCAAAATATGTAGGCCAACTCTACTGCACTTTGCTGACCTATTCGCTCTACCTATGAAGTTGTAGATGATAGCAATAGATTAGTTCTGTTGGACAATTCTGCAAGTGGTTCTAGTTAACAGGACACTCCAACCAATTTGAGGTTGAAAACAAAAGAGTTTGAAATCATAAACACAAAGGTTTGTAGTGGTGTTTTCTCTTATGGAGACTTCACTGCTATTGCAACACGGTAGTAAGTCAAGTCGTAATCCACCATAATTCTCTTCTACTTCAATATGTTGTAGTCCATTTTGGGTCAATTAGGTTACTTCATAACGTTATAGTCCATTTTGGGTCAATTAGGATAGTTTGTTTAGGATTCACACTATAATTAGGTTGGAGGCACAAGGACAACTTGTCATTGGCCACACAAAATGTTACAAATTTTGTCCTCCCATCTCCCAACTTTGATGCAACCACCCTAGTCAAAATTTGGCCTCCATGAAGCTCGACATCAAAGCCCTGGTCCTCCTTTCAGGTTTTGAGGTCGTTTGTGTAACAACTCTAAATTTTCAAATCCCATTTTTTTAATGATATTAAATAATTGAGTTGAGATGATAGGCAACCCAAACCCACATGATAGGCACCTCATGACAAGAATCCCACCACACATGCATCTCTTACCAAGTCACTTGTACCCACCCAATGACTTCTCTACCAATACCATTAGATACATTGTTTTTGCAAATAGCATAGGCAATGTTTAATTTTATTTTTTTTTAACAGTTTTCAAAATTATATAGTTCTATTCAGAATTAGACAACAAAACATATGAGAACAAAACCATCACACAACTAATAAACCACAACCCTGAAATACAATGTTTAAACAAAAGACACGTGAGTACATGTGAGTACTAAACCTTCACGCATAACTATTATACCACAGCCTTGAGATACAATGTTTAAATTGCAAACTACACTTAACACTTGGAATTTGGGTTGACCCACGGCTTTTGTTTTTTTGAAGATGGTAATGTATAAATATTCGTTAAACGGCGGATTATATTTTGATAAAATAACTACATATGTTTTAATTTTTTTGATAGGTGTATTTTGTGTTTAGTTGACTTAAGTTCGGTAAGTGGTTTTGTGTACGTTCTTTTTCTCACTGTATAAAGAAGTGTGTATGTTGCTGTGTGGAGAGTCTAATACAGAAGATGAGTCGGCTTTTTTCATGTTTTAGTTTTGAATTGATGTGTGGTTTTTAAAATAAAAATAAATATTAATTATCATGATAATAATATAAATATATTGAGTTAATTTTAATTAAAAATATTTTTATTTTTTCATAAATAAAATGTATTTATAGTGATGCAAAATAATATAATTTTATAGTAATTTTAAAATATATAAAATAAAGTGGAAGTAAATGAAAATAAAAAAGATAATTACTTTCTCATTTAATATATCTTTTTTCTTGCAAAGCACTATCTTAGCTTGTACATTTTATCCAATTTTCTTTTTTATTCTAGAAGACTCATCTATCATCTTGAAATACATGCAATTTGAAGCAAAATATTAAATAAGAAGTCATTTTTTAGCAAAATTAAGTCATTGGTCAAAAATATAAACTACCAAATTGCATATTTCCACTTGTAAAGGTGGAATAACCACAAATCAACCAACTCCTAATCAAGTTTAACTAACCAACGAGAAACAACAAGAGTGTTGTTAATTAATCAACAACTTGTCAATCACAAATTCCTTAATGGTAAAGATTTCTAATTCTTTTATAGATTTTTATTTATAAATTTTTATATAAAAATAAATAAAATATACCATTTTTTAATTTAAAAAACATTTTATTATAAAAAACCAATAATGATTATATATTGTAAAATTATCATCCTTGTTAATTTATTTAAAAATTAAATTACCATAAATTTAAAATAAAACAACATTATAAATTACAAAATCAAACTAAATTCCACCTACTCCAGCCTTCAAGGAAAATAATAAAATTAAATTTTACTCTAAATTTAAAATAAAACAACCTTATAAATTAAAAAATTAAAAAATAAACTGAATTACCATAAATTTAAAATAAAACAACATTATAAATTAAAAAATTACAAAATCAACTGATTGCTTGGGATTAAAATCTGATTGCTTTCTTTACATTAAAGATTAAATTCCACCTGCCTTAGCCTTCATGGAAAATAATAAAATTAAATTACTATAAATTTAAAATAAAACAACATTGTAAATTAAAAATGGGCAAAATCAACCCATTGCTTTCTTTACAATTGGGATTAAATTGGAATTGCCTTCTTTACATTAGAGATTAAATTCCACCTGCCCAGCCTTAAAGGAAAATAATAAAATTAAATTACTATAAATTTAAAATAAAACAACATTATAAATTAAAAAATTACAAAATCCATGTTTTCTTTACATTTGAGATTAAATTTGTATTGTTTTTTTTACATAGAAATTAAATTCAAATTGCTTTCTTTACATTAGAGATTAAATTTCACCTGTCTTAGCCTTCAAGGAAAATAATAAAGTTAAATTACTATAAATTTAAAATAAAACAACATTATAAATTTAAAAAATTACAAAATCTACTGATTGCTTTCTTTACATTTGAGATTAAATTCCACCTGCCAGGAAAAAGAGTGACACGCTAAATGATACAAAATAGTAATCAAATATAAAATAGCAAATCTGACCACTTAATCACGACCACTTTCAGACATCAATATAAAATAGCACATCTGACAAACTTTAAACAGTCCTCAAGTATAGTCACGACCACTTTCAAACTTCAATATAAAATAGCACCACTTTCAAATTTCAATATAAAATAGCAAATCTGACAAACTTTAAACATTCCACAACCACTTTCAAACTTCGATATAAAATAGCAAATCTGACAAACTTTAAACATTCCTGAAGTACAACCGATCATTTAGCAATTTTGACAAGCTGTAAACATCCCAAAATATCAAGGAGGAGTAGTTTTCAAGGGCAAGTTGGCCTAAACTTGCCCTTAATCACGACCACTTTCAGACATCAATATAAAATAGCAAATCTGACAAACTTTAAACATTCCTCAAGTATAATCACGACCACTTTCAAACTTCAATATAAAATAGCAAATCTGACAAACTTTAAACATTGCTGAAGTACAGCCGATTTAGCAATTTTGACAAGCTTTAAACATCCCAAAATATCCTGGAGGAGTAGTTTTCAAGGGCCCTTAATCACAACCACTTTCAGACATCAATATAAAATAGCAAATCTGACAAACTTTAAACATTCCTCAAGTATAATCACAACCACTTTCAAACTTCAATATAAAATAGCAAATCTGACAAACTCTAAACATTCCTCAAGTATAATCACGACCACTTTCAAACTTCGATATAAAATAGCAAAACTGACCAACTTTAAACATTCCTGAAGTACAGCCGATTTAGCAATTTTGACAAGCTTTAAACATCCCAAAACATCCAGGAGGAGTAGTTTTCAACCGTACAAAGCTTTATACATCCCAAAATATCCAAGGAGGAGCAATATATCCTATGGCCAAGCTTTAAACATATCCCAAAATGTCGAGTAGTAGTTTTCTATAGATAGAACGTGTGCAATGCAAAACAAAGCTACAATAAAAGTTGCACATACTAGAGAACATGGCAAAATAAATGTGAGCGATATATCCTATGGCCACCATATATTGTTTACTTGAAAGGCGCGAACTGAAATTACAGATTTCTTATATTCTGATAATGATAAATCCGCTATTTCCTCCAACCCTATTCCCTGCAACAATTTTCCTTCGTAGCTCTTAACTTCGACTTTGCTGGCCAACGTATCATAGGCTAAAGAACAGCCACTCTCGTTTACGGCAAATTCCCTAATGAACGGATTGCAGGCACTGTGAAATGTTGTTGACCATTTCTCTCCTTCTGCTTCTTCATCCGCGTTAAGTGTCCATATATCATTGCAAGCTACCACTATATGTTCTTCACAGCCACTAACTTTAGCAATAAGTTGCACTGGCACGCCACGTGGCAATAGCAGTTGAGCTTCAAAGCTCAATGGCCCTTCTATTGTGTTCCATTGTCCCTGATCCCCATCAAAAGTAACTAAGCTGAAACGTTGCCCATCATGTACACCATTTAACCAGTAGAATTTTCCATTTGAATATACTCCCTCTCCTCTAGGCCGAATTAGATTGCCCGCAGGGATGTTCAATAGAGTCCATTCATTAGTCTTGGAATCGTACATCTCAACCACTGTATCATTGTCTACTGTAGAATTTCTTCCCATGATGAGAGTACAGCATGCAGTGCACAGATCGAAAGCTAGACAAACGAAATCGAATCTTCGGTGCATATGTACAGGTAGCGCAGGCAGTTCTATCCAGGTTTTGGTCACAGGATTGCATATGTAAATTCCATGTATTCCACTGCAACAAAGTAAGCTCTTGCATCCGGTCACGAAATCAACAGGGCTTGGAAGAAAATCAAGATACAGACTGTGAAATTTGTAGCTACTCTCTGTGCTAATCCATAGATTTCTAAGTAAACTAGAAGATGGGATTGTTTGAACAAGAAGAAAGGCAGCAGCTGTAGAAACCTCTAAGGTGGACACCAGCCGTCCGAACTCTAACGAACTAAATATTTCATTCCACCTTTTGCAAACCGCACGAAACCTCATGATGCTTTTCATGGGTAATCTTGCCAAAATTTGGAGCAACAAACCTTCATTTAAATTTTCCACTGTCTCTTCCGCCATTTTCATCTTGCTACTCCCTTCCATTTTCGTCAAGGCTACAAGCATTGCACTTACAGTTATTCACAATAGCATCGATGCGATGACTCCTATATATAAGTGAGTCTGCCAAGAAAAACTCCTGTAGAAAATAATTAACTCCACCATATTATTCATTTCATTTCGGACCTGCGTTATTGTAGTACTTTCTGCTTTGAACCAAGATTGTGTGTACTTACACTAATTTAAAAAAGAAGAAGTTAAAGCTGTACTTTGACAGCCATATGAGTAGGTGTTATTTATAAACTCTCACCAACCAAATCTAAATCCAATTTAACAGATCGACAAATTAAATTCTCATTCAGCAATCATTCTGCGAACTGGTTATGATTTGAAGTGAAATCTGGTGCAAAAAATAATTAACTCAACTAGCTATACATGCTCTAATATTCATTTCATTTGGGACAATGCGTTTTTGTACTTTCTGCTTTAAACCAAGATTGTGTGTACTTCCACTAATTAAAAATGCAGTTAAAATTGTACTTTAACTGAGAAGTAGGCCAAGTAGGTGTTATTTGCAAACTTACAGAAAGTATCACGAAGCAAATCCAATTTATGTAAAACAGATAGACAAATTAAATTCTCGTTCAGTAATCATTCAACTCACTGGTTACAAATTACAATGACATCAGGCCTGGATTTCAAAGCGTATTTGACAGATACTCGAAATTTTTCGATGTCAGCTTCTATGTACAGCTACCACTCAAAATGATGTCTAATCTCAAATTGAAACCGTCAAAATCTCTGGTAGGCTAAATCCTTTCCAGGATTTTTATGAATTCTAAGTAACTATGAATACCTGCAGTCATTACAAGCTGCTATAAACTTTTGCGTGTTTCGCCCTTCGAGCAAAGACGATGGATTTCAATGCTTCAATCTCTCGAATATCATACCTGTCAACTAATATTTGTGTAACTGCTTTAACTTTAATGTTCCTTAACCCTACATAACCAAGGCATTGGGCATCCGATCGTTTGCTGAGGTGTGACATTTTTTTCATCCGGCAAAATTGACTCTGCAGTCCGTGTACCTTTTCCATTTATTTAAATAGTAAAATAGTTCATATTTTTTTATAGTTTATAATTTATGATAAGAATAAATTTAATATTTATATTACTGAAATTTCTAATTATTCAAAATCAAACATCTAAAAATTGTATAAGGAGCATGCCAATTATTTATTTAATTATTCAAAATCAAATATCTTAAAATTGTATAAGAGATTAAACATCTCAGGAGGATGCCAATTATCTATTTAATTATTCATTTTAATGATCTCATGATTATAACCTTAACTAGAGAAACATAATTTACTAAATTGCAATAAGAAAATTAAAAACATAAAAACTAGTAAAAAAATTAAAAACATAAAAATATGAGAATATCAAAAAAATAAATTGAAAATCCCCATCCAAGAGGAATGACCTTTGTTAGAGTTCCATTGTGAGATAAATCAAAACCAGTAAGCTTATTTAGTGATCATATTTGTTGTGTTGCAAAGCTTATCCTCTTGTTATTGCTATTGAAATAAATATAAATATATATATTTCAAATTAAATAAGAAATTATTAATATTAAAATTAAATATTAATATTTTTTTAATGTTACTTAGTATTAATATTAGTAATAAATACAAATGTTAATACGAATTGGAGACTGGAGATTCTTAACATTGGGCAAATATGAATTGGAGATTGGAGATTCTTTTCGTTATTGGAAAATGTAAGCAACAACAAATATGACTGGGTTTTTCTAAAACATATCTATGATATAATGTAGTCTAAATTTTACATTTACAATAGCCTTGATAGGGTTTGGCGAAGGGCCGATCTTCTATTTGGTGGCACTTCACCCCCTCAGAATGGAGTGTTTTATAAAAGTAAATGGTTTTGGATCTATCTAGACATAGAGTATGAATATTATCAACGATATGGGTATACAATCTACTGGTTTGATGTAATAAAAAATGAATGTGTTTTTTCATTTGTTCCAATCACTCACATACGGTGTATGTCATTAGCAATATGCAAGAATGATGGCTCCACTTCTATATGGACAACTGGAGAAATAGATAATTCCCAATTTGGCAACCCATGTGTTGAATGAAGAATTGACTACTTTGAGGATGATTGGGGAATCAGATGGAAGTTGTTGGAAGAAATTTCTACATATATAAATAGAAAATGTCCTGGCTATCTTCCATTTCGAATAGTCAAAGGTGTGGTTATTATGTGCAATTGTAGTGAAGTTCATTTCCTATTATATGACATGATGTCTCACCTCTGATTTCCAAAAGATATTGATAATTCAACTAATCAACAAATGTATGGGTTTCGGTCTCCAACACTGCAAGAGTGCAACAATTTGATCGAGTCTGGAAATGTTTTTGCAATTTCTCCCCGTATGGATTCTATTGATAAGATTCCACCATTAGATATGGACATGGAGTCTTAGGCTATTAGTCATGTTAGGATTTCTTATATATTTTTTCATTTTATATTCTCTCTGTGGTTGTGGAAAACATTTCCATTTTTTTTACTTTACACACTTTTGGATATGTATGCTAAGACTTTAAAATTACAATTATATGCATACTTACATGGCTCCTGCTGGGATTTCTTCTATATGTGTATGTATCAGATTTTGGATATTGAATCCCATTGCAATTTTCTCAAAAATATTTCTTTTTGCTTTCCCTTTAGTTCTCTTAATTGCATTTGAATGTGTTTGGATGCTATCCATTTTTCTTTTCTTTTTTATAATTAAAAATACCGTGACTTATTTTATACATGGTCTTTGCATTAGTTTTTTCTCATTGGTTCTCAAACAATGTTATATCTTTAGGTGCATTTTAGTATTTACATTTATATTTTGATGGTATATAGTTCCAAATATTTAGATATATTTCCAATTCACATAATTCTTATAGTATTTTGTTCCAGTTACATGGGTTTCCCATTACAATTATAAAATGAGACATGAAATTTTAGCCTTTTTTGTTTTAGCCATTTGGAAAAATCCATTTTTCTTTTTAGCCATTTACATTTTCATAACTTTATATGGTTGGGAAAAGAACATATACGCTTTTAATGTTTTTATATGGTTGGAATAAAAAACTTGTTCCTTTTTCATTTTTTTGTGTTTATTTATATTGGATATATTATATGTTCCATGTTTATGGTTCCATAATAAATATTTTATTATTCATTGTAGACATGTCATCTGAAGGCATGAGCAAGTCTACTAGAAAACAAAATCTGTCAACAGCATCGCGTGACAAGTCTAATGAAAGTTGTCATTTACGGTATCAACAAAATAAGGACATAATAAATGAGCCTAAGAGAGATATAATCACAAAAGAACGAGTGAAACCACTCTTCAAAATAATTTTTTGATTTCTCGTAAGTATCGCACTATGGATGATATCATTGAAAGAACATTTCTTCTTAATAGTTCATTCCGAGATTATGCTCCTTGTTAGCATAATTTTGTTGTTCGATGCTCTCCTGAAAATATTCATAATGTTGGGAAAACATCTTGCAATAAGGGAAAACATCATATCGATAACATGGATGCAAATGTTCACCCTAACCCTATCTTGCATTTTTGTACTTTCTACTTTAAACCAAGATTGTGTGTACTTCCACTAATTAAAAATGCAGTTAAAATTGTACTTTAACTGAGAAGTAGGCCAACTAGGTGTTATTTGCAAATCCAATTTATGTAAAACAGATAGACTCTATTAAATTAATTTTGATGAAGAAGACTAAAATTATCTGAGGATGAAATTCTACAGACCATTACCTTTAAAACCTTGGGGGTAATATGCTGTGGAATGACCTAAGGTAATATGGTATTTATGGCAGAAAGCAATCATATTTTTAGATTTGAAAGCAGCAACATTGTCTATGATAATTTTGTGTGGGCATCCAAATCTAGACAAAATATTACTTTCAATGAATGAGATAATAACTGAGTCTGTAGCTTGCCTAGTGGGAATTGCTTCAATCCACTTAGTAAAGTAATCAGTAGTATTTAGAATCCATTTATGTTGACATGAGGATGGAGGATGAATTTCACCTATGAAGTTTAAACCCCATAAATGAAATGGTTTTTCTGTGGATATTGGTTTCAGAGGTAATGGAAAAAGTTTCTTTTTACCTTCAAAAATCTCACACTTATGACAAGAGGTAACAAACTTTTTAACATTTGAAAATAAGGATGGCCAATAAAAACCAGCTCTTAGTATTTTATTAGCTGTGCTCTTCCAGTATAGATTTCCACCACAGTCACCTGCATGAAACCCTTCAAGGATTTTTTCAGCTTCAGATTTCAATAAACAATTAAGTAAAATTCCAGTACTTTCTCTCCAATATAGTGCATTATTTAAGATACGAAATTTCATTGCTTTTTCCTGGATAAATCTTGCCTTGGTTTTGGTAAGTCTAGGAGGAGCTTGTAAGTTTGTAAGTACAAAGATTATGTCAGAGTACCAAGGTGAGTCTTGATAGGCTTCATTGATTGATGGAGTCACCATCTCCTCCTGTTCATCTACTTGTGCAATGAAATTAATGTCTAAGGCATTGCAATTAGATTCAGCCATCAGTCTGGCTAAACCTTGTCCCTTGATGAGTTTAGTTGGTTTAATTTCCAGATCATATTCAAGGATTGTGGCTATCCATTTTCCTCTTTTTCTATCTGGTCCATCTTGAGTCAAAATTTCTTTAAATACTGCATTAGGGACATATGCAATTATATGTGAATGAAGTATATACACTCTGAAATATTTTATAGCTTTAACTAGAGCCAAAGCCTGCTTTTCTATTATGTTGTATTTCAGTGGTGCATCTCTGAGAGCTTTACTAAAAAATGCAATGGGCTGTTCAAAGCCTTGATCATTCTTCTGTAGAAGAACTGCAATTATGGTGTGTTCGGATGCAAAGGAAAATATTATAAAATCTTTTATGTAATCTGAACTGATAAGGATTGGTGCTTTAGTTAAGGCCTATTTGATAGAGTCAAAAGATTGTTTGGCCTTTATTGTCCATTTAATTGAGGATTCCTTCTTAAGCATGTTATTAAGATCTTTTATAATCTCAGCTAGATTTGAGATGAATCTTCTTAGAAAATTGATCTTTCCAAAGAATGCTTGGAGTTCTTTAATGTTCCTTGGTGGTTGAATGTTTAGGATTGCTTCGATTCTAACAGGGTCATTTTTGATGCCTTCTTTTGAAATGATATGACCTAGAAATTTGCCTTCTTCTAGTCCAAAAATAGACTTTTTCGGATTAAGAGAGATACCATATTTTCTGCATTTGATGAAAAATTGTCTCAGATGATCCAAGTGATTATTATTTGTTTTAGAAAACACAGTAATATCATCCAAATAAATGACTAAAAACTCATGGATTTCCTTGGCAAAGGCAATATCCATGGCCCTTTGAAATGTAGCTCCTGCATTTTTTAACCCAAAAGGCATTTTCACATACATGAAAGTGCCCCATGGAGTAGTAAATGCAGTTTTGGTTTGGTCATCTTTGTGAACTAGAATCTGATTGTAACCAGAGAAACCATCTAATAAAGAGAATCTAGAAGAACCTGCTACCCTCTGTAAAATATGGTCCATTTTTGGCAAGGGGTAGTTATCCTTCAAGGATGCTTTATTAAGATTCCTAAAGTCTATGCATAGTCTAATTTCTCCTGTCTTTTTTCTGGTTGGCACTAAATTAGATATCCAAATGTAAAATTGAATGTGCAATTATCTTAGCATCAAAAATTTCTTGATTTCTTCAACTAATGGTAATAAAACCTAATTAATCCTTCTGGAGCTTTTGTTTTTTTCTACAAAGAAATTCGTAATTTTATTTATGAGTAAACAAAATTACATGTTACATGAGCTAGTAAACGTCCAAAGACGTACAAATTGCCGCAGATAAAAAATGCAAAGAAAAACAATTAGGATTTTCTCCCTTTTTTCTTTTCAACCTTACGCCAAGCACCTTGTGTTGGCGTGGTCTCGATAAGGACAAGCTGATTTTCTTCCGCTTGTGCTCCATTGTCTTTATCAGAGTCTAATGTGTCTGAAGTATGTGTTCTTTTGTAACCCCCACTGTCTGGTGCTCCCGGAACCATATCATGCTGAGTATTTGTGGTGGTGTCAAGTGGATCTTGCATTTCCTGTTCTTGTGTGCCCAAGGAGGTATCTGTTTGCTGATTCTCATGTGGTGAGGGTTCCTCTTCTTCGTCCTGTTGTTCTGGCTCCTCAGAGGGAAATTGCCATCCTTTAGCAGCTTTTCCTAGTTTCTTCTTTTTTCTGTTGTCCCTTTTTGCTGCCGGGCATGAGTTTTGTAAGTGTCCTGTGCACCTGCATATCAGGCATCTGAAGGCGGTGTTCTCATAGTCTAGATGCTGAGTCCATCTCTCTTGTTTATTATTCAGCATAATGCACTCTGGGAGTCCTTTGCTCAAGTCAACCTCCACACAGATTCGTGCAAAGGTGAAGATGCGCTCCTCCAGGCGTTGAGTGTCTGTTTTAATGTATCTGCCAAGGGTGTTTCCAATGCAGCCAAGTACATTTTCATTCCAAAAATGTAGCGGGAGGTTGTAGAGCCTAACCCAGACTGACATTCTAGTAACCTCCATGGTGTTGGCATCAAAATGGGGAAACCATGGTGTGATGAAGAGTCCCGTGGAGCCCCAGAACCATGGTCCCTGGCTAAGGATGGAATCCCTGGCCTCAGTAGATGAAAATTTGACAATGAAGAACCCCTTGGAACATAGGTGTATTTCGCATTCCATGGTCCAGTTTGTGAAAATCCAATGGAACAGCTCCATTGGTTTGGGCCAGAAACAGTTGAATCTGCCTATTATTGCTTGGGATTCGTAGGCATTTCTATGCTCATCAATATCTAGACTGTCTATGTTTATTTCAGGCACATTGTCCTGCAGTTCCACAATGTATGGCTTGGGAGAGCTTTTTGCAGGGGCAGTAGGTGCTGCAGTTTTGTTTTTGTCCCCCTGTAATACATTTCTGTATGTACCTTTTGTGTTCACTGTTTTGGATGCACTTGCACCCATGGGGGTTCCATATGCTCTGTTTTGGCCCATCATTCCACCTCTCAATCTGAGGTTAAGGCAAATAGAAGACCCAGTAGTAATGGCATAATCTTTCAGAGTGCAGGTGTCATCTAAAGCTTTTCCCCCAAAAATTAATGACTGTAAATGGAATGGGTACCCCGCAACAGCCTGGATTTTTTCCTTCAGATAAAGAATCGAGTCTGTGTGCCGAATCCATAAAATGATACTATTTCCAATGGGAAGCTTAATGAATATTTGGTATGGGACAGAGCCTACCTGAAGATCAATATTGTGGGTATGCAGACAAACCTTGGGTACATTCAAGGTGGGTGCGCAAACCAGTGTTCGGTCTTTTGCATTGTAAATGGTTTCGGCTGCTGGCTTATCCTGGATCCCCTGCATCTGTGGCGGCCAAGCAAGTTCTCGTAACCCTAAAAATAAAATGAATGCCGGCGGGAGGGAAATGCACCCACGAAACCCCTCAAAGCTCGCGCCAGTACCAAGATTTCGGACATACAATAAAAGGGTTCCATCTAGCAAGTTCGAAACCCAGTGCGAGCGCCCAGACCGCCAGTCAGTGTAGCAGGGGGTCCCAAAAAACCACCCCACCATCTCCAGGCTGCCCAAATGATTAAACTGGTTCCCACACCCCACAGAGACATCTCCACAAGGGACAGCAGAGAACCCCCAGTGATCGATTCTATGGCAGCACCCCCCGAACAGCGAGATCCGACTAGCGGCGGTAGCAATGGAAGCAAGAAAACCTAGGTCAACAGAAAAATCGCCCGCGCACTCCATCTCCATCCTTCGGTGACCTTCTCCGAGCTTCATGAAAAGGTTTTTGATTTTCTTTTAAAGGAATTTTATGTTGAATAATGTCTGTGTCATAAGTTTTTAAGTCCTCATAGCTCCATGCAAAGACATCTTGAAATTCTTTTAAAATTTCAATGTATTTATCCTTTTCATCTGATGGTAAGGATTTGGATAGTTTGATTATTCTTGGTTTATCATCTGTCCCTAGGTTATACTCTTCTATGTCAGATTTAACTGGCTCCATTTTTGGCCTTATGGGCACATCATTAGAGTCAAATAAATCTTCTAGAGGAGTTAAACCTCTGGGTAAAATGTTATTCTTTAAATCAATCAAATCTATTTCTTCTTCAATCAATTCCTCTATTTCTATTTTTTCCATTTCATCAATGTCACTTTGAGTAAAAATAGTAGGCTTTTCAAACTTATGTACATCTAAATTATCTAATTCATCTATTTGACAGAAATTTAAATCTATATCACAAGGTGCATCTATGTTACAGTTGTTATCGATTTGACAGTTTTGAAATTCATGTTCATTACTCAAAAAGTGATAAATTTTCTCATCCTATGAAAAAATTTGCCAATATGTCACATTATCAGGAACAATAGGCCTATATTTAATCTCAGCAGCGTATTTCTGTAATGGTGAAAAAGGAATTTTACAACTGCTAGCAAAAGTAGCTAAACAATGGGCCTGTATGTTCTGATCTCGAGGGATGACAGCAAAATTACCTTCTAAAATTTCTTCAAGTAGTTCCAATATTGTTTCTCTGTATCTTGCAAGTCTATGGTTATGAACTGAATATTCAACGTTGATTTGTTTTATAACTAGTTCAGAATCACCCAAAACCATTATTCTTTTTCCTCCCTTTTTTCTTATAATTTGCAGGCCTAAGATTAAAGCTTCGTATTCAACCATGTTATTGGTGCATTTGAAGTTTAATCTAAAAGCATGCCCTTCAGAATGACCTGTTTCAACGTTTGTGATCCAAACACCAGCTCCAGCTCCAAATTTATTAACAGATCCATCAAAATCTAGATGCCACAAAGCTTCATGACCAATATAATCATCCATGATTTTAAGTATTTTATCAGTGAGTTCAGTTGGATTTTCATTTTGATCAGAGTTACTAAGAATAAAAGAATCAATCTCAGTGGGGGTGGAATAAATTGGATAATTTGTAGGACTGTCTGCACTACTGATCATGTATTCCATCAAAGTTTCTCTATAAAGCTTCTTAGGTTGCCCAAATACAGAGATAGTAGCATAACTCATATCCAATTGTAGAGATCCCTGCAACTTTGCTCCCCATGAGTGAGAAAGAAGCATGCCATACTTTTGCGGGATGTCAGCTACTACAACATCCATGATCATACTCTTACTAGGATACTGGACTAGGTTAACACATAGATCTTTAATCAAACCAATACATTGAACCTTGGATGAATCAAATGAGAACAGGTCCTTATAAGGTCTGGTTATGTCTAGATTAAGATTTTACATTATAGCTTTTGGCATTAAATTGTGGGACGCTCCAGTATCTAGCATAGAATTATGTAATATTTGGTCATGTATAGTGAGACTTAAATAAAATGGGGGTACTGAACCATCTGAATTCTTTCCATCAACATTAGGACCAAAAATTAGTTCAGGCCTATCTTCATTCATGTTAACTGTATCTTCATTCTCATTCACATTCAATATATCAGAAATCATTGATCTATATAAATCATTTTTAGCTAGTTCTGTTAAGGGAACATCTATTTTCAATTTGGATATTTCAGACTACATATTAAATGTTGCTTAAGATCTAATGGTTTGAATCACTTCTTCCTTGGGAACTGTTGTTTGTGAGGACTTTTCTTGAGTTTCTACATTTTTACCTTTGTTATGCACTCTTCTCTTGTCTTTTGTCTGAGTTTCTTGGTTCTTGCTATCTTTAGTCATATTTTCAAGAATGATTTGAGGATTAACAATATTTTTATCAGATTTAGGATTCTCAACAGAGGGTTTGGGATCTGATATTTTAATATCAGTAGGATTCTTTCTTGGCTCAATTATTTTTGTTGAATTGGTGGCTTTGAGATATTTATCTTTGGAAACATATTTGGAAGATTGAGCCACCTCGTCAGTAATATCTACAATTTTTGGGCCTTGCTGCTTTTTAGGACTAGTTGGATTTGAACTTTGTTTGCTACCTCTGGGAAGAATTTGCAAGAATTTTGATTTAGAAGTATCAGACTTCTTTTTGTTTTGTTCTTATTGTTTTGGAGCATTACTCTTTATAGCAGGATCAATGTTTTTCTTGCTCCTAAGGTTATATTGACTATGAATTTCATTTATTGCAAAATCATAACCTTGTTTATAATCATAGGATTCTCCAGATTCTACTTTGATCTGTTGAAGTTCAAAGAGTTCCTGGTCCTCCTGAGTGAGGAAAATGGTATTTTTCTCATCGATTCCCATAACAATGTTTATGTCTTCCTCTTCATCAACATTTTTTTGTGAACTTTCTGCAAAGTTTTCTTGAAATGGGGTTCTTATATTCTGATCAGGGGAAGGTTCCTTACCTTTCCCGGGGTTGGTGTTTTTTTTGTAATTGGGATTCCAGATCTGGGATTGATTTTCCCATTGTGGTTTCTTTTCAATTTGATCTAGTCTATCAACTACTTTTTTTAGTGCATTAGTAATGAAATCAAATTTATTATCCAAATCAGATGCTTCCTCTTTAATAGTAACCTTTCTTTAATTTCTCATTCTTGCCTTCTTTGCAAGTATGTTTATTTTTACACCTATAGCGTTTTGTTGCATTTTCTCTAAAGTATTTGCATCCCCTTCCCTAAGTTGGTAAGCCATGTCAACGTCAAAACAGTCAGGGAATTTTAGTAGCACGAAATATGGGGTAGGTTTAAGGTCTGCAGGAATGGCATTGTATACGATGTTATATCTTGTGCAGAAGTCTTGGATAGTTTCATTTGGGGCTCTTTTGATAGCATCAAATTCAGATAATATTTGCATAGGGTTCTTCTTTTTCTCCCATTTATTAAGGAAGGCTCTATGGAATGCAGCTAGATCTGCTATGCTACCAGGTGCTAAAGCTTTAAACCAAGTTTTCACCTCTCCAATTAAGCTCTGAGCAAATAATCTCATTTGGACATCAGACTCATCTATCTCATAGACTTCCCAGAAATCATTCATTCTACTTACGTGTTGCTGTGCAGTAATCTGTGAAAGATTATCAAACAGTGGAATATCTTTTTGATAGTTCTGGGGCATGTCATGGAGATTCAGAGGTAAGACCAAGGGAGCATATCGGGCTGCCATTGCTTGAATTTTAGCTTGGCTGGGAGGTACAATTGTGGTAGAAGGGATAGTATTGGTTACTACAATGGAAGTACTTGAAGAGCTTAGTAATGGGGATGAAACAGAAATAGTATGGCTAATGGTAGTTGTAATGGGTTTGGTAAATGATGGGTATACTACTTTGGGTTGCAAAGGCAGCTCAGGGATGAATGGATCGGTTGATGAACTAGCAGTGGATTGTGGATATGATGAGTATATGGTTCATTGGGGCAGAGGCAACTCAGGGCTTATGGGCTCTTGAGGTAAACTGACAACAGAATCAGTAAATGATGTGGCAGCATACAAAGTTGAATCTGATGCTGGAAATACTGTTGTGTATAGTTCAGAAACTGAGGGTTTAAATTTAGATAAAAATTTAGCTAACTTAACAGCTTCTTCAATGTCTTTGATTTTTGTGACACTTACCCTTTTAACTGGACTTTTACTTTCAGTTTGATCTGATTTAATAGGAACAGAAATAATTTTATGTTTTCAACTTACATAAGAAGAAAAAACTGGATCTAAAATAATTTCTTTTAAATCCGATTCAGATTTTGTTCTAAATAAAGATTTCTCAAACTTTAAGTCAAAATCAATGTCTGATAAGCTTACCAATTCTTTGGTAAAGAATCAGCTCTTGTCAGAGGTATTTCAGTTTCAGGACTATCACTTTGTTTTTTCTTCTTTTTTCCTATCTGGCCAGGATCATCTACTATCTCTGGAGGATTAGGATCAGGGTTGGATCTAGTGGAGTAGATTTTATTGGGAGCCAGATTTTTTATTGGGTAAAATACCCACAACCTTTAAACTCAATCTTAAAGTAGAAAAGATATAATTAAAAATATTCCTTCAAGACTAAACTCAAAACTCGAGAGTGGTTATTTGCCCAGTATGGTCGCCAGTATTTTATCACCCTAGTAATTATTAGGTTGTGGGATGGAGATTTTTTTAGTTAAGAACACCAGGGATAGCCAAGAACTGCTTTGGGAATTCAGGATCTAGCCTTCCTGAGCTCTGGAGAGGGATCTCTCCTTAAAATTTAGGTTTGTTTTGGTAAAGGGTTTTAGGCTAGCTATGACTGGACAGTAGGACTTGTTTTGAAATATTGGTGGGAATAAAGAAATTTCGAGGTAAAACAGAAGGATCTACCAGATCATTGGGCAATGGAGTCAACTCTCTAGGCAGGCAGAACTAAGAGAAAAAGGCTTAGATATGCAAATGTGCTAAGGGAAAGATAGGTGACCTTCTAAGGCTTTGTA
Source organism: Pinus albicaulis (assembly GCA_034641835.2). Lineage (NCBI taxonomy): Eukaryota > Viridiplantae > Streptophyta > Pinopsida > Pinales > Pinaceae > Pinus > Pinus albicaulis. The sequence goes on from CM076576.1 coordinate 767,778,951, forward strand.
TAGGCTTGATTTGATGGAGTGGGTGGGATCTTAGTAAAAGGGCACTTAAGAATCCTTAAGCTACAGATAAGAAGACTGAAGAAGGGGATCAAACTGGGACCTAGAACAATTAAGAATTCTATGGTCCGGTTATCAAGTAGAAAACATTAAAATGCCAACAAGTTTAAACGGGGAGCTTATTATCACTAATCATGTTTAATTACTCCTTAATTGATCATTAAAGAATAGAAACACATAATATGAATGAATGTAAACTTTGAAAGAAATACATTGAAAACAGGAAAAACGAGACTTATCTTGTCACCACGAGAATCCGTATGCTATGATGTCTCTAATCTTATTTTCGGTCTGCTGCTTCGTTACTTGACTCACCAACTTTAATATATCCAGCAAAAGACTATAGTTGTCTTGAGAAATTTTATTCCACACTGAATACTTCGGATTATGAAGTATTTATACAAAACACTGTTTACAAAATATCCCAGAAATTGAGATAATGTTTTAATTAAAAATAGGAAAGAAAACATAATAAGAGGGACAGCCGCAAAACATTTTGCAAGCTGTTCAAGCTGTTCCCTTTTTAAGCAAAAATAGAACTGATTATTCTAATTTAAACTGTTTGTTGATGTGCTGTGAGCTTTGCTGGCCTTAGGTGCATCTTATTGTGGAAAGTGGTTGAAGAACTTTCCTTCCCATAACTTTTAACGCTGATACTCTTTATTCATCTAATCTGAGTTGTCTTACTATGGTAATTAGAAAGTAACCAACAATAACTTTATTTTCACTGATACTCTTTCACCTACTGATACACTTTAACCCTGTATTTTTTACCTTTTAGGTAACAGTAAAAGATGAATTTCAAAGTAATTTTCCTGTTTATTATCCATCAAATTCACAACAGATCTGTGAATTCTTGCCATTTTTCAACAAAGGGGATCTTCATAGTTTTCAATTTCCTGTAGCTTTCATCTATTTCTGTATACTTGGAAAAGTTAGGCTTAATAGTGAACATATGTTTGACCTCATTATCCAAAAAGAACAAATTTTCAAAATACTTAAGAAGTATTTTGCCAGTTGGTGATCCTTGTGGTAGAGATTGTTTGGCTTGCTCTTTTGCATGAGTTCTGATTTTTAAATTATAATCTTTCTGAGGCATTAGCCTGTCATTCAATGAATGAATCTCTGGTAAACCTGCTTCTGATAATATCTTTTATTTGGCCCAAAATATTGAGATAGCCAAATTCATGTCTTTACACCTGTCTTCTAAGTTACTCATCATGTTTCTTTTATTTAGGACTTTCTTGATTTGGAGGATGGTCTCTGTCCTATCAGTAATTTTTAACTCTTCCAACTCTTCCCTGTTTTTGCTATTAAAAAAGGCTATGAGTTGAAGTGCTTGAGCTGGCTTATTCTCAATCTCTCTTTTAGTTTTGTCGATTTTTGCACTGGCAACCTGTAGTAACTCCTTTTGCTCTTAAATTATTTGAATTGAAGGCCATTGAGAGTGAATGCCTTCAATGAAATTTTTCCATAAATGATTTTTAATATATGCCACTTTATTAGTAAGATTCACCTGTGCTTGTAGAATTCTAACCTGTTCTTGCATTCTGTTTGCCTTCTGTTCATGCCCTTTAGATGTAATTAAGGCATCTCTTTTGGAAGATTCTACATTTTTAAGTATGCCTTTCAAATTAAGTATTTCTTTCTCCTTTATTGAAATGTCTTCCATGGATTTAATTATGGCAGCTTTGTCCTGTATTGTATCAATCTGTGAAGTTGAGGAAGAAGAAGCAGATATTTTGTGAGAAGTTATTGGCACTGCAGTGGCCATTACTCCCTGTTGAGCCAAATGTTCTGCTAATGTGGATGGAACAACAGTACTTACAGTAGGGATTACTCTAGGAATGTGAACCTATTGATTTTTATTTAGACCTCCATCTTCTCTTATGGAAGCTTCCAATTGACTTTCCATATCTTTTATTTGAGCAGTCATCTCATGAACAAGTTGTTTGAGTTCATCAATTTCAATTTTTTGCTGAAGAATCTCCTTTGCTTGAGGATTTTCATTTTGGGGAAACTTTAGCTGCTTTCTTAGGGCAGCTATATCCTCATTTTTCTGTTTAACCAAAGTTTTTGCAATCTCCATATTAGCAGGATCAGCTCCTGCTTCAATCACCAAATCTTCTAGTGCTTTGATCCTCAAATTATTGGCATATAGTGAGGCCTTGTCCAATTTCATTTGATTCTGGAGGTTGAGCACTGTTTTCTCAAGTCTAATAGATTTCATAGTTTTACTGACAATTTTAGAATATAGCATTTCAGTATTGCTCCTATGAAATTCAATTTGATCCAATTCATGAATGGCATCTGAATCAACTTCAAAATCTGTATTGGAATAATCTGCTACTGATTGTGGATCAGTGACTGCAGGCTTCAAGAATGACATTAATAATTTATTAGATGAATAATCAAATGCTGAAAGAAGTCTGTCTTTGTTTCCAGGCTTTTCCTTAAGGAATCTAAAATATGCTTGAGTCTTGATTTCTTCATTCTTCTCTTTAATCTATCTGAATCTGATCTGAATTTGAACTCTATGTGGTTAGTTTCCTTAGAGGAAGAAGGCATATCAACGGTTGTTTGTTTCTCCCCCGTGACTGTATCCTTTTGTTGTGTTCCAATTTTGACATTTTGAAGATCTTTAAGTGTTTCAGTCACTATTCTTCTAGCTTCATCATCAGTTTCATTATCTTCAATATTGACATCTTTATTCCTTTCTTCATCTGTCAATTTAATTTTCTTGCTGTAAGGGATTCTAAATATTTTGTCCTGAATAGTTTCAACTATGAAACTATCTTCTTCTCTGCTCCTTTTAAGTGCATTTTCAGTTTCATTGCTCACTGTAGTAACCTGTGTCTTTTCAACCTGTTTACCCTTTCCATTTTTCCTCTGCATTTCCAGTGAATCATCATCCACTAGAGTGTTGGGATTCCATTCATTTTTGTTAGCATACTTTTCAATATGGGGCTTGGAGTCATGCAAGAAGACAGGTTACGTGCATTTCACTCTTAGTGTGCTTAAAACACCTTGTGGATCATAATTCCACATGAAACTACATGGAAATTTGTACTCTTTCAACTTCACATTGATTTCATTGATTGCTTCTCTATTATTTATAATAAATGGCCTAATTTGATTCTTCAATTTAAACTGGGTATTTTTCCTAGAAGCTATGAAATTAATTTCATCAGCATTCAATAGTTGTCTCAAATATTCCAATGCAAATATCCTTGTGGTAAAAAATATTGGTAGTTTATATGGGGCCAGGAGTGCACCATATACTCTAATTTCTGTATAGATTTTATATAAATACCAGTCCCCTGTTCTACAGCTCTTAGACAGCTGTATAATTCTCTTTTTATCTTCATTGATCCTAGGGATTTTCTCTTTTTCCAAAAGATTCATAGCAGGGGCTATAAACAGATCATTGAAATCTGCAAAGCTATATTCTCTACTCCATTTTCTTAAAATATATGACCAAAAAATTACTGAAAGAACCTTTCTTTCTGCATCCACTTTCTGACATTCAATGAGAAACTTATCTGCTTGATAATATAGGAAGAGGTGAAGTAAATATGAAGTGTATCTGAAAACTCCTTCTTCTGATAATCTTGATAACTGATAATGCATGTTTTCAGCAATGAATTTAGCAAAATTGTATACTATGGAAGGATATTGACTAGGGCTAAGAGTTGAAAAAAAACCTAAGATGGCTAAATCAGTGAATTCATCACTGGTGTATCCTAAAATGAATGACAACATTGAGACTATTTTCCTGGTTTCATCTGGAAAGTCAAAGGTATAAAAACGAGGATTAAGTTTGGGAATATCCACTTGTTTATGACAAAAGGTCTAGAATACTTTGAATTTAGAAGCGAATTCAAGTTCTAGGTAATTTTGAGTCAACTCTTCTATGGATAATGAAACAACATTTGGGTCAGGACTTAGTTGCAACATGGAATTTATTGACTCTTCAGTGATGTAAAATAGGATCTCTTTCTCTTTGTTCACAATGCATCTTTTCTCTGGCATATAATAAGCTTGGCATAATGTGATAAAGTCAGGAATTGAATGAGTGAGAGCGACAATATATTTTGGCAAATTGGATTCCCAAACTAGAATGTCTTTGTCACCTTTCTCCACTGGTTTGCCAAAGCATCAATTATAGACATCAAGTAGGTTAAATTATACATTAGGGTCTAGAATTCTATAATCAAGGTAAACCAAGGGACTATTCTCTGGGGAAAATACTGGAGGCTGAACTGGTCTGACCACTTCTGTAGAATCAGCCGTGAGTGCAGGGGTTGTTTGTCAAATTTGGAGGATTCAGGCTGAGGGAATTTTGCAGAGGACTTCTTTTGAGACTTTGGGCCTCCATTTTTATGGATTAATTGTTTCTTTGTCATTTTTAATCCAAACAAAGCAAGATTAAACGGTTTGCTAAGTTCTTTTATGAGAAACAAGGGTTTCTTGGTGAATTTTACTGGAAAATGGAGTTTCTGAGCAGGGTTTTGGGTAAAGCAAGGATTTTAAAGCTCAAAACATATATTAAGATCAATTTCAATAGTGAAATGGATGAGGAATTGGGAAAAAACCACTATAAATGGAAATTAGGGATTCTGGGGAAATTTTGAAAGAGTTTCCCCTGTAAAATGGACGTTTTTATGCAGTTTGATTTGTACAATTTGGGAAATTATTTGAAAATACCAGGAAATTTGAAGTTTTAGAGGGTAAGCTTGAAGAAAAGTACCTGAAAAACCAATAAAATTATGTTGAAGACATTCGCAAAAGTGCTTCAGTCTTCAATTCTGCGAAATTGGATTTTCAAAGGGCAATGCGGCACTTTGTGGTAGAAATTCAGGGTAATCGGTATCGAAGATGGCACTAGTTGGTTGAAAAATGCTTTGCAAAGTTTCTCAGGGTTCAAACAACGCAATTTCGAAGAAAAAGGGTTTATCAACATTTTCACAAGTTTAAAAGGGAAAATAGTGAAAATTCAAATGAAAACTTTAAATTTTAATGTACTAACCAATGGTGAAAACCATGGTTAAATCACATTAAAATATGGTTAAGAGAGTCGGGTTTAGGAATACCGCTAGTGGTATTCGCGCTGATGAATGTTGGTAAGTGGTATTGAGCTTTTCGAACGCGGAACAATGAGATTGTGACACGTCAACGCGCGGTGGTTTAGAAAAATCACACATTTTGCGCAGATTTGTCAAAACTTCAATTGTTTATGTTTGGAGTGCGAAAATGAATAATCGTCGTTGGATCGGGCGCTTGGGAGGGAATGGTCCAGATTAAAAGGGAAAGTGCGGGGATAAAAATGTTACCGGATTCGACGTGGGTCGTTGATCTTGGGAAATGGAAAGGAGATCGAACGATGGAAACCTTATGCGATGGGATAGGGGTAAATGCATTGAGATCTTTCGCGCAAGTGATTGACCATAGGATAAAATGGAATTCTAGGGATCGGACGGTCAGAAGTGACTCCGATGGGTTAAGTCATTTACACTATTTTTGATGGAAAATCAAGTGATTGGGAGGGTTAATCCAAGGTTTGAACTATGATTAGGGACTAGGATAAGGCATAATGTATGCGGGGGAAAGATAAGGTTAAGGTTCTAACCTTAGGTTAAGGGACTTGGGGAGGAAAATATACAAGGGAAAGGATCATTTTTATTGAAGTTTAGTTTTAATCAAACTTCGGGTGATTTTTCTGTTCAAAACACATAGAACACATGTTTTAAGCTTTTTCTTCATATATTTTATTTAAATGGTAAATTAAATCAAGAAGACTTAATTACCATAGGGGCAGAATTATATATAAGGATAGACTTTAGCCAAAGGGGTTATAAGGGGGGTTTTATTTAAGCATGTGGGAATAAATTACTTTGGCTTAAGTTATAATAAGTGGGTTTTGGGGATTTACTTATAAAAAGGAATTATATAATAGGAAAAGGTCAATTGTGGGGAATTAATACATAAGTCAAAATTAATATGACAAGGGGACAATGTATACTCAAAACACATTAATATAACTAATAAAGTGGAGATTAAAAAGCAAATTTGCATTATAATAACTTCATCACTTAGACTTAGGATAAAATATGATTTTGAGGGCTTTGTGTTTGGAAATGATGTGAGAGGTTAATCAAATGAGGATTAGAGTATCTTTAGGTAAAACTAAAGTTTTACTTAGGATTATTCAGGATAATGAATGCATAAATAGTAAATGATGTGATTAAGGGATTAATATAGACATTTCACACTTTTAACAAATCATACATAGAGCCTTGGGTTCGGTCCCAACAAAAGTCAAGGAAATGCCTTGAGCCTTTCTGACTGATAGTTTAGAATGTTTCATGACTATGGGAAGAGGAAGTTAGTTATTCTGAAGCCCATGATAAATGACATTTACATTGACACTTTTCACCTTCTTCTACCTACCCATCTTCCCATACTAACATTTTTTCTTCTTTTGTAACAAGGTTCATTTAAGCTAGCAATCTTCACAGCATATATTTTTTCTAAAAGCAAGTAAACTATCTAACTCTACACTTATTTCATTCATGAATCCAGATTAAACTATTGGATTCACTTTATTTCTCTACCTAACTACTGAATTGTTAGGATTAAACTGTATAACAACTCATTATTCTCTATCTACAACAATGGAAATTTAAAAAATGATAAGTTAAGATTGAACTGTTTAACTCATCATGGACTAATGGCATTTATTGACACTCTGCCATAGTCAAAAAGTAAAAATTAGTGGCATTTATGCTTGCTCAATTCCATGTTTTATTTATTTTTTCTTTTGGGGCATCTTATTTTTTCTAAGTCCTTTGATTATTCTTTTAGGACTTTTTACCCTCTTTTTGATTTTTTTGATTGTTTACCAAATATGTGAATACAACTTGCAGAAGGAAAAGTATGTACAAATTTACAAAATTACCAATATTCAAGTCAAAATTATGACCCCTATATTATAGGTTGCTAACATTAGCTCCACTTGGGGATGGATTTTCCTGGTGAAATGTCAAGAACTCTAAGATCAGTTGCCTTATCCATTGACCTTGGTGAATCTGTAAATGTATTCTGTGTTCTGCAACAATCATATTTATGATATGTTATACTGCAAAGCTTAGGGCCTTCTCTTCGGGCTTCAAATTTGTAGATAATATATCCAATCCAATCTACACTCTGACTATGAATATTTACAATGATAAAGTAAATGGATATAACTATCAAGTGACTTGAAATGAATAGTAATGTTTCAACATTCTTCCATTTATTGGTCCTTCTTGAACCTCTGTACCATCCAAATTCCTGATAAAAAAGGAATTGTTTCCTCTGTAACCATATATGACATAGGGTCCCTACCACAGAAAGTCAAACTTCCCATGTTTACCTTTATCCTTTCTTCTTGCATCCCATCTTAAAACTTGATATGCTATGAAAAAGTCATCTTCCTTAACTCTTTTGTCAAAAATCTTTTTGATCTTGTCTTCTAAAACTTGTGACTTTTGATAAAATTCATCTCTGGTTTGTTGAAGGTGTATGGTATCATTGATTCTTCTTTGAATGTCATTAGTTTCAACCTATGATTCCTGGATGACCTTCATGATTGGGACACCCAAGGAAGAAGGAAAAAATGCATCTATACCATAAACAATTTGATATGGTGAAGTTCCTATGGACTTTTTTGTAGTAATCCTGTCAACCCAAAGGGCATATATCAGCTTCTTGTTTCATGTCTTTTTATTATCTTGGAGTAGTTTTTTGATGATGTTAACTAAACTTTTATTAGAGGATTTAGCCAGATCATTACCTTGGGGGCAGTATGCTGTGGAATGACCTAAGGTAATATGGTATTTATGGCAGAAAGCAATCATCTTTTTAGATTTGAAAGTAGTAGTATTGTCTGTGATAATTTTTTTTGGGCATCCAAATCTAGACAAAATATTACTTTCAATGAATGAGATAATAACTGAGTCTGTAGCTTGCCTAGTGGGAATTGCTTCAATCCACTTAGTAAAGTAATCAGTAGCAGTTAGAATCCATTTGTGTTGACCTGAGGATGGAGGATGAATTTCACCTATGAAGTCTAAACCCCATAAATGAAATGGTTTTTCTGTGGATATTGGTTTCAGAGGTAACGGCAAAAGTTTCTTTTTACCTTCAAAAATATGACACTTATGACAAGAGGTAACAAAATTTTTAACATCTGAAAATAAGGATGGCCAATAAAAACCAGCTCTCAGTATTTTATCAGCTGTACTCTTCTAGTATAGATGTCCACCACAGTCACCTGCATGAAATTCTTCAAGGATATTGTCAGTTTTAGATTTCAATAAACAATTAAGTAAAATTCCAGTACTTTCTCTCCAATACAGTGCAGTATTTAAGATACAGAATTTCATTTCTTTTTGCTTGATAAATCTTGCCTTGGTTTTGGTAATTCGAGGAGGAGTTTGTAAGTTTGTAAGTACAAAGATTATGTCAGAGTACTAGGGTGAGTTTTGATAGGCTTCACTGATCGATGGAGTCGCCATCTCCTCCTGTTCATCTACTTGTGCAATGAAATTAATATCTAAGGCATTGCAATTAGATTCAGCCATCATTCTGGCTAGACCCTGTCCTTTGATGAGTTTAGTTGGTTTAATTTCCAGATCATATTCAAGGATTGTGGCTATCCACTTTCCTCTTATGCTGTCTGGTCCATCTTGAGTCAAAATGTCTTTAACTATTGCATTGGGGACATATGCAATTATATGTGAATGATGTATATACACTCTGAAATATTTTATAGCTTTAACCATAGCCAAAGCCTGTTTTTCTATTATGTTGTATTTCAGTGGTGCATCTCTGAGAGCTTTACTAAAAAATGCAATGGGTTGTTCAAAGCCTTGATCATTTTTCTGTAGAAGAACTGCAGCTATGGTGTGTTTGGATGCAAAGGAAAATATTATAAAATCTTTTGTGTAATCTGGACTGATAAGGACTGGTGCTTTAGTTAAGGCCTATTTGATAGATTCAAAAGATTGTTTTTCCTTTACTGTACATTTAATTGAGGAGTCCTTTTTAAGCATGTTATTAAGATCTTTTATAATCTCAGCCAGATTTGATATGAATCTTCTTAGAAAATTGATCTTTCCCAAGAATGCTTGGAGTTCTTTAATGTTCCTAGGTGGTTGAATGTTTAGGATTGCTTCGATTCTTGTAGGGTCAATTCTAATGCCTTCTTTTTAAATTATATGACCTACAAAATTGCCTTCTTCTAGCCCAAAAATAGACTTTTTCGGATTAAGAGATATACCATATTTTCTGCATTTAATGAAAAATTGTCTGAGATGATCCAAGTGATCATTATTTGTTTTAGAAAACACAATAATATCATCCAAATAAATGACTAAAAATTCATGGATTTCCTTGGCAAAGGCAATATCCATGGCCCTTTGAAACATAGCCCCTGCATTTTTTAACCCAAAAGGCATTTTCACATACATGAAAGTTCCCCATGGAGTAGTAAAAGCAGTTTTGGTTTGGTCATCTTTTTGAACTAGGATTTGATTGTAACCAGAGAAACCATGTAATAAAAAGATTCTGGAAGAACCTACCACCCTCTGTAAAATATGGTCCATTTTTGGCAAGGGGTAGTTATCCTTCAAGGATGCTTTATTAAGATTCCTAAAGTCTACGCATAATTTGATTTCTCCTGAATTTTTTCTGTTTGGAACTATATTAGATACCCATTCAGAAAATCCGACTGGTGCAATTATCTTAGCATAAAAAATTCTTTTGATTTTTTTTTCAACTAATGGTAACAAAACCAGATTAATCCTTCTGAGCTGCTGTTGAAAAGGTTTTTGATTTTATTTTAAAGGAATTTTATGTTGAATAATGTCTGTGTCATAATTTTTTAAGTCCTCATAGCTCCATGCAAAGACATCTTGAAATTCTTTTAAAAGTTCAATGTATTTATCATTTTCATCTGATGGTAAGGATTTGGATAGTTTGATTATTCTTGGTTTATCATCTATCCCTAGGTTATACTCTTCTGTGTCAGATTTAACTAGCTCCATTTTTGGCCTTATGGGCACATCATTAGAGTCAAATAAATATTCTAGAGGAGTTAAACCTCTGGGTAAAATGTTATTATTCAAATCAATCAAATCTATTTCATCTTCAATCAATTCCTCTATTTCTATTTTTTCCATTTCATCAATGTCACTTTGAGTAAAAATTGTAGGCTTTTCAAACTTATGTACATCTAAATTATCTAATTCATCTATTTGACAAAAATTTAAATCTATATCACAAGGTGAATCTATGTTACAGTTGTTATCGATTTGACAGTTTTGAAATTCATGTTCATTATTAAAAAAGTGATAAATTTGCTCATCCTCTGAAAAAATTGCCAATATGTCACATTATCAGGAACAATAGGCCTATATTTAATCTGAGTAGTGTATTTCTGTAATAGTGAAAAAGGAATTTTACAACTGCTAGCAAAAGTAGCTAAACAATGGGCCTGTATGTTCTGATCTCGAGGGATGACAGCACAATTACCTTCTAACAATTCTTCAAGTAGTTCCAATACTGTTTCTCTGTATCTTGCAAGTCTAAGGTTATGAACTGAATATTCAGCATTGATTTGTTTTATAACTAGTTCAGAATCACCCAAAACCATTATTTTTTTTCCTCCCTTTTTTCTTATAATTTGCAGGCCTAAGATTAAAGCTTCGTATTCAACCATGTTATTGGTGCATTTGAATTTTAATCTAAAAGCATACCCTTCAGAATGACCCGTTTCAATGTTTGTGATCCAAACACCAGCTCCAACTCCAAATTTATTAACAAATCCATCAAAATATAGATGCCACAAATCTTCATGACCAATATAATCATCCATGATTTTAAGTCTTTTATCAGTGAGTTCAGTTGGATTTTCATTTTGATCAGAGTTACTAAGAATAAAAGAATCAAGATCAGTGGAGGTGGAATAAATTGGATAATTTGTAGGTCTGTCTGCACTAATAATCATGTATTTCATCAAAGTTTCTCTATAAAGCTTCTTAGGTTGCCCAAATACAGAGATAGTAGCATAACTCATATCCAATTGTAGAGATCCCTGCAACTTTTCTCCCCATGAGCGAGAAAGAAGCATGCCATACTTTTTCGGGATGTCAGCTACTACAACGTCCATGATCATACTCTTACCAGGATACTGGACTAGGTTAACACATAGATATTTAATCAAACCAATACATTGAACCTTGGATGAATCAAATGAGAACAGACCCTTATAAGGTCTGGTTATGTCTAGATTAAGAGTTTCCATTATAGCTTTTGGCATTAAATTGTGGGAAGCTCCAGTATCTAGCATAGAATTATGTAATATTTGGTCATGTATAGTGAGACTTAAATAAAATGGGGGTACCGACCCATATGAATTCTTTCCATCAACATTGGGACCAAAAATTAGTTTAGGCCTGTCTTCATTCATGTTAATTGTATCTTCATTCTCATTCACATTCAATATATCAGAAATCATTGATCTATATAAATCATTTTTAGCTAGTTCTGTTAAGGGAACAACTATTTTCAATTTGGATATTTCATACTGCATATTAAATGTTGGCTAAGATCTAATGGTTCGAATCACTTCTTCCTTGGGAACTGTTGTTTGTGAGGACTTTTCTTGAGTTTCTAAATTTTTACCTTTTTTCTGCACTCTTCTCTTGTCTTTCGTCTGAGTTTCTTGGTTCTTGCTATCTTTAGTCATTTTTTCAAGAATCATTTGAGGATTAACAGGATTTTTATCAGATTTATGATTCTCAACAGAAGGTTTGGGATTTGATATTTTAAAATCAGTAGGATGATTTCTTGGCTCAATGATTGTTGCTGAATTGGTGGCTTTGGGAGAATTATCTTTGGAAACATCCTTGGCAGATTAAGCCACCTCGTCAGTAATATCTACAATTTTTGGGCCTTGCTGCTTTTTAGGATTGGTTGGATTTGAACTTTGTTTGCTATCTCTAGGAAGAATTTGCAAGAATTTTGATTTAGAAGTATCAGACTTCTTTTTGTTTTGTTCTTGTTGTTTTGGAGCATTACTCTTTATAGCATGATCAATGTTTTTCTTGCTCCTAAGGTTATATTGACTATGAATTTCGTTTATTGCAAAATCATAACCTTGTTTATAATCATAGGATTCTCTAGATTCTACTTTGAGCTGTTGAAGTTAAAAGAGTTCCTGGTCCTCCTAAGTGAGGAAAATGGTATTTTTCTCATCAATTCCCATAACAATGTTTATGTCTTCCTCTTCATCAACATTGTTTTGTGAACTTTCTGCAAATTTTTCTTGAAATTGGGTTCTTATATTTTGATCAGGGGAAGGTTCCTTACCTTTCCCGGGGTTGGTGTTTTTTCTATAATTGGGATTCCGAATCTGGGATTTATTTTCCCATTGTGGTTTCTTTTCAATTTGATCTAGTCTGTCAACTATTTTTTCAAGTGCTTTAGTAGTGAAATCAAATTTATTATCCAAATGAGATGCTTCCTCTTTAATAGTAACCTTTCTTTCATTTCTCATTCTGGCCTTCTTTGCAAGTATGTTGATTTCTACACCTATAGTGTTTTGTTGCATTTTCTCTAAAGTATTTGTGTTCCTTTCCCTAAGTTGGTAATCCATGTCGACGTCAAAAAAATCACGGAATTTTAGTAGCATGAAATATGGGGTAGGTTTAAGGTTTGCAGGAATGGCATTGTATACGCTGTTATATCTTGTGCAGAAGTCTTGGACAGTTTCATTTGGAGCTCTTTTGATAGCATCAAATTCAGATAATATTTGCATAGGGTTCTTCTTTTTCTCCCATTTATTAAGGAAGGCTCTATGGAATGCAGCTAGATCTGCTATGCTACCAGGTGCTAAAATTTTAAACCAAGTTTTCACCTCTCCAATTAAGCTTTGAGCAAATAATCTCATTTGGACATCAGACTCATCTATCTCATAGACTTCCCAGAAATCATTCATTCTACTTACGTGTTGCTGTGCAGTAATCTGTGAAATATTATCAAACAGTGGAATATCTTTTTGATAGTTCTGGGGCATGTCATGGAGATTCAGAGGTAAGACCAAGGGAGCATATCGGGCTGCCATGGCTTGAATTTTAGCTTGGCTGGGAGGTATAGTTGTGGTAGAAGGCATAGTACTGGTTACTACAATGGATGTACTTTAAGAGCTTGGTAATGGGGATGAAACAAAAGTAGTATGGCTAATGGTAGTTGTAATGGGTTGGGTTAATGATGGGTATACTACTTTGGGCTGCAAAGGTAGCTCAGGGATGAATGGATCGGTTGATGAACTAGCATTGGATTGTGGATATGATGAGTATATGATTCGCTGGGGCAGAGGCAACTCAGGGCTTCTGGGATCTTGAGGTAAACTGACAGCAGAATCAGTAAATGATGTGGTAGCATACAGAGTTGAATCTGATGCTGGAATGACTGTTGTGTATAGTTCAGAAACTGGGGGTTTAAATTTAGATAAAAATTTAGCTAACTTAATAGCTTCTTCAATGTCTTTGATTTTTGTGACACTTACCCTTTTAACTCAACTTTTAATTTTATTTTGATCTGATTTAATAGGAACAGAAATAATTTTATGTTTTTCACTTACATAAGAAGCAAAAACTGGATCTAAAACAATTTCTTTTAAATATAATTCAGATTTTGTTCTAAATAAATATTTCTCAAACTTTAAGTCAAAATCAATGTCTGATAAGCTTACCAATTCTTTGGTAAAGAATCAGCTCTTGTCAGAGGCATTTCAGTTTCAGGACTATCACTTTGTTTTTTCCTCTTTTTTCCTATCTGGTCAGGATCATCTACTATCTCTGGAGGATTAGGGTCAGGGTTGGATCTAGTGTAGTAGATTTTCTTGAGAGCCAGATTTTTTATTGGGTAAAATACCCACAACCTTTAAACTCAATCTTAAAGTAGAAAAGATATAATTAAAAATATTCCTTCAAGACTAAACTCAAAACTGGAGAGTGGTTATTTCCCTAGTATGGTCGCCAGTATGTTATCACCCTAGTAATTCTCAGGTTGTGGGATGGGGATTTTTGTAGTTAAGAACACTAGGGGTAACCAAGAACCGCTTTGGGAATTCAGGATCTAGCCTTCCTAAGCTTCGGAGAGGGATCTCTCCTTAAAATTTAGCTTTGTTTTGGTAAAGGGTTTTAGGCTAGATATGAGTGGACAATAGGAATTGTTTTGAAAGATTGGTGGGAATAAAGAGATTTCAAGGTAAACTAGAAGGATCTACCAGATCATTGGGCAATGGAGTCAACTCTCTAGGCAGGCAGAACTAAGAGATAAATCTTAGAGATGCAAATGTGCTAAGGGCGAGATAGGTGACCTTCTAAGGCTTTGTATAGGCTTGATTTGATGGAGTGGGTGGGATCTGAGCAAAAGGGCACTTAAGAATCCTTAAGCTACAGATAAGAAGACTGAAGAAGGAGATCAAACTGGGACCTAGAGCAATTAAGAATTATATGGTCCAGTTATCAAGTAGAAAACATTAAAATGCCAAAAAGTTTAAACAGAGAGCTTATTATCACTAATCCTGTCTAATTACTCCTTAATTGATCATTACAGAATAGAAACACATAATATGAATGAGTGTAAACTTTGAAATAAATACACTGAAAACAGGAAAAACGAGACTTATCTTGTCACCACGAGAATCCTTATGCTATGATGTCTCTAATCTCATTTTCGGTCTGCTACTTCGTTACTTGACTCACCAACTTCAATATATCCAGCAAAAGACTATAGTTGCCTTGAGAAATTTTGTTCCACACTGAGTACTTTGGATTATGAAGTATTTATACAAAAAACTGTTTACAAAATATCTCAGAAATTGAGATAATGTTTTAATAAAAAATAGGAAAGAAAACATAATAAGAGGGACAGCTGCAAAATAGTTTGCAAGTTGTTCAAACTGTTCCCTTTTTAAGTAAAAATAGAACTGATTATTCTAATTTAAACTGATTGTTGATGTGCTGTGAGATTTGCTAGCCTTAGGTGCATCCTATTGTGGAAAGTGGTTGAAGAACTTTCATTCCCTTTACTTTTAACGCTGATACTCTTTATTCATCTGATTTGAGCTATCTTACTGTGGTAATTAAAAAGTAACCAACAGTAAATTTATTTTCACTGATACTCTTTCACCTACTGATACACTTTAACATTGTATTTTTTACCTTTGAGGTAACAGTAAAAGATGAATTTCCAAGTAACTTTCCTGTTTATTATCCATCAAATTCACAGAAAATCTGTGAATTCTTGCCACTTTTCAGCAGAGGGGATCTTCATAGTTTTCAATTTCCTGTAGCTTTCATCTGCTTCTGTATACTTGGAAAATTTAGGCTTAATAGTGAACATATGTTTGATCTCATTATCCAAAAAGAATAGATTTTCAAAATGCTGAAGAAGTATTTTTCCAGTTGGTGATCCTTGTGGCAGATATTGTTTGGTTTGCTCTTTTGCATGAGTTCTGATTTTTAAATCATAATCTTTCTGAGGCATCAGCCTCTCATTCAATGCATGAATATCTAGTAAACCTGCTTCTGATAATATCTTGTATTTGGCCCAAAATCTTGAGATAGCCAAATTCATGTCTTTACACCTGTCTTCTAAGTTACTCATCATGTTTCTTTTATTTAGGAATTTCTTGATTTGGAGGATGGTCCCTGTCCTATCAGTCATTTTTAACTCTTCCAACTCTTCCCATTTTTTGTTGTTCAGAAAGGCTATGAGTTGAAGTGCTTGAGCTAGCTTATTCTCAATCTCTCTTTTAGTTTTGTGGATTTCTGCACTGGCAGCCTATACTAACTCCTTTTTCTCATAAATTATTTGAATTGAAGGCCATTGAGAGTGAATTCCTTCAATGATATTTGTCCATAAATGATTTTTAATATATGCCACTTGATCAATAAGATTCACCTGTGCTTGTAGAATTCTAACATGTTCTTGCATTCTGTCTGCCCTCTGTTCATGCCCTTTAGATGTAATTAAGGCATCTCTTTTGGAATATTCTAGATTTTTAATTATGCCTTTCAAATTAAGTATTTCTTTCTCCTTTATTTACATGTCTTCCATGGCTTTAATTACGGCAACTTTGTCATGTATTGTATCAATATGTGAAGTTGAGGAAGAAGAATTAGATATTTCGTGAGAAGTTATTGGCACTGCAGTGGCCATTACTCCCTGTTGAGCCAAATGTTCTGCTAATGTGGATGGAACAGCAGTACTTACAGTAGGGATTACTGTAGGAATGTGAACCTATTGAGTTTTCTTTAGGCCTTCATTTTCTCTTATGAAAGCTTCCAATTGAATTTCCATTTCTTTTATTTGAGCAGTCATCTCATGAACAAGTTGTTTGAGTTCATCAATTTCAGTTTTTTGCTGAAGAATCTCCTTTGCTTTAGGATTTTCATTTTGGGGCAAATTTAGCTGCTTTCTTAGGGAAGCTATATCCTCATTTTTCTGTTTAATCAAAGTTTTTGCAATCTCCATATTAGCAGGATCATCTCCTGCTTCAATCACCAAATCTTCTAATGCTTTGATCATCAAATTATTGGCATATATTGAGGTCTTGTCCAATTTCATTTGATTCTGGAGGTTGAGCACTATTTTCTCAAGTCTAATAGATTTCATAGTTTTACTGACAATTTTAGAATATAGCATTTCATTATTGCTCCTATGAAATTTAATTTGATCCAATTCATGAATGGCATCTGCATCAACTTCAAAATCTATTTTGGAATAATCTGCTATTGATTGTGGATCAATCACTGTAGGCTTCAAGAATGATTACTAATTTATTAGATGAATAATCAAATGCTGAAATAAGTCTGTCATTGTTTCTAGGCTTTTCCTTAAGGAATCTAGAATATGCTTGATTCTTGATTTCTTCATTCTTCTCCTTAATCTGTCTGAATCTGATCTAAATTTTTGACTCTATGTGGTTCAGTTTCCTTAGAGGAAGAAGGCATATCAATGGTTGTTTGTTTCTCCCCCATGACTATATCCTTTTGTTGTGTTCCAATTTTGACATTTTGAAGATCTTTAAGTGTTTCAGTCACTATTCTTGTAGCTTCATCATCAGTTTCATTATCTTCAATATTAACAGCTTTATTCCTTTCTTCATCTGTCAATTTAATTTTCTTGCTATAAGGAATTCTGAATCTTTTGTCCTGAATAGTTTCAGCTATGAAACTATCTTCTTCTCTGCTCCTTTTAAGTGCATTTTCAGTTTCATTGCTCACTGTAGTAACCCGTGTCTTTTCAACCTGTTTACCCTTTCCATTTTTCCTCTGCATTTCTAGCGATTCATCATCCACTAGAGTGTTGGGCTTCCGTTCATTTTCGTTAGCATACTTTTCAATATGAGGCTTGGAGTCATGCAAGAAGACATGTAACTTGCATTTCACTTTTAGTGTGCTTAAAACACCTTGTGGATCATAATTCCACATGAAACTACATGGAAATTTGTACTCTTTCAACTTCACATTGATTTCATTGATTGCTTCTCTATTATTTACAATAAATGGCCCAATTTGATTCTTCAGTTTAAACTGGGTCTTTTTCCTAGAAGCTATGAAATTAATTTCATCAACATTTAATAGTTGTCTCAAATATTCAAATGCAAATATCCTTGTGGTAACAAATCTTGGTAGTTTATATGCAGCTAGGAGTGCACCATATACTATGATTTATGTATAGCTTTTATATAAATACCAGTCCTCTGTTCTACAGCTCTCAGAAAGCTGTAGAATTCTCTTTGTATCCTCATTGATCCTAGGGATTTGCTCTTTTTCCAGAAGATTCATAGCAGGGGCTATAAACAGATCATTGAAATTTTCAAAGCTGTATTCTCTACTCCATTTTCTTAAAATAGATGACCAAAACATTATTGAAAGAACCTTTCCTTCTGCATCCATTTTCTGACATTCAATGGGAAACTTATTTGCATGATAATATAGGAAGAGGTGAAGTAAATATGAAGTGTATTTGAAAACTCCTTCTTCTGATAATCTTGACAACTGATAATGCATGTTTTCAGCAATGAATTTAGAAAAATTGTATACTATGGAAGGAGATTGACCAAGGCTAAGAGTTGACAAAAAACCTAAGATGGCTACATCAGTGAATTCATCACTGGTGTATCCTAAAATGAATGACAACATTGAGACTATTTGCTTGGTTTCATCTGGGAAGTCAAAGGTATCAAAAGGAGGATTAAGTTTGGGAATATCCACTTGTTTAGGACAAAAGGTCTGGAATACTTTGAATTTAGAAGCAAATTCAAGTTCTAGGTGATTTTGAGTCAACTCTTCTATGGATAATAAAACAGCATTTGGGTCAGGACTTAGTTGCAACATGGAATCTATTGACTCTTCAGTGATGTAAAACAAGATCTCTTTCTTTTTGTTCACAATGCATCTTTTCTCTCGCATATAATAAGCTTGGCATAATCTGATAAAGTCAGGAACTGAATGAGTGAGAGGGACAATATATTTTGGCAAATTGGATTCCCAAGCTGGAATGTCTTTGTCACCTTTTTCCACTGATTTGCCAAAGCACCAATTATAGACATCAAGCAGGTTAAATTCTATATTAGAAAATTCTATAATCAAGGTTAACCAAGGGACTATTCTTTGGGGAAAAAACTGGCTGCTGGACTGGTCTGACCACTTCTGTAGAATCAGTCGTGAGTCCAGGGGTTGGTTTGTCAATTTTGGAGGATTCAGGTTGAGGGAATTTTGCAGAGGACTTCTTTTGAGACTTTGGGCCTCCATTTTTAGGGATTACTTGTTTCTTTGTCATTTTTAATCCAAACAAAGCAAGCTTAAACGGTTTGCTAAGTTCTTTTATGAGAAACAAAGGTTTCTTGGTGAATTTTACTGGAAAATGGGATTTATGAGCAAGGTTTTGGTTAAAGCAAGGATTTTAAAGCTCAAAACATATATTAAGATCAATTTTAGCAGTGAAATGGACGAGGAATTGGGAAAAAACCACTAGAAATGGCAATTAGGGATTTTGGGGAAATTTTGACAGAGTTTCCCCTGTAAAATGGACGTTTTTATGCAGTTTGATTTGTACAATTTGGGCAATTATTTGAAAATACCAGAAAAATTGAAGTTTTAGAGGGAAATATTGAAGAAAAGTACCTGAAAAACTAGTGAAATTATGTTGAAGATGTTCGCAGAAGTGCTTCAGTCTTCAATTCTGCGAAGTTGGCTTTTCAGATGGCAATGCAGCACTTTGTGGTAGAAATTCAGGGTAATGGGCATTGAAAATGGCACTGTTTGGTTGAAAAAGGCTTTGCAAAGTTTCTCATAGTTCAAACAGCGCAATTTCGAAGAAAAAGGGTTTATCAGTGTTTTCACAGGTTTAAAAGGGAAAATAGTGAAAATTCGAATGAAAACTTTAAATTTTAATGTACTAACCAATAGTGAAAACCATGGTTAAATCACATTAAACTGTGGTTAAGAGAGTCAGGTATAGGAATACCACCAGTGGTATTCACGCTGATGAATAATGGTAAGTGGTATTGAGATTTTCGAACGCGAAACAACGAGATTGCGACATGTCGGCGCGGGGTGGTTTAGAAAAACCACCCATTTCGCGCAGCTTTGTTGAAACTTCAATCATTTATGTTTGGAGCGCGAAAATGAATAATCGTCGTTGGATTGGGCGCTTGGGAGCGAATGGTCCATATTAAAAGGGAAAGTGCGGGGATAAAAATGTTATCAGATTCGACGTGGGCCGTTGATCTTGGGAAATGGAAAGGAGATTGAACGGTGGAAACTTTACGCGATGGGATAGTGGTAAATGCATTGAGATCTTTCGCGCAAGTGATTAACTGTAGGATCAAATGGACTTCTGGGGATCGGACGGTCATAAGTGATTCCGACGGGTTAAGTCATTTACACTATTTTTGATGGAAAATCAAGTGATCGGGAGGGTTAATCCAAGGTTTGAACTGTGATTAGGGACTGGGATAAGGCATAATGTATGCGAGGGAAAGATAAGGTTAAGGGACTTGGGGCGGAAAATATACAAGGGAAAGGATCATTTTTATTGAAGTTTAGTTTTAATCAAACTTCGGGTGATTTTTCTATTTAAAACACATAGAACACATGTTTTACGTTTTTTCTTCATATATTTTATTTATAC
Organism: Pinus albicaulis; assembly: GCA_034641835.2. Lineage (NCBI taxonomy): Eukaryota > Viridiplantae > Streptophyta > Pinopsida > Pinales > Pinaceae > Pinus > Pinus albicaulis. The sequence goes on from CM076576.1 coordinate 767,799,264, forward strand.
GGTAAATTAAATCAAGAAGACTTAATTACCATAGGGGCGGGATTATATATAAGGATAGACTTTAGCCAAAGGGGTTATAAGGGGGGTTTTATTTAAGCATGTGGGAATAAATTACTTTAGCTTAAGTTATAATAAGCGGGTTTTTGGGATTTACTTATAAAAATGAATTATATAATAGGAAAAGGTCAATTGTGGGGAATTAATACATAAGTCAAAATTAATATGAAAAGGGGACAATGTATACTCAAAACACATTAATATAACTAAAAAAGTGGAGATTAAAAAGCAAATTTGCATTATAATAACTTCATCACTTAGACTTAGGATAAAATGTGATTTTGAGGGCTTTATGTTTTGAAATGATGTGGGAGGTTAATCAAATGAGGATTAGAGTATCTTTAAGTAAAACTGAAGTTTTACTTAGGATTATTCAGGGGAATGAATGCATAAATGGTAAATGATGTGATTAAGGGATTAATATAGACATTTCACACTTTTAACTAATCAGTCATAAAGCCTTGGGTTCCGTCCCAACAAAAGTCAAGGAAATGCCTTGAGCCTTTCTGACTGATAGTTTAGAATGTTTCATGACTATGGGAAGAGGAAGTTAGTCATTTTGAAGCCCATGATAAATGATATTTACATTGAGACTTTTCACCTTCTTCTACCTACCCTTCTTACCATACTAACATTTTTTCTTCTTTTGTAACAAGGTGCATTTAATCTAGCAATCTTCACAGCATTTATTTTTTCTGAAAGAAAGTAAACTATCTAACTCTACACTTATTTCATCCATGAATCCAGATTAAAATGTTGTATTCACTTTATTTCTCTACCTAACTACTGAATTGTTAGGATTAAACTGTCTAACAACTCATTATTCTCTATCTACAACAATGGAAATTCAAACAATGATAAGTTAAGATTGAACTGTTTAACTCATCATGGACTAATGGAATTTATTGACACTCTACCATAGTCAAAAAGTAAAAAGTAGTGGCATTTACGCTTGCTCACTTTCATGTTTTATTCATTTTTTCTTTTGGGGTATCTTATTTTTTCTAAGTCCTTTGATTATTCTTTTAGGACTTTCCTCTTTTTGATTTTTTTGATATTTTACAAAATATGTGAATACAACTTGCAGAAGGCAAAGTATGTACAATTTACAAAATTACCAATAGTCAAGTCAAAATTATGACCCCTATATTATAGGTTGCTAACATCGGCTCCACTTGGGGATGTCTTTTCCTGGTGAAATGCCAAGAAATCTGAGATTGGTAGCCTTATCCATTGACCTTGGTGAATCTGTAAATGTCTTCTGTGTTCTGCAACAATCATATTTATGATATGTTATATTGCAAAGCTTAGGGCCTTCTCTTTGGGCTTCAACTTTTTAGATAATATATCCAATCCAATCTACACTCTGACTATGAATATTTACAATGATAAAGTAAATGGATCTAATTATCAAGTGACTTGCAATGAATAGTAATGTTTCAACATTATTCCATTTACTGGTCCTTCTTGAAGCTCTGTACCATCCAAATTCATAATAAAAAAGGAATTGTTTCCTCTGTAACCATATATGACATAGGGTCCCCGCCACAGAAAGTCAAACTTCCCATGTTTACCTTTCTCCTCTCTTCTTGCATCCCATCTTAAAACTTGATCTCCTATGAAAAAGTCATCTTCCTTAAATCTTTTGTCAAAAATATTTTTGATCTTTTCTTGTAAAACTTGTGACTTTTGATAAACTTCATCTTTGTTTTGTTGAAGGTGTATGGTATCATTGATTCTTCTTTTAATGTCATTAGTTTCAACCTGTGATTCCTGGATGACCTTCATGACTGGGACACCCAAGGAAGAAGGAAAAACTGCATCTGTACCATAAACAATTTGATATGGTGAAGTTCCTATGGAATTTTTTGTAGTAAGCCTGTCAGCCCAAAGGGCATATATCAGCTTCTTGTTCCATGTATTTTTATTATCTTGGAGTAGTTTTTTGATGATGATAACTAAACTTTTATTAGAGGATTCGGCCAGACCATTACCTTGGGGGTTGTATGATGTGGAATGACCTAAGGTAATATGGTATTTATGGCAGAAAGAAATCATCTTTTTATATTTGAAAGCAGCAGCATTGTCTGTGATAATTTTGTGTGGGCATCCAAATCTAGACAAAATATTACTTTCAATGAATGAGATAATAACTGAGTCTGTAGCTTGCCTAGTGGGAATTGCTTCAATCCACTTAGTTAAGTAATCAGTAGCAGTTAGAATCCAATTGTGTTGACCTGAGGATGGAGGATGAATTACACCTATGAAGTCTAAACCCCATAACTGAAATGGTTTTTCTGTGGATATTGGTTTTAGAGGTAATGGAAAAAGTTTCTTTTTACCTTCAAAAATATGACACTTATGACAAGAGGTAACAAAATTTTTAACATCTGAAAATAAGGATGGCCAATAAAAACCAGCTCTCAGTATTTTATCAGCTGTACTCTTCTAGTATAGATGTCCACCACAGTCACCTGCATGAAATTCTTCAAGGATCTTGTCAGTTTTAGATTTCAATAAAAAATTAAGTAAAATTCCAGTACTTTCTCTCCAATATAGTGCATTATTTAAGATATAGAATTTCAATGCTTTTTGCTTGATAAATCTTGCCTTGGTTTTGGTAAGTCCAGGAGGAGCTTGTAATTTTTTAAGTAAAAAGATTATGTCAGAGTACCAGGGTGAGTCTTGATAGGCTTCACTGATCGATGGAGTCGCCATCTCCTCCTCTTCATCTACTTATGCAATGAAATTAATATCTAAGGCATTGCAATTAGATTCAGCCATCAGTATGGCTAAACCCTGTCCTTTGATGAGTTTAGTTGGTTTAATTTCCAGATCATATTCAAGAATTGTGGCTATCGACTTTCCTCTTCTGTTGTCTGGTCCATCTTGAGTCAAAATGTCTTTAACTACAGCATTCGGGACATATGCAATTATATGTGAATGAAATATATACAGTCTAAAATATTTTATAGCTTTAACCAGAGCCAAAACCTATTTTTCTATTATGTTGTATTTCAGTGGTGCATCTCTGAGAGCTTTACTAAAAAATGCAATGGGCTATTCAAAGCATTGATCATTTTTCTACAAAAGAACTGCAGCTATGGTGTGTTCGGATGCAAAGGAAAATATTATAAAATCTTTTGTGTAATCTGGACTGATAAGGACTGGTGCTTTAGTTAAGGCCTGTTTGATAGATTCAAAAGATTGTTTGGCCTTTACTGTCCATTTAATTGAGGAGTCCTTTTTAATCATGTTATTAAGATCTTATATAATCTCAGCCAGATTTGATATGAATCTTCTTAGAAAATTTATCTTTCCCAAGAATGCTTGGAGTTATTTAATGTTACTAGGTGGTTGAATGTTTAGGATTGCTTCAATTCCTGCAGGGTCAATTCTAATGCCTTCTTTTGAAATGATATGACCTAGAAATTTGCCTTCTTCTAGCCCAAAAATAGACTTTTCGGATTAAGAGATATACCATATTTTCTGCATTTAATGAAAACTTGTCTCAGATGATCCAAGTGATCATTATTTGTTTTAGAAAACACAGTAATATCATCAAAATAAATGACTAAAAATTCATGGATTTCCTTGGCAAAGGAAAGATCCATGGCCCTTTGAAACTAGCCCCTGCATTTTTTAACCCAAAAGGCATTTTCATATACATGGAAGTACCCCATGGAGCAGTAAAGCAGTTTTGGTTTGGTCATATTTGTGAACTAGGATCTGATTGTAACCAGAGAAACCATCTAATAAAGAGATTCTCGAAGAACCTGCTACCCTCTGTAAAATATGGTCCATTTTTGGTAAGGGGTAGTTATCCTTCAAGGATGCTTTATTAAGATTCATAAAGTCTATGCATAATCCGATTTCTCCTGACTTTTTTCTGGTTGGCACTATATTAGATACCCAGTCAGAAAATCTAACTGGTGCAATTATCTTAGCATCAAACATTCTTTTGATTTCTTTTTCAACTAATGGCAACAAAACCGGATTAATCCTTCTGAGTTGCTGTTGAAA